>VXBC01013226.1:17541-46457 GCA_013399945.1 Ploceus nigricollis
GTAATAGGTACAGGAATATGAAAACATAATATTTGAGAATAGGTAAGCTTTAATCTCCAGACTTTAGTTTGGGGCTATACTAATTGCTTTGCTTTTCTCCTCCTTTCCTTTTGCTATCAGTCTGGACAATATTACTAACTAAGTCTGAGTTTTTCATACTAGTTATGATGGTGGTGATAGCATGAAGTCAATTCAGAAACTGGGCAGTTTTGAAACTGGTTATATAGAAGTCAAGAAAATGACAGAGAAGGAGATTTAATGTGGTGAAGGAGAAAATGTAATAGTGATTGTGAGCGTATTCCTGAATGAACTGAACGTATGGCTGTTTCACCAAGTGCACCACCTCACAGGTTTCTGGTGTGACCCATGTAGGTAATCAGCAGGAAGAGCAGTGCCATCAAGAACGGTGAGTAAAGCAGCCTGAAAGCAAAGGTTTGGTCCCTGGGATGACAAGGTGGGAGCTGCAGATCCCTGATGGCCAGTGGTACCTCCACGGTACTCTGCAGCAGAGAAATCTAGGCTGTGCAGTCAGTGGGAGTTCTGTTCCTTTTCTAGGTGTAGCCAAATTTATTTGTTGAGAAGGGCATTATCATTGATTATGAAACCATCAAAGTGTGTTTCCTACATTTAACTTCAAAATAAATTGATATTTTAAATGTGTATTTGAAGAGTTTGCACAAAGACCTAGACAATGAGATTATTTTCTGTTGAATTGATGTGGTCAGAATATTTTTGGCTTCCCTGAATTTAGTAGGAAATCTGTCATATTCATCAATTGGAGTGAGGATTGTGATATTTAATTACAAAAATGGATCTAGTTAACTTAAGCACTTTCAAGATAACCTATTTTAACAAATGCAAGTGCTCACGTACTTTCTTGCAAAAACTAATGTTGCAGACTAGATTTTTCTGCTAGAAGCCAATAGAAGCTGAACATGACAGTTTGTGTAAGTTTTAAGTGGTCATTTGACTCAAATTTCTTAAGAAATCTTCTCAAGTTAAACAACATAAAAATTGAAAGTGGTAGAAAATTTTAATATCAGGCACAGGCATGAATGAAAAAAGATTGTTAAGTAATAAATATTTAAATGTCTGACTTTGAAACAAGTCCACATTCATGTGGAGGACCTGTAAAATACCTGGAACAACTTCTGCTTGGTATATACTATAAAACTTTAAAAAATAAATAAAGAAGAAAGTATTTTGATTGCTTATGCACTTTCAATGACAGTATTTATATTTTCCTAATTTTTATTTGGAAAAAGTCTTGAAAGTCAAACCTGTTTTTCCTGAAAGACATAATTTTGAATTAAATATTTGTTTCCTTTAAGGAAAGTCTGAATTATTTTCTTTAAGACAAAAACAAAACTATGATTAATTATTAGTATGATAAACCTTTGCTATGATAATGTATTGGCATACCAGATGAAGTCTGCTCTCAAAATGTCTGTGCAGATGTGACTAAGTAAAGCACTTATGCATCTGCTGTGAAAATCATCTGCACATAATTATTAATTGCATCCGTGCCAAGACTGCAATGTTTTTGCAAAACTCTGCCTCATCATTGATTGAAATTTTTAGTCTTCTTTCCAAATATATTGATATTTTTGAGGAGGTGTTTGAGTTACATCTATACCAATACTTCACTATGAAGGCTGGTGAGTTATCTTTATGATTTTCTGAAAGTTTCTTTTTATGAGCATATTTAGAAAAAAGTATCATCATGAATGTAGTTTCAGCACTGCAAAAGAGAAGTGTATTGGTGGAAGAGTAAGATTCAAACCAGGGAAATTCTGACTGGTGGTGGATAGCAGATGTACTTTTGAAGTCCAGGGTTAAAATATCTCTCTGATAAGAAGGTTGTAAGGATTACATCTTTTTATAGCATCACACATATGACTAAGCAGTAAAAAGCATGTCATCTACATTCTTTTTTCTAAACTAGGTTGTGCTGTAAAACTTGATTTATGTCATGATACAATACAGGATTGTAATGCAGTTGAAAATTGTGCATATGACATGCTTTGCTTCCATGATGTGCATTTCTCATGAAATAAAAGGCTCACAGTCTGCATAAATTATAGATGAGAAAAAATGTAAGCCATGTATTGCTTTTAGCCAAGTGCTTCAGCTAGAAAATAATAAAGTGTTTTGACATTACAAGTTCTTATGTATTATAAAGTTAAGATAATGTGATTTCGGACTATGGTCAGGTAAAGTGACAATAAAATATAGAGTTTAATCCAAATTAACCTCAAGGTTTTCTCTCCCAGATTTTACTTTTGCAGTTGTAGATATTTATATCTACAGGGAGTTTAATTTTTCATTATTAGCTTCTTGATTCAACTTATTAGTAAACAACCTACGCATTCTTTTTTTTGACATTAGTCACATTTGCAGAACAAGTTCATTTGAGATGGAATACTCTCCTAAGCCGGTGAGGAGAACAATACAACACATTATTTGTTAAGAATGGAAAGAATGAGAGAATACAATCATTATAATGTAGTGCTCGTTCACTGAGATGAACTTCAAAGGGCAGACTTGTTAGCTGCGACCTTCTTTCTATGCTATAATTTCTCTGAGTGTTAATGATTTTCCCTATGAATGCAGCTTGTGAAGATGTGCCACACAGGACACTTGCAGTGTAACAGTTATAAACTGAAAAGAGATGGGGGATATAATGGAAACTGAGAAACAAAACTCCTTAATGCCTTTGCAAAGTCTGTAGGCAAACCAGAGTTTGTTGAGTGGTTTTGAAGAATGCCTATACTACTAGGTGTATCTAGGATGTGGAAGTCTTTAGTCAGTGAAAGATTATTAATTTTTCCCCTTCTGTTTACTTTTTATGTCCTGTGACATCAATAAACAACCATCTGCCCTACAGAAACTCCATAATCCTCTAATTCAAGTCCTTGGGATTAACCACCTTTTATCCAAACATATTTCTGTGTCTCGTCTTTGTCTTTTTCATATTCTGGCCTTTTTTTCCCCGCTAGTCTTGGTTAAAGCATTGCCCTTAAGAAGAGAGACTTTTAATGTAATAATTGTTTTGGAAGATGTAAGCACCACCATTAAAATTTCTCTTAGTTTTTCTTCTATTAATATTTTTACTTCTTAGCAAACAGAGAAACTAGGGCTTGTCTTTGTTCGAGGGGAAGAAGAAGACTGTTTGTGACTTAATTAAATTAAAAGAAAAATCATTTTGACACAGGATAAGATTGGCTCAAAGTAATCATATTCGCATAAGAAATTTAATTAGGAAACAACTTAGAACCTTTATATTATGGATAAAAATTTATGTTGGTTTGCTTGCGATTTGTTCACAGTGGATTCATTCCCATGGTATTTTGGTGGTAAAACACTTGACAAGTAATTTCCTAACAGTGTTGGTTTAATTATATGAAAAAATATAGATAATGAAGTAGTCAGAAAGTACCTGCCAACCTGAGGAGTCAAGAGTCATAGAGCAGGATCTGTCTTTGCTTTTTCTGGCACCCTAGTAAGGAAAGAGAGATAAAACATTTGGAAAGGAGAGCAGAGAGAAGAAAAAAATAATAGTGGTAGCAAGGAAAAGGGAGAAAAATGGAGCAGTGTGGACCTGGTGAGAGGCATTTGCAACACAGAGAACTGGGACACAGGGCTGATGTAGGTCTATGCAGTAGGATAGGAGGGCAGTAAATCCGGGTTAACACCCTGGATTCGCACGTAAGAGCACAGAATTGCAGTGCAGCAAACAGAGCAATCATGAAGATAATGCCTGTCATTGACATGAGTCAGACTGATAAAATGGCTAAAAGCATTTCTAATGCAAATCCTCCAAGTTCTCTCATAGCCACTCACTGTACGGCCCTTGTAAAAGATAATTCAGATGATCTGCTTCTGGAACTTTGTATCTTTTATTGCAATTTCAGCTTCTTGAAACAGCTGTTCTGTTTTCCTGAAGTTAGTGATGGTTTGGTCAACAAACAGGATGGAATGACATATGCTTTTGAAGAGAAAGTGAATTGTAGTGGGGATGAGGCATATTTTCTACTCTGAACATTTATCCTTTTGCTTGTGTGTATCAAATCAAAATAATCCCACTGACAGCTCAGCTATTAAAACAGAGATACAAATAAGCAGTTCTGCATACAAAGAAAGTAAAGGCATACTTCACTGCTTTCTTTTCAGCTTTTGAATGATAAATTTTGAGAGAATTCATGAAGCAAAATTTGGAGTTTATTTCCCTTCAATGCTGTTAGATTCTATACTCTTAAGTAAATCTGTACAAATTCGTACTCTTTTGCTCTTCCTTACCTAATCTTTCTAATTTGAAATACTTTGTGAATGAGATGTGGGATCCAGTGCACTCCCACAAGTCAGCAACAAGCTGAGTGGTGCTGTTGAAACACTTGAAGGATGGGATACTGTCCAGAGGGACCTGGACCTCAAGAAGAGGTCCATGGGAACATCATGAAGTTCAACAAAGCCAAGTGCTTGTGCTGCACCCAGGTCAGGGCAACCCTGGTATCAATCCAGGCTGGGGATGAACAGCTCAAGAGCAGCCCTGCCAAGAAGGACTTGGGAGTGCTGGTGGATGAGAGGCTGGACATGAGGCATGGTCACTCACAGCCCAGAAAGCCAAATGTGTCCTGGGCTGTATCCAGAGCAGCGTGGGCAGCAGGGTGAGGGAGGGGATTCTGCCCCTCTGCTCTGCTCTGGTGAGAGCCCACCTGCAGTGCTGCATCCAGCTCTGGGTGTCGCAAAATAAGGATGTGGACCTGTTGGAAAAAGGCCAACAGAGGAGGCCACCAAGATAATCAGAGATCTGAAGCACTTCTCCTGTGGAGAGAGGCTGAGAGAATTGGGGCTGTTCAGCCTGGAGAAGAGAAGGCTCTGAAGAGACCTTAGAGCACCTCATTTCCAGTACCTAAAAGGGGCCTACAGGAAAGATGGAGATGGAATTTTTAAAAGGGCATGTAGTGATAGAATAAGGGGGAATGGTTTTCAGTTAGAAGAGGATAGTTTTAAACTAGATGTGAGGAAGATGGTTTTTAAAAAAAAGGGTGGTAAAACACTAGCACAGGATGCCCAGAGATGTGATAGATGGGATGGGGATCCCTGGAAATTTTCAAGGTCAGGTGGGCTGAGCCTCTGAGCAACCAGGTGCAGTAGAATATATCCCAGCCCATTGCAGTGGGGTTAGTCTAGGAGTTTTAGAGAGCCCTTACAATCCAAACTATTCTATGGATCTACACAATTGTATTTTTAAAGTATTCTGAGATTAAATGGTGAAATTTGCTATACTGGTGTTTGATGAAGAAAATAGGCAAGTATATAACGGTGGCCCTGGTGATGCTGTAAATCCATGTTACATGCTACCAGCATTTTAAAACAATTTTTTTTCGTATATTAAATGAGTCCATTATACCAGAGAGATTTATCTGCTAAGGCTTTAATTGCAATATGGATTGTAATATGAACATTTTTTGTATTATTTCAAAAGAAAAAATTTACTAGCATCAGTAAATTCATGAACATCCAGAAAAATCCATGGTTTTAGAAAGGTTTCCTAAACAGTCAATTCACTAGAAAAAAATGCAGATTGTATACTATGCAATAATCTAAGCTTGCTATACACTTCACCTGTTTTGCTTACACTACACAGAACTCACAACTAAAGAAATAGAAAGTAGAGGCAAAGCAGAGAACTTGACACTACCAAAGCGTTTGCCATTTCTTATTAATTTGTTTTGTGACTGTTATGATTTATAACAAAAATTGTTTTCATATATTTCATTATGTTACTCATAGTGGTGAGTCCTATTATTATTTGATTTATATGCAAATTTATAAAGAAATTAAAACATGGGGAACAAATAAACTCTGAAGTTACTTTCTCATTCAATGTAGAACTTCAGAAAGGCAAAGTGTTCATGAATCTTATGAGATTGTATTCTTAGCACAATATATTTGTTTAATATCAGTTGTATTATTCCTTCTTTAGCCACAGCTGAAAGTGTTTAATTTCCTCTGAAAGATGACTTTAAAATTGGTGTCTTAGTGAAAAAAGTTGCCATCCCTGTCAAATCTCTTTACTACACTAACGTTCTTTTGCTGTGTTCCTTGTAAACACCCCAGAGATGTGGGGAAAAAAGATGGTTTATTTCTCAATTCCAAAAATCAGAAAAGTTCTGCTTGCAAAGCAAGTTCCAGTTGGAGTTGTACAAGCTTGAAGAGGCTCTTGAGGTACAGGCTGATTTTCCTGTGGAAACAATGCCTTTTAAACTTGCAGTGTGGGCAGATTTCATCCAGAAATCACCAGACTTCAGTATGGAGCTTCACATTTTTATAGTTCCTTTTAGCTGAACAACGACTGGAAATCTTAGTTTTATTTGTGATGTTCATTGGCAACTTCTGCGTTTTGTCTGGGCAAAGGTGACTTTCTGAAGTTCTTGTTTTGAAAGTTAGAGTTATATGAGTTTCCACTTATGCTATCTTCTAAGAAATTAGATGCTAGATGTCTTACCCAGCATCAGGCCTTTACAACTCTGCAAAGAAAATGGCTGAAAAGTACCAGCAATTGATAGTGGAAATCCATCATGGCAAATGCATGTGATACTTAATGTTGGTATATTGAAAGCTCTTCATGAAAGTATGGAACTTGCTTTAGGGAAAGATTTTAATATGCACTGAAAGATACTTTTTGCCTGTAGTTGAGAAGTATTCCTACTGGTAGGAAAGGGTACAAAAATTGAATTTTCTTTTCAATTTGAAATGTTAATGTGTCCTGGTATCTGTTATCCTGAGTCATGAATAATGAACAAGGCAGAGCAAAGGGCAAAATATGCAAGTCATGAATTCAGAAGTCAGCTGAGAATTTTTTATTTCCTTTGGAGGCACTTATACAGATTATGGTTATCTTTTTTACTAAGTATAATGTTAATGCACAGTCAAAGCTAGAAACCTAGTGAGCTTGTTTATATCTGTAACTTACTCTGTTGTCCCAGCAGCAAACAATGTGAAACAATATGATAATATGAAATAATAGGAAATAAATTTCCAGGAATAAGTATTGAAACAGTGTGGTGATATTTCAAAATGTTGACTGTTTATAGTAATGTTGAAGCACACATAATACTATCATTTTTCTTTATCAAGTGCATTGTGCTCTCCATAGTGTGCACAGTGTAGTGCAGATTTTGGACAAAGTTCTAATGAGAAGGAAGCTGGGGATTTATGTGCATTGTGTGCAGAAGGGCTAAATAATGAAAACAATTGATGTAGAACTGATTAACAAAGTATTCATTTTTCAGTATTCAACATCTGAAAAATGCCTATTGTTTTACTGCAAGAAGATCTTTTTCATTGTGAAGTTCTGGAACAATTCCATTAAATACAGCACTGGCTGCTTACAGAAAGACCAAAAGTTTGCAAATTTTCATGTAAGGCTTTTGTAACAATGCACATTCTGGCATAATATACCTCATGTGACCCTAGTCACCAAAGGCAAATTGTTTCAAGCTACAAAAATAATTACTCTTGACAGATGAAAGGGTTGTATTATAATTTTTACTGTATTTTATAAATTCAAAAGTGAGAATTTTGTGTATATTAAACACATTTTTCCTCTCAATTCTAAAAAAAAGTGTGTCCTTCAGTATTTAATGTAGTCAATGTATTTAATGTAGTTTAATTAATGGGCATACTTCTGTTTCAATGATCCTCATTTCTGTAATGTTAGCAGAAAGCAAAACAAAAAAAATCCCCATCAACACTTATTTAAAAGGGCTATATCTATATAAAACAAAGCCAAGTATTTTCCTAAGCCAGAAGAAATAAACTACTCCATAAATACAATGTGAGAAATGCCGACCAAATTCTTTCTCACATCTGTATTTGGAATGCAATCTGACAACGTTCTGGGTGATGTCAAATATGGACTGAGAAGAGTATTTTGATGTTGGTAAATACAACATAATACTTGCTAAGGTATAATTAATGCTTTTTTAGTATCGACATTAACAATACCTGAATTGAGTAAAAAAGTATGTGTGTATTCTCCCAAGCTTCATAGCTGTGATCACATTTATTTATTTATTCTTTTACTTTATTTATTCAGAGACTAATTTAATTTACATTACCTTTCTGTGAAATAGCTGAACTAGGTGAATTTTTAATGTAATTTCTTTCTCTTTTCCAAATAATCATTCTAGAATGTGATTTAACTTACAAGCAAACAAGAACTGTATAAAGAAGAGCTCTTACAAAAAGTTACTCGTGTAAAAAATTAAGGTTACTCTTGAAAACTAAATTCACAGTGTACCAAAATAAGCTTCTACATATCATCCAGATGACTCTAAACTCTGGGCATTCACCTTTGAGAAGGTATTTGCTCCTTTGTGCACAGAATCAGAGCCCATCTCTCATTACTTCTTCCCTTGAACAACGTTGTTGTGTTTCAGAATCACATATGAATTAAAAAATGTAAGTAACTAGATTGCATGGTCAGCTATACTTTCCTTCCTGGAATATTTGATCTGTACCAATCTCTTTTTGCTTATTATCCCATGGTCCTTTTTCAGCATCTGCTTTTTTCACTGTAGGAAATGGATGGTATCTGGAGAAATGAGACATATTTATTCTTTTAATTCTTATTAAAAGAGCCTGGGTTATTTTAATGGTCCAGTCTTTTAATGGTCCTTTGCAGAACACTCATCACAGTAGTGTTTGAATGGCTTGCATTCATTCCTTTATCTCTGTAAGTGGAAGAAAGCTTTATTATCTTGGTTTTATGGAGTGGAAATCAATGGATCACTGTCAGAACTAAGCTCTAGCATTCAAGTCCCTTGTATTTTTGAGTCCTTTGCTCATTACTCTTTTGTGAAGGACTGAAGATCCACATTTCAGCAAACTATTTTTATAATTATTAGATTTCAGTTGGGGTCACTTGCTAAAATCTGGGTTCTATTCAGGCACAAACCCAAGGATCAAATTTTTTCCTTCATTCTGTTCACTTTCCTCTAACTGCCAGGCTTGCTTCTTCAACTTTCTGCGTGACAGTCTTCCTTCTTCTGGGTCTTGTAAAATTTGCAAAAATAAAAATCTCTAAATTCTTAAACTGTGATATGCATTTCACTCTCTTCTATTAGGATTTGTTCATTCCTGTGCTTTGAGTTTATAATCCTTTTTCTGTGTTTGAAGCTCTCCCAAATTTGCTCTTTTTATGATTAATCTCTTCTAGCAGGTTAAGTAACTAAGGCATTGTACAAGGCCAGGGCTGGGAGCAGGGCCTGAAGTCTCCAGTGTGGAATGTCTGCCTTTGTCACTCAGCGTTTGAGGAAGAACAACCCACATCAGTGCTTTCCTGTGCCATCTGCCCGCTAGTTCTCCTGGTGGGTGCCTTTAAACCAGGGAAAGAATTGCAGTCTTGACATCCACCATACCTGGTCTGCTGGTTACACAACAGTTCTGAAGTGTTTGTTACTGGATTAGACAGCTTCTACAGAAGCTAAAAAGTGTGTGAATCTTGGAGAGTCAACTATTTCATTATGCTTGTCTTTAGATGACTTAGCTGCCATTCCTCAGTGTACCCAAGCTATCAAGATGAGGTCAATGGTCATGTTGGTCTTCTGTTACACCGTGGATTGGTAGCTCATAAGCATGGCTTACTCTAAGGTGTCACCTAGAGTGCTTCCTTGTCATGTTCAGGGACACAAAGAATGAAGTATGAAAGTGACAGCTGCCAGTGAGAAGACTATGGGATTGTACTGTCTCAGGAATTTATGGTTGATGTGGGTTGAGACAAGTAGCTGAGTAAAATTGTATCGAAGGTTGTCTTGCTCTAGGATTGCACTCACCTATTTATTTAACTCCCACATCTGATTACACGATGTTGATTGCATGTGGAAATAAGTATAAAAGATTTGGAAAATAAGTATAAAAGATTTGATAGTTACAAGGGACACTTAAGTTAAAGACTTTGAAGGATCCTATTGAACCTCTCTGCTCCCTAGGAACAGGCAATCTCTTACTAAGTTCTTGGGGTGTGCAGTAGCTGCAATTAAAGACAAAGTGCAGTGAAGTTTTAGTTTCTCCCATTGGAACACTTTAATACTTGGAAATATATGAAGGTCAGGAAATAGGATTTTTTTAATTGTAAAATTTTGTTGCTTCTGACTTTACTTCAAGAAATAACAAATTCCTTATTATACTTTCCTTATAAAAGAAAGGATGTTACAAAAACAAGCAAAGAAGAAAGTTACAAGAAACATCTTAATAACACAGTCATTTATGAAATTGAATGTTAGAACTAGAGGATCTTCCCATCCAAATCATTCTATGACTCTACAAAATGTAGAAATAATTTTTTTGCATAAGATCTCATTTGAAATCAACAAGGAAAAAGAAAAGATGCTGAATTGTGGCAGAGAAGCAGTTAAAATGTGTAGCTGTTTACATTGAGATGAATAGTTTGCCAAAGTTGTTATTTCCAAAGCATATCATACTTTCGAGTTCTTTATCAGATTTGACAGAGGATGATCTAAAAAAAAAAAAAAGGGAAAAGCGGGAACAGCAATGTCCCCCTAAAGAGTAATTAACTGCTTGTGTTGTGTACAGTGTAAAACTGTGAGCATAGCCAATTCTACATTTGCAAAATCCTGTGGTATCTCTTTATGTCAACAAATTAATCTCTACATTTGCAAAAACCTGTGGTATCTCCTTATTTCAACAAATTCGAGAAAGGGAATTACAATCACAGTCCATTATAAAATGCAAAATAATAAATGTTAATGGTGTCACTATTTGTATATTTTCAGTATTACCAAACAAAATTTCATTTGAATCCAATTTTCTTTTCTTTTGATAGATATGAATAGGCCAAATTTACTTGCATTATAATAAGCAGCAACAGAAAAATACCGATGGTTAAAATTATTTCTAATCACTGTAAAATAAGTAAAATATTATCACAGGCTTTTAAAAAATGGCAGACTCAGGTAGTACAATAGTCTGATCATAATAAATTTATTATCGGTTATTCATGCTCTGCATTTTTATAAAACCTTCACTCTGACAAGACTGCAGTACTTACAGTACAGCAAAGATGCTCTATGCAATTTTGTCTGTGCTGTGCAGACAGAGGCAGAAGAGTGTTTTGGGAAGTCTAAGAAAAATTTGCTGAGCAGTCTTCCAAGGGACTAATGGATGCATTTCCAAGTGTTCACTGCCAGATTTAAATCAGGGGAATGATCCGTTTGTTGTTTACAAATCAGCTGGCCATATCTGTAAGGTCATTGTGTTGACACCTCTGCCAGCTGTATCCCACACCTGTTTTTTTCACATCTGAGTGTTATATTCATTCATATTAAGAATGCATAATGAAAAGAGGCAGCCTCTTTAATTTAAAATGAATAAAAACCCAAAAACCCTCCAATCAACCAAAAACGTTTACACATAATTTTCATATTTCTTGCTATGTTTCTTCATCAAGGACTTTCAGCTTCATACTGTATAGAGATGAATAAGTAGTTCATAAGTGAAGTGCATAAGTCTTCGGACAAATTATGATGCATTTTCTGTTAGTCTTCTTTAGGCAGTAGCAGGTTAGTTCACTAGCAGTTTATCTGAAAATGAAACTGAAGTGGATAGTCACAAGACAAATGTAAAACTTTGGTTTGAAGAGTTGTGTTAATCTGGAAAAAATATACTGTCAATCAGGTGTGCACCTAAGGAAATGAGCAAATGAAGCAGGGGAGAGGATGGTTTGAACCTGGCTGTACTACAAGTGTCTTACTCAACTCTATCTGAAGTCAATTGGAGTCTTTTGAAGTATTTTGCTTTGCTGACCTTAATATATTTGTAACAAGAGTAAGTTACTGACCTCCCTTTAAGCTGTATAATCTCTGTGTTTACATCACAATTATGCATCTTCTATTTTGTGAATGTAGCTCTTCTGCCTGCAGAAGAGAAGACTGGTCCAGCCTCTGCTACACAATGTGTTTGCTTCTGAAAACATCTGTGCGAACCAGACAAGTTACATTGTCTGAAGGACTGCTTTGAGCAATGGGAGCCTCCGTAGTGTAGGGCCTGGTCCAATTTATGAGGCAGAATTCCCTGATGGTTTTGCAAACATTAAGTATTATGACTTTTTTTTCTTCTCTTATCACAAATTTCCAGAAATTTAAACATGAAAAAGTAGAGGATCTGAGGGAATTTTCCTTGAAAAATAGTGGAAAATACTGACCTTTTACTTAAACTCATTCTGGAAATATTTAGCCTCAGGAGATATATTTTTGGGTAATTGTGATCATACAAAAACAAGAGACTGAGATTAAATCCCTTATGTAACTTTTATTACAGCTTCAGCTGCCATGAAGGCTATAATTATGAGTGTAGTTCTTGTTGACTGTGGAAAGGTCCCTGAGCAACGTACTTCTTTATGTATTCAGTGAAATGAAATAATTGCAGAGCTAACATCCACTATTCTTCTGTGGACACTTCTTCCATTGTTCTATGTTCTTCTGAAATAATGAAGACAGTGCAAATTACAATGAAAAAATATACCTTTTTCATTAGGCTTCTAAATTAATTTAAAATGCAGATTGCATCCATATCTCTCTACTTATTACTTTAACAATCTTACCCTTAAATCTCCACAACATTTTTTAAGCCATATTGGTTTTCTTTGAAGTACATTCTTAGGGAATTTCTGTTTGAAGGAGATTTCCATCCAGCTTGTATACAAAGACATGAGCAATGTTGGATAAATGTTGGGAATATGATTTTTTTGTGTTTGTTTTAAGTATATAATAAAATTTACTGCTTATTTTGTGAGTAGATTTGTATAAATTCTTGCCATTTTCTAAGAATAGGTATAATAGAACAGGGAAAAGGCAGAACAAAAATCCTAGAAAATATTAAAGAAAAACCAAGCCCTGTATTTCTCATGATTGGCACTGAAAATTGTTTGGAACATTTCAAAGTGTTTTATGGTACATCTGTATGTCAGCAGCTCATTTTAAGAGGTTAATTGTAGCATCTTGTTCATTTCATTATGCAGACAGTCCAGAAAGAGCAATTCTTTGAATCTAACCCTGACTTCTGGAGAATATTCTCACAGCACCAGAGCTCTCAGGAGACAAATAATTTTGTCTTTAAATCTGCATTTAGATTACGTTTAGTAACTAATGAAAGGGGTCATTAACTGAAGAAACAATGATATGGACTAGTTACTTATTTAAGCTACACCTTTCTTTCTGTGCACACAAGATCCATTCTGGGGATGGGGGACTTTACCATAGCATTATGAAATATTATACATAAATACATTTGTATAGGGACTAAATTAATGCTTCATGGCAAGGTAAGTCTTATACCACTCTTACCTTCTGAATATTTAATTTTGCAACCAAACCTTCCTCTTAATGTAATGTGTATGGGAATTTTCCTGCATGTATGTATAAATGTGTATATATGAGCAAAATAACCTTCATTGTGCTGAAGTGTCTTAAAAAACAACCACCATCATTGGTATTTTATTTTTGCACATCTATTCTTTAAGCTGTAACCCAGGTGTAACAGATCATTGCTCTGAACTAATTTGTTTATACAGTATCACACTGTCAAGCCTATGCACAAAAGGTATGAACCTAAATAAGACAGTTGATTATGATTTTTACTTCTGGGATCCATTGGAGTTTCATTTTCAGGTTTTCTGTTCCCCTTTAAAGAGGTAATAAATTTCCTTCAAAGAAAGTGTTTTGACAAAACTAACATGTAAGCAAACTCAAAACAATAGGGGTTTTTACATATACCAAATTACTTTCTTCATCATGACTGCTAAAGGGGAGATCAGTAATTAATGATCCAATTACTAGTTTACAAAAGCTTTTATTGCAGTGTCAAGGTGATGAAAGAGCCTCTTGCACTGTTTTTTTTGCTTCCACTACAGCTAACTGAATCAGCAGATGCACTGCATATTTCTAGATCATTTATGGCATGTGTGCTGCCAGGGATGGATGATGCTTTGGACTTACACCTGTTATTAAGCTCTTGTTTCTTAAAGCAAATCATTTTAAAAGTAAAGTGAATGTATGTTGTGTCTCCTGCAGTTTAGTTTTGAGGAGGTAGCAGGTTAAAAATTATACTTGTTTAGACAACCAGAAAGTTTTTTTACTCCAAGTGCAAAATGTTAGGTCAAGTTTAAAGAAAAAAACCCCTGCTATAAGTTGTAAAGAAATGCTGTATTTCTTTGTAACGCACAGTTTAAAAGGTGACATTTGCCACAGTAGTTTTACTTCCCTCTTGATTGTTAGGTAGAATTTTGAAATTTGCCCATGTCTTTCTGCATGTAAACTGAGAATTACAGATAAGAAAATAAATCAGTTTAACTTCTGAATGATGATTTACTATTGAAATACTAGTTGTTCAAATATGTAATACAGAGGCTTTTTTAAACGTTACTTTTATTTGTATTCTGAAATGTGCATTTCCTTATCAATGATCAAGATATTTAGAGTGAATTTAGAGTCTTCTTCTGTACCCCCTGAGAGTTTGTAAGAAATTGTTGGTAATACTATGCTTAAAAACATGAACTGGACTGTTTCTGCATTACTCCTTCCCTTCAGCTGTCCTTGTAGGATAACAGCCATGTCCAAGGGTAAAAATAAAAATGCATTTTCATCCCAAACAAAAACTAAATACTGAACAGAAAAAGGCAGCAAGTATCTGGAACTGAGATACTGGTTTGATTATTTTATAAGACTGTTTCACCTCAAAAATTTAAACGTTTTTATATTTTTAATTTATTATTATTATTGTTGATTATGACTTTTTCTATTAGATAAAAATAATTATATACATTATTTTTGTATTGCTTATCTCTGAGTGAAAATCACAAAATGAGTAATTCTTAATATCACTTTTTGGTAGCACGATGTCAGTGATCTTGACTGGAAGTAGTGGAGAGAAAGGAAAAAGATGTAATCAATGAAACAGCTGGGTGATCCTCAGTCATGATATATGGGTGGCTCCTGGGCTGATGATGGAAATTGATTCTAGATAATGATGTGCCTATGAAAGGAGCCATCTCTACATTAGTAATGTCTCCTTTCATTAGGATTAGCTCTACATGACATTGGGGATAAAAGATAGGAAATTGTTATGAATAAATATATTTATGTTTCTTTAAACCTGAGCTAAGAAGACTTTCCTTCCTGATATGTTCACTATTTCAGCTTTACTTATGGTTGGTAGTTCTCTTGATGAAATTACTACAGCTCTGTCATGAGTACATGACATGAGTACAGCTGGCATGTTAAGTCCATATCCTTATTTATGAATTTGATATTGTGCCTCATGAAGAATCCATTCTTTTGCTGTCTTTCTTGATCTCCTTCATCTTCATTTTGCAAATTTAAAGCTTACTTATTAATTAAGATATACTGATTCAAAGTAGCTTGGGGTTATTTTCTGTAATAATTAGTGTTGGCATCAAAGCAGTAAAGATTGAAAGTAAATAAGTACACAATATAAGGGAGTTTTTTTTTGTTTTTCTTTGTTGGTTTCTTTTTTCTTTTGTTAATAAGTATTAGAAGGAACTATGTATAGAGAAAATATTACTATAGGCTCCCTGTCAACGTATGTCCATTACTAAAAGGAATGAAATGCACCTTGTTATACACTGCCTCTCAAAGATAGAGAGCTTATTTCTATCCAAATAAAAATAGGGTCACACTTAGGATTCAGTTCATGTGCCTTAAATCCTATGGCCCTGAGACTTGGAGATGCCAGGCAGCCTTGTTTGAGCTACTCTGACAGTAATTTTGGCACAGTCACAACTTCAGTATGAAGAAAGAGTGTATATCTGTGGAAAGCTGAGTATAGGGTAAGCCAGCACAAAGTGTGCTGCATAAGCAAATATGTCTACTAATGCTAAATAGAGTTTTCCTGAAGCTACTTATTTCTTCAGTTTAACCAAGCCTTCTTTAGTGAGTGTATATAAAATGGTAATGAAAAGTCTAATGGAAATAGGTACTGAGAGCTCACAAAACCCCAAACCTGTTACCTAAACTTTGCAGATATTTCTCACAGATTTTCATAGTGCTCCAGTTATGAACTGTCTTCACTTCCTGGAGGTTATAAGGCTTGTTTCCAACTGGCTTGTCAGGTTTTACTGTTGCCTTCCTGTTGGCAGCAAAACAGTTGAGTTTGCCTGGACTGGTTTCAAAATCTGAGGACAGAATTTCTTGTGCATGTGCGGTTTGCTTCCCAGTTGTGCAGCAACTCCAACACATCACAGAACCATTGGATTCTGTGCTTCCTTAACAGCTGTCTGGCTGTAATGTATGGCTCATTTTTCTGAATCAGGATTTCAGTGATTCAGGAAATAAAGGGTTTTTCCTCACCTTCTAGACACCAAATAATTCCTCTGTGCATTATCTCCAAGAACTTGTTAAATTTCAGCAGACTAGTCTGCAGAAAAGGTTGGGCTCATTGGGAACACCTAAATGGGCTATCTGGTTTTAGTTGAAGAGAACATTTTCACAGTATTACACAAACTAAGCTGCTGAAACAAGGGCCAGATATGAGATTTTTTAATAGGATTATTCTCCCCTGCCTTGTTTCCTCTTTATGTGAGTCCCTCATTCAGGAGTAGGCAAGCTGGTATTGCTGATACTGGTTCCAGGCCTGAGCCGGTGAAGAACTTGTGATCAAGCTGTCAGTTGCAACCCTAAGGTGAAGGGATGCATTGTTATAACACACAATCAGGGAAGATGTGTGAGGTCAGCCCAGGAATACATATGTGGTCTTTGTGGATGTGAATAGGGAAGAAAAAGAAAAAAGATGTATTTTAAAAATAATAATGAAAGAGTAATAAAGTGCTTTTGATTACTTGCCTCTGGGCATGATCCAAAAATACTGTCTTATTGAAACTTTTCAATGTGTGTTTTCCTTTGCATTCTGCTGAAAG
Source organism: Ploceus nigricollis (assembly GCA_013399945.1). NCBI lineage: Eukaryota > Metazoa > Chordata > Aves > Passeriformes > Ploceidae > Ploceus > Ploceus nigricollis. The sequence goes on from VXBC01013226.1 coordinate 34,499, forward strand.
AACTTCTTTTTTTCTGGTACAGGCTCTAAATTTCGTAATGGCAGAAGGAAGAGGGGAAAAAGTGAAAATGCTACCAGCAGGGTCAAAAGCATAATTTGAAATAAGCATCTTCCTAAGATAAAATCTTAAAGATAATCAAGCAAGAGAGAAACCCATAGGATATTATACTAATTTAGTTCTAGTTTTCCCTGATCTTATTCAAGTTGCAGGGAATATGTAACACAGGTGTGCAAATCTGAAAAGTTTGAATGCTAATAAGGAAACAAACTGACAGTGGTAGACTGAGACCACAGTATAAAATGTCTGTCTGTCTGTCTTCCATAACTAAACTGTACCTGTCCATTTTCTTATTGATTAAGTTTGTGTACTGAACTATATGATAGAGGTCATGGTGTGGCATATAGGGTCACACTTCAGGTGTCATATGAGAGACATAATTTTAAGTGTATAAGGTCATCCAGCTTGTGCACTGAGCTGTGACCAAGTGTATTTGCCATGTTGATATGCTTTCTTTCAATTTATTCCAAGAAAAGACATTTATCAACATATGTTGACTAAACAGACTAAGCATAATTTTGTTTTAGAAAATGTAATTTTGAAAAAAGTATTTTCTGCAATTTAAATCCTTCCAGCAAAACATAATTAAAAAAAAAATACGTCCAGTAAATATTCTTCTATTAATAGTGATCCTAAGTCTCAGTTTCAGAAAGAGAACCAGAGTGAAATAGGCATACTGAAACCCTTTCATCTTTACATTAGATAAGCCTTTACATCAAGAGTAATATCTTTTCTGTTAAGCAGTTCTTGTAGTAGTTGAAAGCAAGGCTACATAGTTTTTGAAGGTAAACCAGGGTCTTCAAGTAAAGTAAAAATTTTCCCCTGATCAGTATCCCTTAAAACAAAAAACAAACAAAAAAAAAAGAAATTCAGGATATTACTAAGTTCTCAGTTACTAGCCCATGAGGTCCAGAGACATTTCTTTGATAGCAGCATCTCTTGTATGGTGCCAATGTCATCATTCTTGCCACATGGGTATGCACTATTACCTGCTCCCACCTCCTGCAGTCTTTTCTCTCACCTGCCTTGTGGAATGCAGCACTCTGCTATTCACTAATGGAGATTTATACATTTTTCTCCTAATTGCTGCATTTCTCTGTATTTCACTTATTAAAAGTCAAAATATATTTCATATCCTTTACATAAAGACCAGCTTCCCTTTTTCTGCTTTGGTAGGACCAGATATTTCAGACATTTTCCTAATCTGTTCCATGTTGAGAGTTGACAAATCCAGAGAAATTATAAGTTCCCGAGAAGAAATGTTGAAAAGCATGATAGGAATTTTCAAAGCCTGCTGCCAAACCCTGCAGGAAGGTGCTTCTTTTTGTAATCAGTTCTCAAACTTCATCAGTGACTGTGTTGGCAAATATTTCTGTCCTTTACAGTCAGCTGTGTGACAGGCAGCTTTACAGCTGCTCCTGCACCAAAAGCTTGAATGTCCCTGAAATGTCCAGAGCTGACAAAGCAATTGTTTAAGCACTCATATAATCACCTCCAGGCAATTCTAGCTGTGTAGCTCGTCTTTGGAGTCACCCACTGTGTGGCAGTCTGGATGGTTAGTATTGCAAACCCAGAAAGTAACCTGCTTAAATGGAAGTTCTTAATAGCTGTAGTTCGCTTTTTACTTCACTCCAGAGACCTTCTGGTACAGGGCTGCACTGGGAGCTGTGCAGTTAGGAGAAGGATATAGACACATGGGATTGTTCAGCTCACTGTACCTTATGCTGAAAATTAGCTTGGCGGGGGAAAATACTCACTTAATTGCAAGGTTAAATCATTTGCAGTTTTGAGTAATGACATGTACCATTACTGGCTCAAGTAGTCAGAAGTATGTGTTCAGAATACACCATGCAGTCAGGTAGTCTCCTCAGCCTAAGGAATTTAAAGTTGTATGACCTGTCCTTTTTGGCAATGCGATTTGAATTTGAGAACAAGTTTTTGATTTATTTGGTTCAAAGCAAGATTATGTTTTTAGTTTACTAAGGGAAACAGTTGACACTTTAGAGAGGTCTTGCTTTAGGTAGAAAGGGCCTGGGTTATGCTTATATCCTATGTGAAGATTTAGGGCATTTTAGAACACCCAAATAACTCCGTATGAGTAGAACAGCCAAGAACACAGAGTGCTTTATGTCTAGCCTGTTTGGAAGGTAAATGATTTTGGACTTGACCATGAACTTAAACAGCATTCAAAAAAGAGTAGACATGCACCTTGTATGTTAGATACAAATTCTGTAATGCTTTCTAAAAAATACTCAATTATTGTATTTCTGTGTGGGAAAGCCATTATAGGAAACAAAAAACTACATAATCAAACATTAAAATACAAGGGAAACAGAAACCGACCAAAATTCTTTTAAAATATACTCTAACATTCAAACCTCCCATTTCTACAGGAAGGTCTCATTGCTGGGGGCTCCCGAATGTAGAAGAAAAAAAATCTTTTCCTCTGCCTTTTTGGTTTTGTCTAGAGAAAATAAGAAAAGCACACTGAACACCAGTAAGATTACAAAGTAAGGTTACAGTACAGTTACCAGTAAGGTTACCAGTAAGGTTACAAAGGCTTTAGCTTAATCCCATTTCTACAGAAGGGCAAGGTTACTGATGTGGTTGTTCTCCCAGCCTGATTAGTCCATGGAAGCTTTCCATATACACATAGAACTCATTGACATTAATAAGAGCAGACCTCACATATGTCCTTTCCTATATCCAGCTGCACTCCTGAACTCAAAAGGCATCTGAATATTGTTATAATGGCATAAACTAGGATTGCATCTTCCTTAGTAATATATTACGTCCCTTTTCCATGAATCATGATTTTGATATTATATCTCTTGTAATTTATCAATGAAGTGACATTTTTTTCCTGTGAAATTTCTGCTGCATACCCGAAATGTATATATTCTCAATAATAAAGTATTTTCTGTAGTGAATGATTAATTTCTAAGAGTGCAGCAAGTGCATTTTCTGGTACTCAGAGTTACAACTATGGTGTCTGTGTTACAAAAGATCATGGTTTAAGTTTCATTTTATGTCTTTGCCTTTTTTTTTGTTGTTGTTGTTTATTTACTTATAATTTTTTTCTTGTAGGCAAAGACCTATGTGCTTTACATATATTGCTTTTAATTTTACAAGACTTCAAAAATCATTTACCTAGTCAAGATTTTAATATTTCTAGAACTTCCATTGAAAAACTGATGTCCAGTGACTTTATCAAGCTATTAATTTTATTTCAAAAAGTTGTAGGTATACTAAGCCATATGTGTCTGTCATAGAAATGTAATACACTACAGGGCTTCTAGACAATCATCCTTTTATTAATTTGCATAGTATTTATGCCTGTCATTTAGATCAATTGATGCAGTATTAAGGGCAAAATCTATAAAATCTGCAATGGCTTTACAACTTCTAATTTATATGATAATTTTTGAAAACATATAACTACATATTTTACACAGATGAAACCAAAACAGTGTTTGGATGGAGTTTTTGCTTATTTTAATTTACTTTTCATTTCATAAATGCCAATTATTTAGTATTTACTGTGAGACACAACTACAATAAAAAAAAGCCTTCTACATCTTGTTTGAAAAGAAGGGAAAATGGCCGAGCAAGAAGAGGGAGTGCTTCTATCAGGCTCAATTTTGCAGGTGTTCCTCTGTGCAGCTTTATTTCCAGGGCTTATCATTTGATGAAGAGTAACTATTTTTGCAAAATGGCTGAATCTAATCTTGGACACGTACTGTTTGTGGATGCACCATACAGTAATAAATGGGTAAGAGGACTTGGAGTAAGCAGAAACCAGCTATACTAGCAGATGAGCCCGGGACCAATGCTTAAAGGCCCCAGGGAATTTGTAAATCACGCAATATGTAGGCTGGAATTCTTGCTATCTTCTGAATATCTCTAAATGTATATTTATGAGTAAGGGCTAGATCTTCATGAGCTCACTGATGATTTCACTCAGTACCTCTTGAAGCAATGTCTGCAGGCGAAAGTAGCACAGGAGATTTCATTGCAGAAGTAGCGTTAGCAAAATGTTACTAGCTTTCAAAAGAGTATTTCTTTCCCCTTTGGCAGGATAGCCACACTTTTATCTGTAATACAGGCAAGATGTTAACATTCATGACAAAGAAGTTTTGGTAAGAATTTCCCATTTTTAAATGTTATCTTCCTTTCAAGAGTCAAGAAAAATAGTTAAGAGATTTACATTTACATGATTAATAGAGATTAATATTTACATTAGAAAATATTAATTAATTGAGGCCTCAAAATAATTTTATGAAGTTACTTTATCACTGTTTTTATGAAAGAAAAGGGTATTTAATATGCTACCAGATTTCTGCAATGTACATGTAAGGGACTAAGTTCAAAGTATCTTTTTGAAAACAAAGCCTTTGTATTTTTAATATTTCCTTCTTTAAAATGAAAATGAGACTTGATTGTTTTTCCATACAGCATATGCAAGTCTCTATTTTAGGAGGAAACAAGTGAAAAAATTGTAGTTCTCGTTGTACCTATACAATATACTAGGTTGGATTTGATGATTTCAAAGGACTTTTCCAACCTAGTTAATTCTATGATACCTCTCCAAGGAAAATGTTTTACTTTACTAAATCCTCTATTAGTTTTTTGTAGTTTTATGGGGCTGTATCTTCACATCCTTTCTGTAAAGTTTTCTGTACAAGTGTTAAGACAGTGCTAAGACTTGTTAGTTACATTTCACCACCCTACTGATGTAGTTCCAGAGGAATAGTCTGAGCAATGTTGAAGCAGGATCTGAAGTAACAGAAATAGAAAAATGTTTTTTGAGGTCTGTATTAAGGAACCCTGACCTACTTTGCTTTAATTTGGTCAAATTTGATAGAAAATGAAACATTTGTTTCCTGCACATAGTAATATAAAAATATTATGCAGCATTCAGTAACAAAATATTTTTCATGTAACATGTAGTAACAATGGTGAGGGGAAAAAAAGAGAGAAACATAATAGTGCAGAATATGTGGGCATAATTTACACTTTAAAGTACCTACATAAAAGAGAATGTTTTTTCAAATACATGAGTCCTTCCCTAATTCTTTGGACAGCAGCATTAGTTTAGATCTCTTCTTGAACTGTTTTTCAAACCTTTCTACCGTGTGTCTGCCATGGAGATCAAATTCTGGCTCTATGAAATATTTATTTTTTGTCAAAACTCTAAACACTCCTGTTTGTGGGGTACCTGCACTTACTAAAATTCATCATTATATTTAACCAGTAGACAAAGCAAAGTTAATATGCTTTTTATTCTCAGTATAGTTTCTAGATTTTTTTTTCATTTAACTTTCCTTAACATCATCTACTGCAAAGTGAGTACAGTGCGCCATTCTTTTAAGTATTTTATTGATGTGATTAGAATAAATACTAATTTGTGTTAGAAAAGCAAAGAAATAAGTTCCTTAAGACATTCTGTATTCAAATCCTTTCCTTTCTGAATATTTTATTAGAAACACAATTTGCCTTTTCATTTAATTTACTGTAAATAATTTTATAGGGATGGTTAATAAATCTGGCACAATGATGCTTTGCCCTGTACATAATTTTATGCACACATAGACACACACAAATGTATCTCCTTCCTCACTGTTTTTCATATTCCATGTTGTTGGAGCCTTAACTTTTTCTTGGAATCCCTTTGCAAGTCCTGCTGTAGAGGTTACAAATCAGATAGGATAATCAGAAGTCTTTACAATTTTACTGTATCTTTGTTTGTCCTTTCTTTCACCCTTCCTTTACTGCACTATCTTGTCTGTCTGATTCTCACAGGAGACATGGATTACAACTGGTTGGACCATACGTCTTGGCATAGCAGTGAGGCATCCCCAATGTCTTTGGTGAGACATGTGGAGCCTTACCATTTAGTTTCCTTTATCATTTTACATTTCCTTGGTTTTATTTACACCTTTGCATGTTTTCTTTTTTTGTATCCTTTTTTTATCCCACACCTATAGGGGACAGTCAAAGGGGAAAAAGAAAAACTAGTGAGCAGGCAGTTTTGTCGGATTCTAACACCTTATCCGAGAGGCAAAAGAAAATGGTGTGCTTTGGTGGCCACTCTTTGGAAGAGGACTTGGAATGGTCTGAGCCTCAGATAAAAGACTCTGGGGTAGATACGTGTAGTAGCACAACACTAAACGAGGAACATAGCCATAGTGAGAAGGTACTGAGATTATGGAGCCTGCATTTTAACCTGCTCATTTGGTCTTTGTTTGCTCTCTGTCACTCATTAAAATAGTGCATAAAATGAAAGATAGGGTGTTTCTAGAAACAATATAGCATTTATTAAGGTGCAGAAAAGAAAAACAAATGAAAAGTCTTTGCATGCTTGCGGCTTTTACTGTTTGGCAGCCTAAGAAAAAAACATTGAGAGGCATAAAGGAATATTGTTCTTATGGTTGCAAATTAGCATATCTTGATATTACTGTAAAGAACAAAGTAATTAACAATAAGGATTCTATCAATTGGCTTATTTGATTTACTATTTCCAAACTCCTGGGGCTGAAATTAAATTAATAGTTTAAACCCCAGGTGAAAAAGGGAGAAAATTGGGTCTCTCTGCACAGAAAAGTTGTTTTTCTTTTTTCCCTTTCACTGTCATGGTTGTTCATTGGTTTTGTTGCCATGTAATTTTTGTGCAGTACTGTGCAGAATTAAAGGCTTTGCCATCTGCTTTGGTATTTTTTATTTTTGCATTCTGTTTGGTGGAGATTATGATAAATCTTTTTAGAGTTATTAGTTATAATGGGAGCAGATTTATATGTGCCTGCTAATTTTGCATGAAATAGAGCATGAAATAATAATTTTCTGTGAGAAAGTACTATGATTACACAAAAGAAAATCTTAACAATTAATTAATTAGGCCAATAGACAAGTATAACTGTGCCCATGTATAGTAATGTACCTGTGCTTCATGTGTGAATTAATTATTCAAAGAAAGAAACAGAATATTAAAATGAAGCAATGAAGTAACCTTTTAACAGTATTTTAAAATTTGGATCTACTACTACTGAGAGAAAGTAAAACACTAAAAATATTTGTTGGTCTTGGATAAAAATTGAAGCGTTTGAAGTAGTGGAAAAATAAGACATTTGTTGTATCAAACTTTCAGTTTGAGTTAAACTTCTTTTCCAGTATTATTCTTATACTAGACTTTTAGCAATGTTTTTCTCAGTACTCAGGTGTTAATCTCATTGTGTGTGGAAAAGTATGTGTAGTTGTCTATATCTGTCAAATCAAGACTGAAAGATCATTCTAGATGTTTACAAATTGGATTTAGTAAAATAGATAATGTTATTAAATATTAGAGATCCATTGTGATGAATGATATGTCCAAATAAATATTTTCCAGCACAGTTTTCTGTCATTTTTACATTAAATTTTAGTGTGATCATAATACTTTCATAGCAATTTAAAAATATATCAGCAAATGAAAAGAATTACTGAAATATTTTTCATTAAAATGCTATTCACTGTATTTTCCATTAACACCATATGACAGCATCCAGTAACTTGGCAACCATCCAAAGATGGAGATCGTCTCATTGGTCGGATTTTGTTAAATAAGCGACTAAAAGATGGAAGTGTGCCTAGAGATTCAGGAGCAATGCTTGGATTGAAGGTTGGTGATGAACAATTGTGAAACTAACAACTCTCTCAGTTAAACTAGCTACTTTTATAGTTAAAGTATTCTCATACTATATAGCGTATGCATACCAATATTGATAATGCCTTATCATTCTCAAAATTACAATATCGATATTTTATATTCATTTACCTAGACTAATTTTGCAGGGTCCTTGGAAGAATTTTCTGAAAGACTAGACATGTTTTCAGAAGTTTTCTGAGGATATCTTCTTAGCAAAGTACGAGTTGCACCCTTGCTAGGCAAGCCAAGTCCTGTCTGTGTTCTTCAGTATGGAGCATTGCACCATGGTATAACTTCTATTTCCCAAGAAAGAGAAGAAAAGTGAAAAAAAAAAATCTCTCTTGAAGACCTGGGGGACATATGTGAGTTAATGACATTTCAATTCAGATCAGAGTATGCCAATGGAACTTCCTCTGAATTTTTCTCTCCTCTGGTTGTTTGATTTGCTACATTTTAAAAACACAAAATGGAGAATTGTTTAATATGATTGGTTTTTATCACAAAATGTACTCTTTTTTATGTGAACCTCTTTTTCATGATGCAGTGCTCTTTAAATACATTATGAATTATTTCTAGCTCATATATTGATCTCAATTTTGTGTGATATTATTTGCAGTCCCAGAAATGCTAGTACACGAATGAGAACAAACTATAAACAGTGAAAGAAACAAACATGTATTAATTTTGATTCCATATGCTTGCTGTGAGAAATTATTAAGAAGTTTAAATTTTCCGTTCTCTGTTTATCATGACTCTTACTTCACCTCAGGTATACAGATTAGGTTATTGTCACATCCTATGAGTAAGGATTAAATCAGTGTAGTTATGTATTACATATACTAACATGCTTTGGAAAGATTTTAAATTTTTATTTAATTAATAAATAATTTTATTTGAATTCAGCGGAGAAGCCAGTTGAACATCAAGTTTTATATGTTTATTTTTATCTAATTGTCAGAAAATGCAAGAGAAAAGATTAACAGCGCTGTTAGGAAGCACTTTTTGTTTAAACATCTATGTTAAAATTTCTAAAATCTCATATTATGAAGATGAACTCTCCAGTGAGATTCATTAATAGTTCAGATTCAAGAGTAACTACTTTTTAATCTCAATAGACATCTGGAAAGAGTGATTCCAAGTTATCCCTGACCTGAATTTTCAAGTATTTACATATTGAAAGTAAATTAAACTGGATTTAGTGCTACAAATTTTAAATCCCAGTATGAAGACCATTAAGAAACTTCAAGAATTTGAAGTTATTCAATTATTACTGATTCTGACATGTAAGTCTGATTCTAAGACAAATATTAAGGTCAAACTTGTTGAAGTTCCCTGTAGAGAAATTTTTAGTGTGACAAGTGTTTTCATCTGACTTGCCAAGCCAAAGGGAATTTCATTGCTTAGTGTGAACATCCTGAGTTCTGTTACATTAATATATCTCTTTCCAGTTAAAAAAATAGTGAAGTGAGCAATCAAATGATCAATAATTTACATTGTTTTGGGTGGTAATTTATAATATAATGAGATACCATGCAGGTATTTGCTAAAATTTAAAAGCTTTGAGATTCTCTATTTTCATTGTTTTTCAATTGTACAAATTGCCAGAATAGCTGCAAAAATGACCTGTCATAGCCAAACTTCTGTGGTATTTTTTTCAAGTGTATATGTGTTACCTGGACCGCAGAAAACCCAAGGAAAAAGCTGAATTCTTCTTTCTTTTGCCAGAACATTTAAATAATTTAAAGTAATTTTCATAATGTGAAAATACTTCCTATTTGAAACAGGTAGTAGGAGGAAAGATGACTGAATCAGGTCGACTCTGCGCATTTATCACCAAAGTTAAAAAAGGAAGCTTAGCTGATACAGTGGGGCATCTTAGACCAGGTATGTATCTACTATAGATCTATACTGCTGAGTTTCTTTTCTGAAGGTGATAACAAGTGAGCAAGTTTAATTACATGCAAAATTATATTAAACGAATGTGATGAAATACTGCAGAATTCAACCTGACGCTGTTACTAGGTGGTTGATTTTGTGAAATATATATTCTCATGTTGTTCAAAAAATACTGTAACATTTTTGCTCATTTTTATACTCAAAGTTATATTCTATTGATGTCCTTCCCAGTCATTTTGTGGTGTATATTTTGTTTAGAGCAAACAAAGCTATGACAAATGTTTGAGCAGAACCACTTTGGCTAGGAAGCTGCTTCTGTTCCAACACACAAATCATAGATTGCTACACTTGAGCATGCTCAAGAAATATTAACTATTGACCTAAAAACTATCTGAACCAAGTTGATAAGATATGATGTTTTAGTTATGAATTTTCTAAAGAACATGTTGGGATTTCTGTAAGCCACAGCTGCGAAAGCAAGTAAGAGCAGCATCTAACTAAGTAGGGGTCCTACTGATTATATTAGTGTTTCACAGAACTTTACATGTTTGAAGCTGGGCTGTAGAAAACCTGCAAAAACTCAGGATTTTCCTGCATGAAGGCATCCAAACTTGTTCTATAACACAGGTTACACAATCCAAAAAACTGACAGTAGAATGGCTTAAATCGTTATTTTAAGTGCTGTCCACAGCAAACTTCCTAAGCAGAGTGTTATCACTTGGCTTACAGGTGATGAAGTATTAGAATGGAATGGAAGGATACTACAAGGAGCCACCTTTGAGGAGGTGTATAATATCATTTTAGAATCCAAACCTGAGCCACAAGTAGAGCTTGTAGTTTCAAGACCAATAGGGTAAGTAATTTCATGTATTTTTATAATAAGTATGATAAAATTGTTCACTTTTAGGATGGAGTATATAAAAAAATTCATTAACATTGTAAACAGAAAAATCTTATGCAAAATTCTGTAAACCAAAAGTGTAGCTAGAATGATAGATCGTGCCAGTGAGTAAAAAGAGCTGGTGTGAAATCCTGTGTTCTCAGAGTCTCGGGTATCATCTGTTATTATGGTTAAAAATAAGTTCCCTTCTCTGGCTTCTCAATTGGTGAGCCAGCCTATATTGGCTCTGAAACTGTGGTTATATTCATTGTTGCAATCCTTGACTGTTGATTTTTATTTCTCCATTCCCATTTTTTATAACACATACATAAAATTTTGAGATCATATTTGGTCTATGAACTGATGATGAACTCCATTTATTAAGAGTCTGCAATGTAGAATTTTGCATGAAATATAGTATGCTAATGAAAAAAATCAATATGCTTTGGAAAGTCTCAAATCCACATTCACATCATCTTCATATATGGAGCTATTAAATTATTGCTTGTTATGTAATACAGAACACATCTGAATGAATAGTTAGAATTGTATGGGACTTTTTCTTTGGAGCTGTACATTGCCCATTTTTATTGAACTTCATACCTGCCTCTCGATGTCTAAACTTAATTTTTTCTTGCATAGCAGTAGTTACTTTGTTGTATTGGGCTGTGAGTACTTCCCCTTCTTCAACTGTTCTTTTTCTTCCAAGTTCCTACACCCTAAAGGCATATGCATCACATTTTTAATTCTCCATTGGAAGTTCTATATCTGGTCACATCAGGGTTGTGAAGAGGGGAATGACTACCGTTGATTTTGAAGATCTTTATAGGTACTAAGAATTTTCTTTTTTTACCCCAGAATTTTTTGTGATATACAGGACACAACTGGACAGGGTGGTAGGTAATATTATCTAGATTCCCTTTTCCATTTTAGTTTGGACCAGATGATCTTTCAAGATCACTTTCAACCTGGATTGTTTGAGGATTCTATAATTACATTTTAATAAATATATGTATCCCTTTATTTTGTATAAAATGCACAGTAACTTAATATAAGAAAACATGACTAAAAATTAAGAAGTACTAAAAAATCTAGAACTATATAATCTGAGAATGGCATTCCAGTGAGAACAACTTTTACAGTTTCAGCTATAATAGGAACTGATTGTGTTGGACGCATCAGGAACTTAAGGTGTAGGAACTTAATTTGGTATGACAATTTTAAACAAACTTGATAATAACAAAAAACCAGCTTTATCTTGTCAGTGAGAGGAAAGGTTATCTCCTGCATATGTATGGAATTGCAACCCCTTTAGGGTAACGACTGTTATCAGCTGTCATGTCTTTAAAAACCTTTGCACAACTTGGGAGGTGTGGGTGTAATAGCAATGCCAAGGGACAGACTACATTACTTGTCTCAGAAAAGGAGGTCTCAAATGAATTTCA
>VXBC01013226.1:48321-103537 GCA_013399945.1 Ploceus nigricollis
CAACGGGACAGGGTGGTAGGTAATATTATCTAGATTCCCTTTTCCATTTTCGTTTGGACCAGATGATCTTTCAAGATCACTTTCAACCTGGATTGTTTGAGGATTCTATAATTACATTTTAATAAATATATGTATCCCTTTATTTTGTATAAAATGCACAGTAACTTAATATAAGAAAACATGACTAAAAATTAAGAAGTACTAAAAAATCTAGAACTATATAATCTGAGAATGGCATTCCAGTGAGGACAACTTTTACAGTTTCAGCTATAATAGGAACTGATTGTGTTGGACGCATCAGGAACTTAAGGTGTAGGAACTTAATTTGGTATGACAATTTTAAACAAACTTGATAATAACAAAAAACCAGCTTTATCTTGTCAGTGAGAGGAAAGGTTATCTCCTGCATATGTATGGAATTGCAACCCCTTTAGGGTAACGACTGTTATCAGCTGTCATGTCTTTAAAAACCTTTGCACAACTTGGGAGGTGTGGATGTAATAGCAATGCCAAGGGACAGACTACATTACTTGTCTCAGAAAAGGAGGTCTCAAATGAATTTCAGCCACAAATATTCTATAGTATCTCTCAAATAGAAGTTTATAGCAAAAGTTTGAAGGAACAACTCACATCTTGAAAATACCCATTTTTAAAAATCTTTCTGCATTCTTTTCATTGTGTAAAATCTCCTGTATTATTTCTTGTGCTTTTGTATTTGTCTCTTGTTCAGCTTCCTTATCATCATGCCCCCCATTAAGTTGCTGTCACTTGAGCAGCTAATTTATAATTCCTTAAACCAAGTGGTGTGGGCTCTCAAGATGCCTTTTTCTGCATTACCACTTGCCTCATAGTCTGAAGAGCTGAGCTAGATCAGTGATGAAAAGGTTCTTCAGTGTATTTGATTCCCAGTGTCAGTTTGCAGCAGATGTAAAAGAGTCTCAGTGTTGAATACTTCCTACAAATTGGTAGGTTTTAGATTTTGGTTAGGTGTGTGTAACTCTTTGGAGTTTGATATTAACAGCGTAATGTAAGAAATGTTTTTCATGAGGTTAGAGCTGATGAACTGGAAAGACTATTACTTTTTTCAGTTTAGAAGATTTCAGTTCATAATCAAATGGACAATAAAAATTAATTGCCTATGCTTGTCCAAGGAACCATAACTTCACAGGTTTGTGTTCTTCTCTGGGAAATAAAGTTTCAGTGTATGTACAATATTTAAAAGTTCTTATTTCCTAGATATAAGAAGTGATATTTATTTTATTAGAATTATTGATGCCCAGTTGAAGGATTTTGCATTTGCATTGAGATAAATCTTATTATTTATAAGGAGAATTTCTTGATGGTTTCATGGCAACACTTTAAATAGTGCAAGAAATTTTCAGCTACCAGCAATTAACTGAGCTGAGAACCTGTTTACATCCTGATATTCTGAGAACAAAACCAAATTCCAGTAAACAGTTATGAGTTTTTCTCTTTATTATGCACTGAGTCCTATGAAAACTGAAGATGACAAGCTAAGCTGACAAGGGAGATAAAATTGAAAGTCATTCTGAAAAAATGCCAACAAAACAAAATATGCCAGTTTGTAATGCAATTTACCACTTTTTTCATCTTAAAATAAAAATTGATGGCCAATTTGCTAGTCAGTATGAGCTGGCTATCCCTTATACACAAGAACTTACCTATTTTCTGCCTTCTAATTCTCAGAAAAAGTAACTTAAAATGCGTGTTATTTTCATGGTCTCTTCAGTTTTGAATTTGGAAGAAATAATGCACTGCGTTTTAATAATTACTCTATACAACCTGTGTGCAGTGGAACATAACTTACTATGCAAAGTCTTTATGAAACTAATTTTGCTTCTCCTCCATCTGTTTATCTCTATGAGACTTCCTTGTAAGAAAAGCCATTCACACTACCATGAAATATGGGGATCTGTATGCTTTAGGAGCATAAATGATAATGTTCAAAGCTCTCAAGCTAATTTTTTCAGCTCTCTATAGAAAGCTCCTATTCACTCTGTTCAGAATGATTTATGTATATTATATATATATATATCTATATTTTTTCTCAAGGTTTTCTTTTCAGACTCATACAGTAGAAGAAATTTTTTTCTATTTATGAGTTAAGCTCAAGAGTGTAGTTCTGAGTCAATTACTAGGCAAGTACTCGATTCTGTTATAAATTCTCCTTATATAGAAACTTAAATATTTGCTTCTTCAATACTGCTTGTGATTTTCTCACAAGTTTTGGGTACTAACAACAGAGATTTTTTTCTTGTCTGTAGTGGGCACTTAGAGTAGTTTCACGCCTTCTGATTTATTTAAATTATTGGATACTGTGCATCAACTCACTTGGAAAGTTTCCTCAATCTACTTAGTAAAGCTGTCTTTCTAGTGAGTCTTGAAAAATGTTTGGAAAAGATATACTAAAGGTATTCAGGAAAAGCTTTTCTAAAGGAAATACATAAGTTATCTATATATCATACTGACTCTTTCATTGTATGAAACAGTAGATATCACTGGAACATTTTTAATTTCCCCTTCCTTTTAATTTACCTTCATGGTGGGTTGACCTTGACTGAGCACCAAAGACTTGCTCTTTTCTCCATTTCCCTCCTCAGCAAGACTCGGGGAGGAAATAAGATGAAAATATTTGTGGGCCACTCAGCAGTTACTATTGTGGGCAAAACAAGCTTGAGGAAGATTAATTTGTTAGGAATTAATAAAATAAAAGAATAGTGAGAAATAAAACCAAAACTGAAGCCCCCTTACCCCTACCTCTCTTCCCAGGCTCAAATTCACTCATTTTCCCCTGGTTTTTCTGCCTCCTTCTCCGCCAAGCAGTCCATGGCACGAGGAAAGGGAGTTGCAGCCAGTCCTCCTCCTCCACCTTCTTCCCTAACCTTGGTGGCTGCAACAGCATTTCTCTCATGGCCTTTTTTTCTCATTGTTTTCTCTCACAGCTGAGCACGGCTGTTCTGTCCTTTATTAAATATGTTATCACAGAGGCACCCAAGGAGCCAACTGGGCCCAGCTCGGTGCAGCCCCAGCCTCTCCTCACCATGGCCACCCCTGAGGACTGGCTATGGCCTAGGAGAAACCAACTGCAGTGAAACACACAACAGGATTGTAAATATTGGTTTTGCTGTGACTCAGAACTGAAGCTCTTCATCTTGCTTGGTTTAGCTCAAATAACTCTGAAACTGTTTATTAGCATATTGATAGTTTTTATTAGCATACAGTAATGTTTGCCCCTCAGAGGAATAATATATTCCTTTGCTTGGGGGGATGTGATTGAGTGCTTTGAAATTACGTGGCTCTGCACACAATTTAATACTGATGTTGCAATTTGTCTTGTATATGAAATAATGCAATTTCGCCAGACGAACTTATACATTTTATTTGGTTATGGAAAAGGTAAGATTGATTAAATTTGTGGTTCAAGGACAGTAAAGAATGTTCTGGGATAGCCATGATTGGCAGCCAAGTATGTTTCAGTGAGGGTCCAGTAAATTTAATTAATGTATAATGTCATTGTAAAGTCTACTGCTCACAATTTTAGTCTACCATTAACTCTGAGATTGTTCTTTTATTTACTGGATTATTTTATTTGTGATTGTGCAGCCTGTCTGCTGCATCTTTTCTGTAGGATTTAATTTGACAATGAAATTATTTATACTAGATAACAGATAATCATCCCAGTGGCTGAAGACAGCCAGCAGATCATGCACCATTCCTGAGATATTCCATGGTGGATTGGGAAGTGTTATAGTATAACTGAAATTTAAATATGCTTGTTAGATGAAAGATCAGCCTGTCTTAATTTTCCTGATTTCAGGGACATTCCCAGAATACCCGACAGCACGCATGCACAGCTGGAGTCCAGTAAGTTTCAATTGTGGGGTAGGAAAATCTTCTCTCTCTTTTATGTAAGCACAAATAGAATGAAAAAATGTCCTCTGCTCCCAGTATAGGTCTTGTCTTTTTGTCTATATTTGTCTCAATATGTCATCTTACTGTATTATCTATCTACCTTTGTTTAATAATAAGCTATCAAAACTCAGGATATTGTGATTTAGGTTCGACGTTGGTTATAAGCTTAGATGAGTTTTGATTGAAGAAAATATAATTCTAACTAATATATAAGAACATTAATAGCAATTTTTAATTTCCTGTTCTCTTGCTTTGCATTTCAATTGCATCTTGTAAACTAAAAATGGGAAAGAAATGTTCTTTGTTTACAGCCTGAGTGATAGCTACTTTGAACTCAGAATACCCTTACATTATTAGAGCCACTCAGTGCTACTTAAATTGACTAAACGCATATTTCATGTAGGAAAGAATAACTTGTTCTTTGGCTTGGATCTGATAAGATGGATTTCAGCCTGGAGTTATTTTTTATCATTGTTTTAGAACGCTATTATAATGGAAGCCATGAATAAATGAAATGGCATAAGCTTGATTAGAATAATAAGAAAAATTCCTTCAATGACTTTTTGCTCATTGCCCAATTCTTAAAATTCATTTTATGTTTTGTGAGATGTGGATTGTCTTTTATATTTATAAAAATACTTCACTTTATGTTTTGTATGTCAAAACTTGTCCTTTGACCATTTTCAGACTTTGTAGATTTGACACAAAATGCACAAAAAGCATAGTGTGCATCTTGATATTTTTGTAAAAATTTAATTAAAAATTAGTCTGATTGTACAAGATAATAAGTCAGAAGACTGAATTCATTTCCCACAGGAAAGTGTCTATTTTTGGGCCTTCAACTTACTGACATAATTACAGTCAGAAATATCTGAATAATCTATATTCCAATCTATAAATAAAAACTCCTGATTGCATCTGATCACTGAAAGCTTGAGTATCATCATTTGGTAATTTTAAATAGATTTTAAAAAGTGATATTTATCATGACTTTACTACATGTTTGGTTATATTTCTACAATTTCTGTTTCAAGAATGTTGAAATGTATGCAAAACTGCTACTATGTATAAAATATTTTTGTTTATAATTACAGGTTCTAGTTCATTTGAATCTCAAAAAATGGACCGACCTTCTATTTCAGTGACTTCTCCTATGAGTCCTGGCATGTTAAGGGATGTTCCACAGTTCTTGTCTGGACAACTTTCAGTATGTAAACATTTCATTGATATTAATGTTGTACTTTTTGCAGCATATACAACTCTTACTATAGTGTTAGCTACCTCTAACAGAGATTTCTTGTTAAACTAGCTACATTTTTTGCTTAATGCTATACATCTCAGTCTAGGCAGGAACAGAATTTCATAATCATATTCCATTTTATTAACTTTTGGAAATGTTATATGAGTTGAATTTGATATATACATGTATATTTATCTGGTAAGCTAGGCTGGTAGAGTCAAATTTTTACAAAGGTCATATCTTGGCCTCCAGTTATGTTTGTGCTGTTGAGAGGAAACATTTTTTCAACTGTCACATTTGCATGTAGAGTTGGTAGATTTTATTAACTGTTTGCCTGGATGTTACGACTACTTATTTCTTATGCACTAACTTTCATACAAAATTTCCCCAGATATCCTTCTGATATTTTACTCATGTTGTATTCTTTGTACTGATGTTACTCAGTTTTGTTCTTCACTCTCACTGAGAAGAAAGTTCATTATGTGAATATTTTATTTTAAAGGGTACTTTTTTGTAATAAACTGAAGAAGTTGGGTTTTGTGCACCTTTCCATGTCATTTAAAATTCCAAAGTGTGATTTTTCAAAAGTGCTCAGTTGAGGCCCGACATATTGAAAAGGAAAGGCAAATGGAATGGAAGCAATGCAAAACTGGTGTTAAACAAGTTTGGAAATGTCACTTTCATGATACTTCCAAGATGTATATGTTGAGTGTACCATAAAAATATGCACAAAATCCAAGCAGACTGTTTCTAGGTCTCACAGAAATGGTTTATGGTATTGACAGAGGAGACAGAGAGTATTTTTGTCTCTTCAGTGGCCATATTGGCTCCATTTTGCAGCGCATGAGACATTATTTTTTTGCTCATCAGAAAAACCATTTACAATATATAATTTTCTGTAGTTGTTGTACTTTAATACTTTGAAAGATTCAATCCTTTGGATAAATGGAAAACAAAAAGTCTTGACTGTAGAATGCAGAGTGTTTTGCAAAAATACAATGACAAGGGAACATCAGCTGTCGAAATACACAGACCAAAGTTTCTAAAAACCCTCTTATTTTTACAAGACAGTAAACATTGTTGATAGGGCAGACAGGGAAGAAATAAATTCCTTTTTTCTAAACTTCATAAAAGATTAGGCTGTCAAAAAGTTGTGGTGCCTAGCTCCCAGCAGGAAATTCAAGAGCCAGAGTTAGCTACTCAGATGACCAGTGCACACACACGATGGAATAATTGTCCAAATAGGAAGCGCACAGAACTGACTTTCTCACTTTCTCAGTTTCAAATCAAAATCATCATAAGTTCAAGATTAGGATTTTTTAGTGAAGTCAGTAGGTCTTTTGATTTAGTGGTTTCATAGGATACTGAAATTTAAGGTACATAATCATAGTATTGGGAAATTTTGAGGTATATTCTAATTTATTGAGAATAACAGAAATCCAAAGGTTTTATTTCTCAGAATGGCATTTAAAATTCAGTGTTTAACTCAAGAAGGCATAATTCCTATTTTTATTTATTTTTTGAATATTTCAATATATAAATGCCTATTCTAAAAAGTTTCTTTCCATCTAAGGAAACGAAATAATATTAAGAGACATTAGAAAATCTTTTCTTTTTTTGGCTCTTCCTTATGTACTGTTTGCAATTGCATTCAATACTCCCTACTTCATATTATCTGTGTTTCTCTCAGAGAGCAGCTGATATCTATCTGAGAACACAAAGCTCCACCTAAGTGAAACTGAAGTCAGAAATACTCTCTAACTCTCTAAAGTTGCAATTTATACATCTAAGAATAGTAGACAGTTTGAAAGTTTGGATGCTTGTCTTGTCTGCCCAGCTAATAAAACATTGGAAATAGCTGTATTTCGTGTTAATCATGTTAAGGGCACAACCCAGCTCCTGCTGCTGTTGGGTCAAGACTTTGAGAGACAAGTACTAACCTTTTTGCTTTTCTAGTCATAGTGTCTGAAGATGCTCTGCATAGGTGACAACTGGGCAAATTGCAATGTATAGGCTAATATGCCATTTTAGAAATAGAGGACTCTATGAGAATTGAAGTATTCTACAGGAAGAGTGTTTTCAAAACAATCAGTGTAGTTTCTTTTTGATCTGATACTTTAAGATAGTTTTGAAAAATTAAAAATGTTGTGACATCAGATTTGGGTGTTTATGTTCTTGAAAGTAGTATGATGAATAGTTTTTCCTTCACTTTTTAATATTTGGGTTTATCATTCTACAATTTTTAAAAGTTTTAAAACTTTAGAAGAGTTAGTGAAAGAATCCTGTTTGTAAAGTTGGAGATATTTTGATATGAGATTTTCTAATTTCGGACCTTTAACAAAGGTGAAGTAGTAAGGTAAAAGTGAATTTTAAAAATCTCCTCAAGTTTTACAAAAAATATTTTATTTTGAATGCTACAAAATAGATGTGCTTCAGTACTTTGGTTTTCCATGTCTTAATCAGCTCTTTTCTAACAGAACAGTTGATGGATCCCATATTCATTCAAAATAGCTGAGTAAGGTAGAAATGAAAGGAAATGCTAAATTCTGAATGTAAATGTGAATGTGTTCTTTATGAGAGTACCTAGAAAAGAGAATAACTACAGAACCCTGACAATAAATGAGCTGTAAATTAGTAAATGAGGATGTTGTTCTTTGTGGAAGTGGTGGGTCAATGATACTCTGGATGATGGTGGCTGAATTCAAGCAGGTGTGATGGATCTGAGAGAGCAGATGAAAGGCAAGATTTTGGAAGCGTTTTCCATATTTTCTGTGCCTTTGAACAGTAGCATGTATACTGAGGGGTTGCTGTTAGTGCAGCTGTGGTTACTGTGAAATATAGGCAGTGAAATACAAGAGTTGTAGGCAGAAATGGATATACAACAGTTTGGATGAAAGTCTGAAGTATTTGAATGAATACTTGAGTATAGGCTTATTCAGACAGTGGTCTAGATCGTTAAAGGATTTTTATATATAAATAGTATTTTGGAATCTATTTCTTTATGTTCAGTGTGTTTTTGGCTGGTTTAGCTACAGCAATTCCACTGTAGTATTCAGGGATGTCTTTCTCTATCCAGTCTTCCATGTTTTCCTCTGTACTGGCATTGGTCTGTGTAAGTGTTTTCTTCGTGGAGGTTACAGTGTCAAGTCTAGAGCTGACTAATAGGATTGACCACAAAGTAAACCATCACACATAGACAGGAAATCCTCTTTACATTAATAATTATTTTGCCCAAGTACATATTTAATTGAACAAATTATGTGCAACTACAGTAAACTATTGTGTGTTATAACTTGCTAATATAATTTATCCATATTATCTGTGTTTTATTTTATAGCACATTTTATTCATGTTGTTTTTCAGAGGAGTATCTGACTGTTATTGCAATTATAGTTTTTCTATTTGCTTTGTCTCGTTTCTGTTTCTGTATTTTTTCACCGAGTTGTTTTTCCTTTAATATAATTTTGAAAAAGTCAAAAGTATTCTTTGTATGTTGGTGCTCTTAGCTTAACTATGGAATTTTAGCTACATTTCTGATACTGTATGAAAAGTATAACTTGAAATGCTTTTCCAATAGTTAGGTTTAGGGAATAATAACATAAGACCGTGTGAATGGATACAAGTATAAAATCACAGTATTCAATTTTTGTACTGGTGTAAGTTCTAGCAGAAAAGGGGTGTCATTTATCAAATTAAGCTATTTTCCTGTACACTTGAACCACAGAACCACTTCAATATATTTTTCCATACATGATCAGTTTATAAAGCAACAAAAATAAAGTTATATTAATTATAGTTGTAATATATGCAACCTAATTGAAAGCCTTTATGGTACATTATGAAGGGCCTGTATGTCAGCACATTGAGGAGATGAGATCGAGTACAACACATGCTACCCCTCCCCTTTCACATGTACTTTTTTCTTCCTCCCCTTTATACCTCTATAAAGTTAAATTGCTGTTGCTCTAACATCAAAACCTGGAAAATTCTGGGTAGTGCCCACAATGTGTTGATTTTCCTCCATTTCCAAGGCAGAATATGACAGGTGAGGACCCTTGATGCATGGTGGAAGAGATTCTGTCCCTCTTAAGATGGTAATATTCTGTGATAATTTATTTCTTCTCTTGTAAAATGGAGCTGAAGCAAGCTGAAGATCCACTTTTATTGTGACTAGGTCACATTCTGACACCCTTAACACTGGGCTCTGCTGTCCTGCCTATGCAGAATGGCAGGTAGAGTGCAGCTGCTGCACCTTGCAGAACACAGGGAGCACATCAGACAAAACCCGTGATCCAGACTGCCAAATTTTCTTATGTATCCTCTTTTTTTGATGTAAGAACAGATTACTTTACACATTTTATAGAACAGATTTCTTGATCATCTGTGCATGCCAAATAAGCAAGGAGGGTGGCAGAAGCATCATCACAGTGCCTATTTCCATGCTTTGAGTACATTTCTAATGGAAGTGAATATTGAGTAGTAGCTTCTTTCTATCATTTTGAATTAGATCAATAATCTCAGGAAAACTGAGCAGAGGTAAAGGAGATTCCAACCTGTCAGATGGCTATGATTATTGTGACCTACTCCATGCTCCTGTTCTCCCACTCACCAGCCCTCTGAGGTATCAACACATGCTCCTTTTCTTGTCCATGGCCCATACTCTGTACCAATTTTGTGCCACTCCATTAGCTGTTGCCCTAAGCTGAAGGTGGGAAGTGGTTGCTTGGAATTTGCAGCTAGTCCAGGAATTTGGGTTGCCTGTACTCGATGTAGTCTTGATGTAGCCGCTGAAGGCCACAAGGTTGTATGTGGTCTGAACTGTTACAGCACAAAAATATGTTATAAATGCATCTATATGTGTGGTTTGCTAAATTTTCTAGATCCCATTCCACGCAAGGATTTTGTATGTATACCATATGTCATTTCTGTCATGATTGCTAGAGAATTGAAATACATAGATTCTACCTTCCTCCATGTAAAGTTAATACCAGAGAGCACTAACTTTCTTTTAATTGTTTTCTAAGTATTTAGGAGGACTTTCCATAGACATGACTCTTAAAATTGCAAAAAATAGAAAACCTTTTCTTTTACTCACTTTCCTAAGTAACCAAAGCTGTCAGTGCTTGAATTGTACTTGTTTCTCTCCGAATATGCATGCACAATCTCCCTGAAAGAGATGATCAACCTTATGTTTCCAACCTCACTTTTAAATCACACTTTGCCTACCTGTCGTTTTTGTTACATGTTTTTTCTAAATCTATTATAAATGTTGTCTATAGACTTGCAAAGTGAAATCCTTGCTCCTGGGGAATCAGTGGCAAAATTCCTGCTGACTTCCCTAAGGCAAGAATTTCCACCAAAGGGTTTTGATATTATTTGGTAACAGATTTGCAGATTTAATTTACGCATTGCATTAAAATACTTTTTGTTAGATAAATATGTTGTTGGTGTAAAGCTGTGTTTAAAGTAATAGTTATGTGTCTTTGTTTTTACTTTTGGTCTTTTAGTTTCCAGCGTGTTGTCCTTTTTGGTTTTGTTTTATTGCTTTTTCTTTAATTTTGCTTACCAGAGCCAAAGCCTTAGTAGAAGAACAACGCCTTTTGTTCCTAGGGTTCAGGTAAAGACTTCGTCTGCCTGACAGAAACTAAAGTTGTGGGTTTTTCTTTTGTTTGTTATGGAAAATGCATAGTAGGAAAACGTTACATTATAGTCCGTTTTCCCATATTATGAGTGTGTTGCTTTAAACCATATTAACAACTTTCATGTCATCTTGTGAGCAGCTTGTAAAATTCTGCATGGGGGTTAAAACATTAAATTAAAATTTAAAGAGACATCTAGTTTTTGTTTGCTGTCTGCCAATATTAAACTTACACAGGTTTCAATAGTGATAATGACTATACATCCCACATATAAAATTTGTGTATTGTTTAAGCAATAAATATTGTGCTTGAGTTTATTATATAAAGATGAATGTCTCTTTAAATCATTCATTATCATTACTTAACATATATTTTTTTTGCATTTTCCACATAATAGTAGCACCTTGAGTAGAAGACAGGCAAAAAATTTGTACCTTGTTTAAATAAACAAATTTCTTGTGTATGAAACTTGGTTCTTGCATTTTTAAGTACATTAAAATAGCCAAAACTCTACTTGAATAAAAAATAAATTCCCCCTTTTTCTTACTGAATTGATTTAGCTTTGATATTCTGTTTAGGTACAAGTTGTTTGCCTTTTTTTTCATTAGGAAGCTTCTAAGGTACTATAGATTTATGCAAAAGTAGGTTTTACTAATATTCTACAATGCTTATCTTGCTTTGCTGCATGTTTTTCATTTTTTTTTAACTAGAATATTATCTGATTTTCTTACAAAATATCTTTATGGAGATGTTAATCTTTTGTGTGGCAGCTTTATAAATGTTTTTCTTTGATTAATTGACCAAAATGTAAAGGATGATCAGAAAGAGATGACTGAATTTCATTATGAAATGGAAAAGAGATCATATATATATTTATAACGGAATTCTAAATAAGACTGTAATTAAGACATCAAATATGACTCATATTTGATAAAGTACACTTTTTTCACAACATCGTATTCTCGAAAGTAATCCTTACAACTGCTTAAATATAAATTCAAAATTAAGAACTTCTAAAGAAATAAGAGATTATAAAATAATGCCTTGATTGTAAGATTTAAAGTTAATATATTATGTGCTATTGACATAAACTGATTTTGTATGAAAAATTTAAAATATCCTTTAGCATGATTAACAAAGTTGGATTCTGCTCATGATAATGAAATCAGAGAGGTACAATTACAAGTTGTTAAGTAGTTCAAAGAAGTAAATATTATATATGACATAAGTAGTTTTTTAATAATTTTCTTTTTATATATGTGCTAAATAAATTTTAAAATTATATGAGAGTTGATTGTTCAATTTAAAAAGGAAATCTCTGCCTGAAACCTGCATGTTTCATGAAATACTGTAATGTAGATATAACATGTAGTAGTTCCTTATTTTAATTCCATTATACAAAATAAAAACATAGACATAAAAATTGTCTGTTCTACTTAGACTAATATCCTCTAATGAAACAAAAAATGTACATTGCTCAAATGATTATGGTAGCTGAGAAAAGAAAAGAAGTGTCTTGTTTGCTTGAAAATATCTAACAAGAGGTGAAAATGTTTAAGGATTACTTGCTTACCCTTTGGATGTATTATTTTGTATATTGTAGGTAAGAATGTCCTTAGCCCCAGTTTTATCTCTACATAATCAGTGCCTGTGGAATCCTTGTGGACCTAACAGCTTTTTTTGCAGAGGCTAGTAACAGTCAATGCTAAACATAAGGTTTTGACAAGAGTTCCTGAAGAACTCAAAATTATGACCTTGGCAAAATCTTTACAACTACTCTGAAACAAAAAGTCATCCATCTGCCCACTTTTAGTGATCATAGTAGATAGTATAAAAAGATTAATGTTAGAGATAGTTACCATGCAGGCTGCTGAAAGAAGAGGAATTCTCCAGTGGTCTTCAAACAAGGATATTAGGATCAGTCCAACATCAGTGCAGAACTCTGGTTACTTTTTTTGGCATGACGAATTCACTAAATCAGAGCTCTGAGCTGCTGTTTACAGTTGTTAGGAAGTATACATTTCATTGTGGGCTGAGGTATAGCTGTGTCTGTAGAACTTCTTACAAGAATGAGAATCTCCAAACATTCTGTTTATACTTATTTGTTTCATCGCTCTGAACAGGAAATGCATATATTTATTCTTGCTTGCATCTTCTTTACTTGTCAGTCTGAAACTGATCCTTTCTGGCAAAAGCTCCTCTTCCACACTTCCCTCCATGACATTCCATTCATCTTCTAGCTCACTGGATGATTTCACAGAATCATCATTATTTCACTGGGAAGAAAAACACTCAGTTTCTTTCCTATCAAATGCCCTCTGAGCTTTTACTAATTTTACAGTACTTGTAAAAGTGCATCTTTATTTCCTGAACTTTTAGATTCAGTTTGGCATACCAGTAATTTTCTAACTTGTAGGGTGATGCTTTATGAACCTTTGTAGGGAAAAATCTGTTCTGAAAATTGTGTTTTCTATGCAGTATCTCTTGTTTACTTGGCAAAGCATTCCTTTGAGCCAGAGTTGCCTCTGGGTTTTTTCTAACTTCAAAAATTTCAGCCATCCTTTTAGCTTTAATACAGAACATCAATATATTTGATCATGTATAAAAATATGTAAAAGGTAAAACCACTCAAAAAGAGATTTTGAAAAGAAACAAAGATTAGGGCAGCCTAAATAGTTCTATAATTTTCTGGCCTTTTTATCCTACAAGCTTTTCCATTTGACAGCCTTTTTTTGTAGTTGCTCAAGCATATTAGACAGCAGCTGAAGCAGAAAGCAATAGTAGTTTGATTTAGCAACCCTCAGTGCTCAGAATTTTTTAGAGGTGTGTTTAACAACATTATAAATTGGCCTCAGCTATGCCAAAGACGTCACCACCTTAGGGCAGTTTCAGCATCTACATAAGCTTAAGTCCAATAAAAAGATTAATGCAAGTATTTTTAAAAATAAACTGAGATTTTTTTTTTCAAACAACAGATCCCACTGATATATTTTTTGTTTCAGAATAATGTGAGAAAGAAAAATAGTATATAATTTTAAAATAATAATAATAATAAACATAATAAACATCTATGTAGGTTACATGAAAAATTATAATGAGCAACAGAAGAAAAAAAAATGCCTGGCCAGCTGTCTCTAACAGCCAGTGATGTTTGAGTAGGTTGTGGTGGTAAAAATCAGCTGTAGGGCAGATGGTCTCTCCCAGTGGCACAAGTTTTATCTCTTTTCATGAGATTCGTGAAGTAACCCTTATATAACACAGACATAACTGTAGCATAGGATTTAAAACTTCAAATAGTCTCTGTTTCTAAATCTAAATTATGACTGAAGATATGTTTTGCCTGTATGTCCTGTATATAAAACTACATTAGAATTGCATAGTTGAGCCAACAGTCAAACATTCATGAGACAGGAGTATAGGAAGTGCAACAATAATATTATCTAGAATTTCTTAACTGATTCCCTTATCAGGGGGAATAACAGTAGGGGTTCTTATACATGATTACTTCTTTTCTAAACTCTGACCTCAGTCAGTGCTCTAAAATTTTTAGTGAATATGAGATTTAATAGAAAAAAGATGAAATCTAGTAAGCTGAATTTATATCCTTAATTTATATAACTTATACTAACTTCAAATACATTTGAGGTGCCTTGAGGAAGAGCTTTCACTTGTACAGTTGAAGGAGAGATCTAAGTACCTCAATACCTGCAGTGAGTGATCAACCCAAATAAAAGACACCTAAGTCCATTAAGTCTATTTGAAACTAAGACTACTCCAGAGAGTGAGTTGACTCTCCAGGGGAGGCACCTTCTACTCAGGCTACAGAGGACCAACCTTACCCATACTGTGATTCTGTGAAACAGGAATGCTAGCTAAATATATTAGATACCTGCATCCTCACTTCTCAGAATGCAACACCAGCAGTCAGCTTTTATATACTGTTTGTGTAGGAAGCTTATTCCAGAAACAGGACATATGCTGTTTAAATACTGTTTAGACTGAAGTGGTTGAACCTGTGTATCAAAATAGTGCCTTTATCATCAAGCTATGCCACATCCCATTCTTCTCTGGAGTACGAAGTCTCATCTGAAGCTGAGATACACTTTGGCTGGGAATAGGAGTGTGTGGTGTTATCAAAGCATGTTCCAGACCTGATGCCTTACATGAGTATTGCTCTTGTATTAGACCATTACTGGTTAAAAACCAGAAAGAATGAAACTGGGGTCAGACCCACATCTCTGTTTCCTTCAATCCTCTGAGTGCAGAAGAGTTCCTGTTTCCTGCACTCTGTGGCAGTTATTCCTACCTGGTAGCCTGTCTGCAGCAGGTGCATCCCTCTGAGAATAACAGACCATCTCAGTGCATCTCAGTATCAGGATGCACTGAATTTAGATGCCTGTTTGCCTGAATGTAGGTCACAGCAGAAGCTTAGTAAAGCAGTAGGTGCATGTCTGGCTGCTGAAGGAGCCCAAGGAAGGAAAGTATATGAGCATGTGTGGCTAATTAGTCTCCAGGACTTCAGTGAAAAGTGGGAGAGTATTCAGGTTGCACCATTTTCTAAGTGAATCTTAGGTGCCTACATCCTAAGTAACCTAGACAGACAAAATCCCATTCAAGAAGGTTTTGTTCAGGTGTTAGTCTCGACATTAGCATCAGCCAGCATGATTTTTTATATAGCATGTTTTATGTGTTGTTATCTTAGCTTTCCCTTTCCTTCATTTAGACATTTAGATCAGGATTGCTTTGTTGAAGTTTCTTAGATGTTCTAAACTTATAAAAGCGTGTGTGTGTGTGTGTGTGTGTGTGTGTGTGTGTGTGTAAAAAATCTTGCTAGATTTTTGTTCATCCCAGTCTCTCTTTCAGCATATTTTGTGCCAGTTAGCATGGCTAGTTCTTTTGTCACCGCATTTCTCTCATCCATTCTATTTTTGCCCTTCTGTTAATCTCTGGTCCCTGACATTAGTGGTTCTGTTCTTCCTGTGTTTCACCAAGAAGTATCCTGTCTATTTTACTTTCATGGTAATTATAAAGCAGCTTTATATTTGTCCCTTCTTCCTTCTTCTAATCCCATAAGAATGCAATCCCATTCTCCCCTCTATGGGCTTCTTTGACCATTCTCTCACAGTTTCTTCCTTTCTTCTCCTTGCATCCTAGTCAAATGACTGCTTGAGTTACAAGAGTGCTAGCAGTGTGAATAGAGGAGAGAGAGAGCTTTCTGGCCTTAATTCTGACTCCTGGCTTTTCCTGTAACAAGGCAAATTAAAGAGTATTACGGGGAAAATATGCCCATTAAGTTCAAGTTTTTCCAATTTTTTATTTCAGAGCATCAAGGGAAAAGTAGAAGGTATAAGTCAATGCAAATTTTGAGCCCTTGTTCCAAACTACAGTTTTTAAAGCATCTCAATGAAGTGGTGTCAAATGATTTCAGTTTCTGCTTAAGTAATTCTCTAAATATTTTGACTGAAGTTTTCATGTAAAAATTCGGTCTGAAAAAAATATATTTAGCTTGCATATGAACACATAATTCTGGTTGTATTTTTTGGCACCTATATCTAGATGATTTCACATTCATCAGTCACAGTTTGTGATAGTGTCTGTATCACAAATCTATTTCATTCTCCTTAAGCAAGCATAATTTTCCACAAAAAGTGAGCAAAGAAGATTGTCTTCAGTGCTATTCCCCTTGAGATGTGGGACTAGCCAAGTCTGTCTTTGGCTTCAGGACTCCCGAGGAAACCTGCGGGTGGATACATTTAGTGTCAAAGAACATTTAAGTTGACTTGCACTTCAGAGGTCATTAAAGCTGTACTGTTGGTACAAAGCTTTCTGCTTTTGATCTATAGCTGGATGGAGATAGCTAGAAGTCCAGATAATTCTCAGTGTAGAAAAAAATACTGTCAAAGCTCCTGGCTTGCAAGAATGTAGGAACATCTAAAATTCACACACAGATGAGTTGCCACAGGGCCCTTTAACTGTTAGTACCAGAAACCTTAAAGTCTGTAGCAGGGCCAATGACACAGTAATGGAGAACAACTATCCCATTTTTAATATCAATTCAAATGGTTGGTGGTTACAGGAATTGCAAGATCTGAAGCAGTGAAGGAAGAAGCACACTGCCACCAATAATTGAGTTAGCGTGTCTTAGTGTAATCTCACTTAGTGAAGTATTAGGAATGACAGAGAGCTAAATCAGCCTCTTCTTTATGGGTTAAAAGTCTTGAGAATTACATCAAGATCTTTCTTTAGGAGACGGAATGTTGAAGATGAGGAGCTATGATACCAGATGACAACCCCGTCTCTGAAAATATGTGAGATGGTTTCCACAGAAAATGCACCTTCCCCTCTTTATGTCTACCTTAGCTAGGGTATATTCATGCCTAAAGGTGTATTGCCTGGTTAGGTGTGCAGCTGGGCGTTATCCTCTCTGATTCCCTTAAGTTCAGGCAGGGTCACTGTTTTCTTTAAATGTCCTAGTTTGTCCCATCTCAGGCAAAGTCCTCATGAAGAGAGCCTCCCCAGTAAGCTGTAGCTAGTGATACTGCAGTGCTACCACCATGTAATGGCTCCCTGGCCATTTGGAAGGCTTTGTTTTGCCCTAACTGCATTCCCCCTTCTGCAGTGGCTGCTCTGAAGTAGGTATATCCCTTTCTTGGCTGACGTACTTGCAGTCATAGAATTCAAACTGAAAGAGCTAAATAGCAGCTTGTAATGACTGTAATGAAAAAGGATAGCAAATCAAGCCTTAGACTGGTTAATAACAATTTCTACAAATGAATAATAGTGGTTTTTACCTTGTTACTGAGTTGGACTACGAAGAGGGTTGGACTATTGAGCCTTCCTCTCAGTATTTATGGAGGACTTATATGATTTCAGAATAAGTGTATATATGTTGAAAAATATTAAGTGATATGAAATATTTACGAGTTTATCCCATAGTCTCTTTAGCACAACAGCAGATGAAAAATTATTAATTCATTGTGCATAAACTCCTCAGAAATGTATATCTATGAATACCATGCATTAGTAATGCAAGTAATACAATACAAGGGAGAATAGTCCTAACCAGAGCACCATGTGAAAAACAATTAGTGTGAAGTAAGGTACTTACAGTGCAGGGTTTTAAAAAAAGAGTAACTCCTGATATATACTGAAGCTATTACAATGTGAACACGTTTATTCTTTGTTATAAATGAAAAGTAGAATACAATATTTTCTGTTTAAGTAACCAATATAAATAGAAGCTCATGAGCAAAATTATTTTTAAGGATTAATATACAACTTCATTGTAGAAATGAGTTCACTAATTAATATTTTCTTCCTACAGATAAAACTGTGGTATGACAAGGTTGGTCATCAGTTAATAGTGACCATACTGGGAGCAAAGGATCTTCCTTCAAGGGAAGATGGGAGGCCAAGGAATCCTTATGTTAAAATTTACTTTCTTCCAGACAGAAGGTAGGGTCAATGCAAAGACAAGGAATATTTGAATTAGTCTGATACTCAAGTGGCATGCACAGCTGAGTTTATCAGCCATACTTATATGGAAAAAGTCTTACAGTGTTGAGCTCGTGTGTTGAATATGCTATGTAAAAGCAAGGTGTCTTTGAACATTAAGCACGAACTTGCTTTCCCTGGTTATATTATAAAATACTGAATAGAAAAGGAAAGGAAAGGTAAACATATGTCTTTGCATGGGGATCTGTTATTTGCAAAGAATGTTATTAGAGTATTGTAATGCCTTTATTTCCTGTGCCAGTTATTCTTCTCTAGAGCCAAGAAGATGCTACACAGCTGGGTTCATAAATTTCTGGACTGATAAGTCCAGCAGTTTGGTTTGCCTCACCTTTATGCAGTAAAGCAGTAACAGGTTTGGCATCTGAAACCCACAGATTTTTGTTCACAGTGTAAGTGAGTTAAGGCTGAAGGGGGACTCAGCTGAGAGTTCCCATTTGCCCTTTGAAAACATTCCCTAAAGCACAGGACTCGTGTGAATCTGGATGGTATAATATATGCACTTAGGAAAAATTAAACGGTGGTAGGACCCCTATTCCTGAAAAGCTCCTTCACTTCTTAGTCCATGATTTTCTGTGTTTCAATTTAGGTGTTGGGAAGAACAGCAGAAGAGATAGTGTGTATTCCAGTTCATTTTTTAATTGATGCTTCCTCAGATTGTGTCAGTAGGGGAACATGTTTACCTTTATGTTATAATATACCAACCAAATAATTCAAAGCTTTAATGTCACTCAAAATAATAGATCAATGGATTGCTGAATCTGTAGAATAGAATGTAACTTGTATTTTTACTTCCTTTGCTTTTCCAAATAGCTAAACTGGGAAGATGCTAGCTACCTCCATTCCCATTTGGCTTCAGCAGGAATTAAAGCTATTTAGTATTTTGGAAGATCTTGCTTTTCCACTTTCATTGTAAACCATATGTTGACAAGCAAATTTTCTGTGACTACCTAATTTGCTGTGTCATTGATGATTAAAAGGTTTTGGGTAGGTTTTCTCAGGGTCACCAGTATTTGAACAGTTGGTTTAAATCCCTAGTTTATTCAAACTGCTATAATGTGTTTGTAGCTGCTGAAGCTGTGCTAAATTAAGAATCAGGTCTGTTTCAATTATCACACCTGCTTTTTCAATAGTAACGAGTAATTAATAGGCTAACAAAAGTGTGTTCACAATGTTTTACAGTGTAAATTGTGATAACTAAAAAATATATTGACATTAAATTTTATAAATCTATAATTTTTTCCCATTTATGAGAAGTATTCAGAACTTTCCTTTAGTTGTTTTATGTGTTTATGATCAGAAATTTGTCTTATAGAATTGTGGGATTTTTTCTGATGTGGAAATTCATTTTTCTTTCCTTAGATTTAAAAGCTAAGTAAGCAACAGTATATTTCTTGTGTAGTAGAAAGAAACATGCTGGAGGTAAAATATACTTAAGTAAGTCAAGCATTTAATTAGATGAAGATGCTGAATTCTCTTTGAATTAAGAAATTTAATTGAAAAATTTTGTACAATGTAACTTAGTTCACAAGGGTAAACAAACCTTTAGTATGCTAGAAATAATTTTTTTAACAGTATGTCTAAAAACATTATTACTTAGGTAATTTTTTGATCCAACTTCCAAGTAACAGTTCAGAAATACAATGACTTTATTACAATTGCAAGTATTAACGAATGGACTGCGTCTGCATTGCCTTTAAAAAATCCTTATAAATTAGTATGGCAGCTGCATTATGCAGCAATCAGCAGATTTAAAATAAGCATTGTTAAGAGGACTCTTGTCAGTATTTTCAGTAGGAGGAGTGTGGGTGTTTTCCAGCAAAAATTATTTTTATCAGAAAATATTAATTCTTTCAAGCAGAAATATTCTGCAAAAGACATTGCTTTTAACAACACCCTGGAGCCAGAGCCAAGGCTGCCAGGGTAGCCTTGCCTGGGAGACCTCACCTCGTAGTGGAGGTCTGCCTTCAGCCTAGGTGATTCATTGGAGTGACCAGAGGATTTGGGAAGCTGTTTTGAAAATGCTGTTTGTTCCAGTGTTGCTGGAAAAGAACATGTAACTCATTTTTGGGGCTTCTGGTTTCCCAGGTGGATAAGGAGCCCTTAGCCAGGAAAACCCTGCACTGCCCCCAGCTCCCTGACCATTCCTTCATGTGGGCCAGTTGCTCCTTCCTGCTCTGCAGTTGGAGGGAGCTGCTGTAGGACTGGAACTTGAGTGAACCAGCTGGATCATTTTTTGAAATGCAGGTGTTTGCTATGCCCAATGTTGTCTGTAGAGATGTTCTACTGTCAGACTGTGCCTTGTGGAAGTCCCATTTATGGAAATACATTTTACCTTATAAAATGCTGTTTCCAAAATAAAAGAGAATGCACCCAAAATCATATTAAAACATTTGTGGGTTTTGGGAAACATCTTCAAATTGGAATTGGCACATAAACTTGAAATCACCTAACCATAGTTTTTAATGTGAACTTATGAATTATCCTCAATATATGCACTGACCATTATAATAAAGAAAAATTCATGATGTAAATTATGGTACCCATAATCCTACAAACTGAACTGTTGATTTAAGATTTCCTATTTTCTATTATATACTTAATGCAGTTTAATGGTGTTTTGAACATATTTAATATTTAACTGTTTTTTTCAGTGATAAAAATAAAAGAAGAACAAAAACAGTAAAGAAAACATTGGAACCTAAGTGGAATCAGACATTTATTTATTCTCCAGTTCATCGGAGAGAGTTTAGAGAACGAATGTTAGAAATCACTCTTTGGGACCAAGCACGAGTTCGAGAGGAAGAAAGTGAATTTTTAGGAGAGGTATACAAGTATTGGTAGTTGCTATAGAAATGCAGTTGCTATCATACTCATGTATACTCATACAGTATTTTCGAAAAAATTACTAATTGTACAAAGCAAAGCAGGTTTTATTGTTTTATTTTTTTCTTTCACTTAGTAGTAAACAAATAGTAATCTCACACATATCACTTAATCCTGATTTGAGATTCTTTCTGTGTTATCTCTGTTTTAGTAACAACATGAATGTGGTTTCTCACTTTCTAATTGTTCATTAAAATCCATATTATCCGTAGTCATATTTTCCTAAAACTTTTGAATGTTGCTCATTAACTTATTTGAAGGCTGTAAAGGCTCTCATAAGATAATAAGGGTTTTGTGAAAGATTTTTTGGTATATTTAGTGTTCTAAAAGGCGCAGGGGATTTTTTCATATTAAAGCAAGGTTTTTATATAACTTCAGACAAGTCCTTAACAGTAAGAGAATAATAGAATAAAATTTATGAGTATGTTTATTTTAAAATATTCTGTCACGCAATGCTTTCCTACTTTTAATCATTCTTTCTTTTTTAGATTCTTATTGAGTTAGAGACAGCATTACTAGATGATGAACCTCACTGGTACAAACTTCAAACACATGATGTCTCTTCATTGCCACTTCCCCATCCCTCACCATATTTGCCACGCAGACAGCTCCATGGCGAGAGTCCCACACGGAGGTTACAAAGTAGGTTATTATTAGTTTTACACGCTGTGTATAGTTCGTTTGAATTAATGCATAATAAAATCTCTTAAATTCTTGCAAATGGAAAGCTGACAGAATTTTTATGTTAATTTGTAGCTGTTATGAATTAGATCATTGTGGTTACTGATGAGAGTCTGACATGCTACAAATCGTATCAACCACTATGCATTACACCATTTTTTTCTTATAAGACAACTCAGTTCAGATCCTCAGCTCGAGTAAATTATCTCGGTTTTTGCAATGTGCTCTTTTTATCATGAAGCTCTTTCTTTTGTATTATGTTCATAATTTCATTGTTTAAATAAAAATTCTACTTTGTAGAATTTGTTATACTCGATCCATAGTAGTTATCAGTAGATATTTTGAAAATGGAGTATATAAAATATGGTAATATAAATAGATACATAAGAATAAGACAGTAAAGGGGAAAATCTGCTTCTTCAATACTTCGTGATTTCTCCAGTTTAACTATTCAATACTGCCAGTGATTTAAAGCTCTTCTTCACTGAATAAACTTTATAAAATACCAGTTGGCAGTTATATTAAAAAACCCAGCAAACCAAATGAACCAACCAAATTAATAAAACTCCCAAAACCCAAAAGACCCATCACCACAACAAAAACCAACAGAACAAAACCAAAACCCCAAAACAAACAGAAAAACCCTAACAACACAACAACAACCCAAATCCAATTTTTAAGATTTACTTGAAGTTTCTTTGAGTCATTGTATGTGAGTGTATGTGCATGTTTCACACAAACTCACAGAAACTTATGTGTATAGTCATGAAAACAAGCTTGGATATTTAATATGTTCTATGTAGAGTCTTTATTACATAACCCATTGTATACAAATATTTCAAGCAGTTGATCTGTTTTACTTCTGTGCACTTGAGGTGAGGATTAAAATGCTCCATATCATAATATTCTGAGGTAGACACACTAACAGAGACTTACACTGCATAGCCTTGAAGTTGTAAGGTTATACTCGTCCCCAAAAGCACAAAAGAAGTGATAGTTAAAAGGTGAGTTTTATTGCAATTCAATCCTCTTCAGTCTTCTTATATGCCATGACTGTTATTTAACTAAAGTTTTAAAATTATATTTCTTATATCATCTGTACCATCTTTTAACACATTTTAAGAAGCTTCCATCAACTATTTTTACAGACCAGTTGGTCTTTTTGTATGTGAAGTTAGTGAAATTCTGGTTTTCAGGAAATATTAATTCCTGCAAACGCTGTTTGTCTATCAGAATTTCTGTCTGTGCAATAAATAATTGCCATTAAGAATGAATTTATGATTTATTTTTTAACATATTTTCGTGATGTTTGAGTAAAGATCTGTTCGATGATATTGACTCAAAATTTGAAAGACATTCAGGTTTTTTTATACAGTAATACTACTATGTAGTAATAAGTAATAAAAAAACCTAAGAAATACTAATACTCATAATGTGCTCAACTAAACAATTGTACATGCTTGTCTGTAAATATAGAGGAAAGGATTTAGCAAAATGTCTCTTTTGGTGAGATACTAAGATTTGGTATGGAAGTCCTGCTTTTCAATGAAGATTAGCCTGACTGTTCCCAGGGTCCTGGTTTTTCAGGCTCAGGTTCAAAAAACTTCAATCAAATAAGCAATTTCAGATGTTCACTATTATTGCTGGAGAATTCACATGTTCCTACACTAAATGATCCTAGAGATAGGGACCTGATAAAGAAGGATTTTCTCTAGTGGCCTAGGAATGTATTTATGTCTTGAATCCTTGTGTACCATAAATAATTTTCAGTTTAAACAGATAGTTTTAAATGTACAGAACAAGGTATCCTGGAAATAAAATCTTTGCTTTCTGAGGTCTGAAAAAGTATGCAATTGGAAATTTAGCATCTGGTCAGAGTTCAGCTATGGCAGAAGAATCCATTTAGCAATGGGAAAATACAATTTTTCTTTTATTTCTGTCACAACTCTGAAATGAAAATAAAAGTACTTTTTGGTGTCCAAAGAGGTCATGCAATATCCTACTGAAAGATCCAGTACTCAACTGAACAAGGCTGTAAAAAATGCAGTGTAAGTTGGCCAGGCCTGGAAGAGGCATTGCACCAGATGGGCTCCAAAAACACTCTTTCCAATCTAAATGTCATCACCAGGGACAGGTGAAGGGCAGACAGCACCTCTTGAGACTGTTTGCCTTCACTAAATAAAATATTTATACTATATTAATAACACACAGAAGTCCAGGGTTTTAACTTTTTTTTTGAGGTGTAAAAAGAGTATAAAGTCAATATATTAGTTTCTTGTGTCTGAAGATGCTTTTGTATCTTTCAATAACATTATTTTATATGATGAAACAGAAGATGTTATCCAGCAGCACATTATGACAACATGAAGAAAGTCTCTAGAACAAGGCATGTCTAGCATGTTTGTCAATGTTTTTCAAAGCACTTCTTAGAACATGTACTGGGCTGTTATTAAGCAGGCTGATTTCAATTTTTAGGGATGCAAAATCTGAGCAGTTCAGTCCTCCTACCTTTTGTTCTTTTCTGCAATGCCTCTATGTATAGAATTAGTGATGAAAGAATTTATTGAATACCCCCAAAAAATGTTAATGTGAGAAATGACAGGAGAGATATTTTGTATTCCAAGGTTGTTTTTTGATTGTATAAATACACATTACACATCTAAGCTTTTTTATCTTTATGATTGTCGACTAGGGATAAACATATTTATTTGAAGACAATACTTAAGTGTTACTCTCTAAAGGTAGTTTAAAAGAACCACCTACACTTACCACTTCTATTCTCTTTTTAATATCACTGGATTGCAATGTTCCTGAAGAAGAGCAGACTGCCAGCCCTGAAGAGTGAAGTTGTATTTACAGATTGCCAGTAGCAAAGTGCAAGCTTCCCACAGAGCCCCATATGCTGGTTTTTTAGGAACCAGCTTTCAGAGGCAGTAGCTTAGTTTCTACATATATTTATCTCTCAATATCTTTGAGTGGGCAGTGTGTTGTGGTACAGACTGATCTAAGTCAGCTGTCCACCTTCTCTTTTCCAGTCCTCTGATCCACACATTCCATTAGCTTCCTAGTGATAAAGAATCATTCCCCTACTTTCTCCTTTGTGTTTTTTGACAGACATCTTCTTAGAAACTGGAACTAATATAGAACATAGGATTATGACTTACTAGCTCTTTCAGCTAATTATATTTGAGATTTTCATAACCTGATCCAATGAGTATATTTTAAGCTTTTTCTTA
This sequence comes from Ploceus nigricollis, assembly GCA_013399945.1. Lineage (NCBI taxonomy): Eukaryota > Metazoa > Chordata > Aves > Passeriformes > Ploceidae > Ploceus > Ploceus nigricollis. The sequence goes on from VXBC01013226.1 coordinate 73,449, forward strand.
TGAGAAATTTGGGGTAATGAGTAGGTCTATTTTACTTATTGTACTCAACTTTCAAAGTGAATTTTTAAAATTACTTCATTTTCTCTAACATTTACCATAAAATCAGCCATACACCCAGAATTCCAGACAACTATAATTAGAATTACAACCAAACTGAAGTTCTTTTTATATTGCCTCTGAAAAAGATTGTAACAGAAAATTAAAAATAATCTTAGAGAATATTTAGGAATTTCCATTTTTGGTAGGCTATTTTTCCATCTCACATTGCCTAAGAATCTTATTGGAGAATAGATACAAAATTGAATGTGCTTTGGGTGCTGTGTCCATGGTTATTAGAATGTGCAAGTTATTGTTAGTATTTCTATTTGTTGAGAAATTATACAGAAATCAAACAAGGTTTATACCATGGGATTGTGTATCTAAAATTAGTTCCTCTCCATGAGCCCAGAATATAGAGATAAAAATCAAATTGGATATGATGCATTCTTATTCCATCTTTTACAGTTCTATCCATGTAAAGTGAGCATTTGTGCAGTGTGAGCTGATATTCTTGAATTGAGAAAGAATATGGGGTTATTTTTTGTTTTGGAGAACAACAATTTTTTTTTGTTTTATATTGATGCTGAATTTGTTTCAGAAGCAGATTTTGTTTCAGTCTGAGTGTTTTAAGACTTTCCCAAATACTTAGGATTGAAAAGAAAACATTAGTTTTCTAAGTCAGATTCTGCAGCTTTAAAACTAAGCTGTCTGAATTATTGATCTGCAAGCCCACAGAGAGTGCAGTGTGCAGTGTAGGTAACTGCTAAGTGTGCAAATGAGAAGAAATGTGAATATAGCAATAAACCCAGACATTTTCAGGTCTCTTGCTGCAGCATAGGTCTGTACAACAGCAGGTCTCTACAGTTTTTAAATACCGTGAGAATTCACAATATGGTTTGAAAAATAAAAATTTTATATTTTGAGCATCCTCAGTGAGGGAAAAGTAATAAATCTATGGGAGATAAACTCAGCTGAGAACAAGATCTCAAAGATTTTAGAAATTACAGTGTTTGAAAATCAACATGTAGAAGTCAAAAATGCTTTTTTTCCCCCAAGATCTGAAGACCAGAAAAAAATCAATCAAAATTAAAGTAAATGTAGATAAACAGACTTTGGAGTAGTTTTCTTGTAAAGAGAATTTAATTACTTTTAGAATGAAATTAATCAATGACTCCATTCACTGAATTTCATGATTCTCCAGGCCCATAAAAGATCTGGAGGGAGAGAAGTTACAGTAATGAGAATTTAAACTGTTGGGACAAAATTTGACTACAGTTATGTTCTAAAAATTCTGCATATAGTGTGCAAAAAGCTATATATAACTTTTTTTTTCAAATTTTATTTATTTTTTGGATGGGAATAAAGAAAATCTATAATGTGTAAACAAAGTGTTTTGAGTAACATGAAAAATTTTGTCATCTTTTCAGTTTTTTACTTTGTACATTTTTCCATCAGACTGTATTTACTGCAGCAATGCTGAGACCTTAACATGATAAAAATTATGAAATATGACTAGAAAAAATCAAACTGATAGACTGAATTAAAAAATATATAATCCCATTCCTTATTAATTTTTGAAAAACATTTTTAGATGGACTTGTCATTGCTGAGTGCTGACAATTTTTAGTTTTTGAATGTTCTGTGGCTCTACCATCTGATCAAGGAGGAATGTCATAACTGTTAATTTAATCCCTCTCTTCCATTCTTTAAATGGTAAAGCTATCAAGTCTATATTGTAGAACATCAAGATATACATTTCATAGTACCAAAATCAATAAAGTTTAACAATAATTAATTACAAATGTATCTGAAACTTTAATCTGTGAAATGTAAGCCCCTGTGAAATGATGGCCAATCTTCTTCCACTGAAAATTATTCACTTCCTTGGAGCTCTGTAGAGGCTCATTTTGCTGCAGAATCAGGATCTTGCAGGATCTTCCTGTTAGTTTGTTGTGAGTTTGGGAAGTCAGCATGATAAGTTTCAATGAATGTCACCAAACCTGACTTGAGGAAATTATAATAATGCTGTTCACTAGTAGGTAAGTGAATTGTACTTAATGGACACATGCATCAGAGACTTTTTTTCCAAATTATAATATGGAGCATTTTTTGGTCAGTGGCACAGGCCATGATTAATTTATTATATGATTTTTACCCTAGAGAGCCAAAATGAAAATTAATTTTCTCTTTCATGCTTCTTCCTTAGTTTTTCTCTTTCTTTGAATGGAGCACAGGCCTTGGGCATGTTATCTTTGTTTGCATGCATTGATATTTTGTTCACAGAATATGGATATATATACCAGTATTGTATTTATTGTACATCTATTATTTATTTATTATATTTTATTGTACATCTATGGTTTATTAAATACTTTAATTAAAAGGTATTTAACATGATACAGGGATGTATAAGAAGGCCTTAAACTATCAAAATATTTTTGTTTTTCTAATAAAAGAAACTCATTAATTTATTAAATTGTAATTAAACTACAAAAATACTTAAAAACCTGTTTTGAAGCAGTTTAAGAGAATTACTTTATTTCTCTGATACTTGATAAAATCATGTTATTAAACTACTCTTCCATGGTGTAATGAAGCTTTCAGATGGTTTTAATACTATTCTGACTTCTTCCTTTCTGTGCTGTGACCATATAGAAACAAACATTGCTTTCTTAATCCTTGATGCCATTATAATCTCACTAATTTTATATTCTTGTGCTTTTCAAGAAGCTCTATGCTTTTGAAGATCTATTCAGCAGTTTAATTCAGAAAGCCTATAATTTTTAGCTAGATGAATAATTTCTAGACTGTGTTAATCAATTTATTTTTGTGGGCATGTGGGACGCTTCCACCTTCAGTGTTGGATAGCACCTGATATTGTCAGGGTAAACTAGGCAAAGCCACTAAACTGCATTTTTCATAATTTTTTAGCCAAATAATTGTCATTTTTTAATGAAGTTCATAACCAGAAGAGATTAGTATTAAGGAATACAAATATTAGAGAAGTTACACAATAAATCACATCTAAAAGGCTGTAAGTGATGCTGAAAAAAACCCCATCATTCACTTTGAAATGATATGACCTAATGGAATTCTGGGTCTGGGAAATAAAAATGTATTACATTTATCAAGAAACTAAAGTTAAAAATATAGAGAGTTAGAAATTGTAAGTAGTAGGTGATTTAGTACTATGATCCACATATGAGAATAGTTAGCACCTGGATGTCAGAAAAAGTGTGACTTGCCAGAAGGCACTTAGTCATCCAGTGAATCCATTAACAGCACCATTTGGCAAGAAATTGAAATTTTCTCTAACACTGTCATATTATATCATCTGAGGTGCATCATTTACTTACAGACTGGCACTCTTTTCTGTTTAATATGGTGTCTGTGAGCTTTTTAACTACAAGGAATAAAACTATTCATAAAATCTTGCTAATGACAAGATAACATTATTAATGTTATTCTGGCTTCCTGCCTTCTTTGTATTATGACATCTTATGGAAGTCATATTTCAAAATCTACGAATGCAATTAACATTTCATGTTTCCAGAATTGTCAAGATATCCACATCCTATTCTTTGCTTCAGTTTAGAAAACTTGGTATGATTGTTTGGAAAGCTAAAATACATAAACCAGTAGGACTTAAGGACTGCAAACAATAAATTAGATATTGAAAGTATTTAATCATTGAGCTCATATCAAGATTCTAAAATTCAGTAACAACAGTATGTAATTAAAGTTGCCGCGTATGTACACATTTACCAGATCAAGACCTAGCAGGAGGGAGAAGATTGACTAACACATCACTTCAGAGTCTGTTAAATTTAAAGTAGGATTCAAAACTACACCTTGGGAAAGTTCTGCTAGTACTGCAGTGCCAACAGAAGTGAGTGATATTTTTAAGGGTAGCAGCTCATATTGTATGCCTAGCTGAATATACATTTTGCACTTAAAAACTTCAACACTTAGAGTAAAAGTGTGCAATTGTATTTCAAAATTGGAAATGACTGAAATTGCTCTACTAGATCTCTGTGACTATAGTGTATAACTGTTGATCCAGAAGTGACTGGCATTTTTGTGGTTTAATTTCTCTTAGCTGCTTGAGTTTTATTTTGAAGGAGTGTGGCCTACACTATCAGGTTCTTCCATCTCTGGCAGCAATTATAAAGAAGTTTAAGGTTCTAATCATCCCTGTTACATGTGTTGATTCATGTATTTTTCCCTGACACTACTTCATTTCAATATTTGTTTTCCAGATAAAGGCTTATATTCATATAATTCAGGTAAATTTTCAGCATGCCAGAAATGCTTATTGCTTCCATGTATGTGCAAAATTTAATTTGATATTTTTTGGTGTGCTTTTGCTACCTATTTTGCAGATACTAAATTGCACAAAAGTTCTTTGGCTTTTTTTGTCTGCTTTTCAGTAATTTTTCAGTCTTTTGTTGGCTTTCTTTCTCTATTGTTAATATCTCAGTATTGATATTGGAGCAGTATTGTAACACCATACTTGCTTTGCTTGCCTTTATTTTAGGTAGAGCTATGGTAGGAAAACTGTAGTGAGCTTTATTAACTGTACTAGGAAAATGCTATCTTGCTTTAACTGGATTAAAAGGAATGCTATTGTATTACAGCTGTTTGAGAACTAGTGTAAGTATTTTTAGAATAGAGACATGGGGTAAGTGAAGTACTGGCAAAATCAGTATTTACACTGGTATATATTTTTACAGTTTCTTGTTGATATAAATCCCCATTACAAATCCAGCTCTATCTGAGGAATTTGCCTTAATTAAATATAAGTAAATTAATAACATACAGTTTTTACCAACCTAAATTTTGTAGTGCATTTCATTTGGGAATTTTTGCAGTTTTTGCAGTTTTAATTATTGGAATCTCTTTGAGACTTAGTTCAACTAATTATCTTTTAGTTATGTTTAAAAAATGAAACTCACATTGTTATGAAAATAGATCCATATCGTGGTGGAGAGAAACAAAACTCACTTAGAGCAGAACTTTCTTGAGAGTAGTACTAATAATATCCATTTTCCATTACATCTAATGTCAGTCTCCCATATTTCTTCTACTCTTTTCTCTCCTGAAATAATCCCACATTCTTCTCATGTTTTACAATATCTTTGCATGAGGAGAGACCAAGTTTGGTGTGGCATCTGTGGACATGCACACCTGTGGATTAGCTGCAAATTTTAGCTGGATAAAGTTTCTTTTTCATTAAGGACTTCCAATTTGTATCTCTCTCTTCTATACAGAAGTGGTATCTCTCTCTTTTATCTTTTTCATCTATCCTATTCTAACCTTTTTCAAAGATCTATAGGAACTTAATATAATTTGATATTTATACTCCTCTGCCAGTATAGATGAAGTTGGTTGAAAGCCTCTAAACCCCACTATTGTGTGCAGGATGATAAAGTGACAGACTGACATGGAGACAGCAGGACTGCATGAGAAATTAGCTCACACTAAGGACCCTCGGGCACAGGCTGGATGGATATCAGAGAGCAAATTCTTAAAACAGTTGTTACGAGACTCTTTTGGGGTTGCTTATATCTCAGTTCTGAACATAGAAGAAATACAGGCAATGCTAAGTGACTTTAAGTGGTTGTGAAGGCCTTCTGTGAACTCCAGGGAAGGAACTGCAAGCATGCTTCGCTACCCTTGCTTGCCCCAGGGAGTCCACAAGACCTTATAAAAGCTTCCTGTATTGTAAGGGACAGGATTGGGAGCCTGGTCTGCTTTCTTTTTCCTTTTCTTTTTTTTTTTTCTTTCTCCACAAGAAAAACACAGAATTCCTGAGCCATAAATTTGGCACTTTCTTCTGTTTTTAGGCTGACTCACACTAATTTTATTTCTTATTCTATTCCCTGTCCTAGTTCCATTTTGATAACTATGTTGTTTGGTTATATGCACTTTAGTAGAGCTTTGAACCTCCTGTGTTAGTCTTCTCTTGAGATCTATCAGAAATGTCTGTGGGGAATATATGAAGCAGAGAAGGTATTTTGTATTATTTCCTCTGTATATTAATAAGAGAGTGAAGAAAAGCTGTGGGCCAACTTCAGTTGTCATGTGGAAGGCAGAAGGATTTTTGGAACCCTCCACAGATTTTGGTTGCTTTGTAAGAAAATATTTATCTTTGCATATCATTGCATTCATCTGGGAGAGTTCCAATTATTTAGAATGTTGTTGTGGAGGGAAGTGTGATTCTGGTGAAATAGAATAGAATATTCCCGTTGGCAGGGGCCCACCACAATCATCTAGTCCAAGAGCCCAACCATTCAGTGCTGACGAAAAGCTAAAGCATGTTATTAAATACATTGTCCAAGTGCTTTTAAAACATTGACAGGCTTCAGAAAACCAAAGAATATTCTGTAAACATTTTTTCAATTGTTCCCATATTATTTTTTATTTAGAAGCTGTTAAAGCTTTCCATGGCCACCAATACTGCATCCCATGAAAAGTTTACAAAAAAACCCCAACTGTTTCCTTAATGAAATTGAATGAAACACCTCATTGTTTTCTTTACTTCTTATTACTTCTTTACTTCTTATTACTTCTTTACTTTATTTTACTTCATCCCTGAGGAAGAAAAATGGAAATGTTTTTATACTAAGAAACTACTGTATTATAAAATCCTTTTCTGTGTAATAGAAAGTAAAAATGCAAATAGTAAAAATTAAATAGAAAGTACTTGCTAAATTGAAATTTAAAATAATGGTCCTAAGGGATTTTAGGTGACAGAATTTTTCCCTAACCCTGCGAGTGCTGTGAGCTTCCAGTTCTGCTGTGCACATGTTCTCACAGAGCTGTCGTGCTGGGTGAGGTGGTAGCCTTAGCAGCATTGCAGGGAAGGAGTAGGGAGGTGTGGAAGGGCAGGAAGATGCTGAACTTTGGCAAGTTCTGATGGGGAGGTTTTCCAGTGTCCCCAATGTAAACTCTCCCCTGAAAAGTTTTATTGATATCCAAACTTGCTAAATGGAATAAAAATATATAGTTTGATTTCACTGGGGCTGGGGTTATGCTGAATTAAGGCATTTTTGAGGGTTGCAGTATCATGGGCTCTATTTTACTTTCTGTCCCTAACTGTAATAATTGTTAATCTGAGTGTAAGGGATTTGAAAGTCTGTATTTACCATCTATTACTGCCCAGTTATCAGACAAAAGGTGCATAATGTCTCCAATAAAGTTTTATAAATAAAATACATACTAGTGGGTTAACTACAGGCAAACCATTGGCACCAATGCATTCATTTAATGTAGACAGTATCTTTGAATATAAGATTTTTACTGAATTCTGAATTTATCTAAGAATGGAGTTAAACTCCTTGCTCTTGATTTTAGGACCATATTTTATAATGTATATATCAAAGAGTTTAAGATATTAACTAAATACTAAATAACAGTTTAATTCACAATATTAATTTGGAATAATTTGTGAGAGGCTTCAGTGTCACACTTCACAGATAAAATATGAATTGTTCTTTCTCTTTTTTGTAATCTGTGGTCCAAATTACTTAATGAAGTAGTACTTTGAAAAGACATGGCTAAGGTGGGGCACATGCCTAAATCTTCACATTTACATTGTCAATAGGTTAAAAAGAAAAGTGTCATCTAAAATTAATATAAAGCAGATGAAATTACTCTTGCAAAAATTCAAAGAAATATGAAACTAATCTGCTGGCAATTATACTGACATTACAAATACTTGCTTCAATAAGAGGTTTTGACCTGTGCACTTTCTAGTTTGTTCCATTTCTGAAGTTAACAGAAGATGTTTTAAATATGTATACTCTGAGTCTTTTGCAGAAATTGTGTATTCCAGGCAGTAGTTCTTGATGTTACACATTTAATTGACATAGCATTGCTTTCCTTCCCCCTTCCTGAAAAAATTGATTGCCAAAGATGAAATCAAGTCATCAATTCTGCTTTAAATTTCTTCTGACTTCTTTACTATCATTTAAATTTACTTTTGTAAGGAAATGAAAAATATTACTTAAACATGATTATTTTTTTCAATTGGTTTAAGTCTGTTAGTAGTTGGAGCCGGCTTGTAGCAGCTTGAGGAGATAGAGTGGGTGATCTGAGCTGAACAAGCTCCAGCTGAACAGGTTTCTTCATATCTCATCTTACAGATGAAGCTTTCATATTTAAGGATGTCAAGTGTTACAAGAGACTCTCCTCTTTTCAGTGGCAAAGACAGTTTGAGAAATCACTGAAATCTGATTCTTCCCTTGCTTTTATTCTTTTTCTACTCCCATTCTTTGGGCAGGTCTCAATCCTGGCCCATTCACTTTCTCTTGCACTGGCTCTTCCCTGAAGCTAGGATCTCTAGATCCTGGAAAATGATGTGGAGCTGAGGTATTAGGAGATTCTGGAACAGGTGGATGTGGCTTGAGAAGACAGAGAGAGAAAGAGAGAGAGAGAACCCTGTCTTTTATACCTGTGGTCTGTTGTAGCTTAATCTCTCTTTTCTGCCAGATGTATCCTGTGACTACAACAATATATAATTTTAGCTACACAGCTGGGAAGTGTAGAGCCCACTGTGACAACAGCTGACTATTTTCATCCTCAAAGATGCAAATATCTCCTCCTGAATACAGAATATAATATTCTAAAAATATGTTAAAGCAGATGTACTTAGCTGTAAATATAAACATAAATAAAAAGCAACCTCAATTGTAATTAATTAGATTCATTCATAAGAATGAATTAGTTGATGAGTAAATGACATCTATTCAAATCATAGTTGATTCAGCCTTTTTACATCTCTCATGATGAAAACCTTTCCAAGCAGCAACATGATGAGCATCAGTAAACTCAATTGCCCTCATCTTCCCATTCCACAATCCTCTGTCTGATAGGGCCTGAGTAACATCAGTGGCATCTCTGCACATCAGCCACAAACCCACTGCAAGATCATTGTCAGGGTTACCCAAAGATAGAATCCCACTGCTTTGCACTCCCTTTGGGGGCTTTTTCCTTTCAGGTCCCAGCCAAAGCCCAGCCAGCTAGTAGGGCTCTCTTGCTTAGTGTTTGGTCACAAATGTCCTCATTTAATGGGCCTGGGTTTGAATCAGTGGCTAAGAAGAATGGAGACTAATCCTTTTTGCTCACTGGAACATGTATCACTACAGCAGTAGAAGGTTCTCCAGAAAATGGCAACAAGGACAGCATCACACATGGAATGGATGCTTTCTTTGGGGAAAAAGAGAGACTGGACCTTTGTAATATTATAATTAAGAAAATAATTGGAGGAGCTCGAAACCTTTTCCTTCATTTCTGCCCTCATCTTCTAGGTTTTCTTGAGTGCTAATTGTCATCACTTGCTTGTAATTTTTTGTTTTAGAAAAAGACTTTACTTGTTATTTCTTGAATTCAAGGATACTTGTACCCTACCCATTGTAGCATGGCTATTTCTAAAATTTTATAATAAATTGATCTACCATATGAGAATAGCATGATTTTCCCTGAACTAATTTTAATTTCCTATTTGTGAGGAAAGCATCCACGTTTAGTGCAATTAAATAACCTCAATTAAAATTTCTTAACTGAAATTTCATCATGTATTGGCAGGCTATATTGTTTTCTAAGAATTAGCACATATCATACTTACACCATTTTTTAGTCGAATAAGTTTTAAACTGAGAAATTTTTATCCTCAAAGAAATAGTCTGCAGTCTAGATTACAAATTCATACACCCACATCTTAATTGCTGCAGTGACTTCTGACTTCTCATAAAAGGCACAGAAGAAATAGAAAATATACAAACAAATACAGCAGGAACAATCAGAAATATGGAATGGTTTGCATATGTAAAAGAACCAAAGAATGATATTTCAGCTAAACAAATGCAAACCAAAGAGATAACTATAGCAGAACACAGAATGCTCATTTGTGTTTCTCAGAATATAAAAACTTGGAGAGCATTGTCTGAAATGATATAATAGAAATAAAATATAGGGAAGTTGATTTCACACAATGCATACTCAAATCACAGAATTTACTGACAGAATATTACAGAGGTCAATGAAATTACAAATGAAATGAAAAATGAAAAATGAAATTACATGAATTTGTGGAGAATGAGTTGACTACTTCTTATAAACAGGATGGCTTAGGAGAAGTCTCAGATCTTGTAAGCACAAGATCTCCTTAAGAAAGACCTTCCACTATCCTCTAGTGGGTAGGTAAACAAATGTTCAACAGTCTAAAAAATGACAGCAGTTCTTATAATTCAAATACCTTCTGAAGTTTCTTTAAATTGAAATTCTTTATTTTTGTCAAAACCACTCTCAGTACATGTTCTCCCACTTTTTTTCTGAGAAAGGAGGGTAGACATCCTTCTGTGCTAGTCACCCAGGCAGAGCATTAAGACTGCTTTGTCCTGGGCTTCTTCAGGTTTACCTCAAGTTTTTTTACTGATATTTTTGTGTCTATATTTTTCAGAAAAATTTTCCTGAGGCAGGAAAAAAATCTTGCACGTGATTGGAGGTGTGGTGACAATTAAAGTTTCTGCCTTTTAACTACCCAATTTTAGATGGCAAGAAACTTAAAATAGACACACCATCTTGCTGAAGAACAGGGATTTTTTCACATTTAAAAGAAGTAAATGAATAATTCTCAGTTGCATGCCAGTGTTTAATACTGATATAAGCAATCAAATACTGTTTAAAAAATGCCACAGAAGATTGAAGTAAATTTAGGCTGAACAAAACCTGACATATTTACTTCTCCTGTGCGACCTACATTTGGGCTCTAATTGTGGAAGTGGAATCTGCTTTTGCCAACTCACCTCTAGGTATTTTGGCAGGTATACATTTAATAGTTTTCTTGTGTTTCCATGGCACACTATATGTATGAAGCTGCCTTTTCTCCTGGTAATCCTTATTGAGAACTTGAAGAAAGTACTACATGCATTTAATATTATTGCTATTAATAATCTTTCTGTTATTCAGAGACTTTGGGGAGGGATGGTGCCTTGTATATGAAAACTTGGAAGATGAGCAGCGTGATGCCAGTTTCTGTACAGAATGAATACAAATATTTGTGTATATGGAATTAATATAAACTATATAAAAACATTTCATAAAAGTAATTTTGTGGAGATGTATTTCAGCATTTCATTTTATGTTACTTTAAAAATTTAGCTGAAATAATCGGTGCAGTCATATATGTCTAACAATTATAACATGAAAAATTACCTTTATATGCTGATGTTAACGCTTCATGGTATAGTATGAAATCCATACATTAATATACATATTATTGACATAGGATAGTTTTAACTTACAGGAAGGAAAATGATACATGTCTTTTCTTTTTCCAGGATCCAAAAGAATCAGTGACAGTGAAGTCTCTGATTATGACTGTGATGATGGAATTGGTGTTGTTTCAGGTACTAATGTTTAAATTTACTTGTCCAAGTTCAGTAGAAATATTTCTTATTTATAATTTATTATGAATTTTACAATATTTTTCTGATGAAAAATAAGTGGAACTTAAGCATATATTTTTCTAAGAGGCACAAAATAAATATTATACATAATGCATATCTAATCTCAAAAATTCCTAATGGGGGGAAAAAAGTCAATGTGTGAATGTCCTTATTGCTTTTATATAATGATACAAATAGCATAAAGCAATAGTGTTTTTAATAAATGTCCAGAAATGTTAATTTAATTTTTTTGACAGACATATGTTTATGTGTCTTGTAAAATTTCATGATGGAATAATAACACTGCCAAAGGTCTAAAACATGAACATTTAAAGCAGGACAGGAGACAGCAGATAATCTGTTTCCCTAAGTATTGGAATTGAGCCTATTGGAGAAAAAAATTATCATGTTAAAGAATATGTCTCCCCTTCTAAGAGAAAAGATAATACCAGATAAAAAATAATCACTGCTGAAAACAGTAAAATCATAAGCATACGCTTTTGATGACTACAATACAGAATTGTAGTCATCAAAAATCTTAATATATTTAAGATTTTAGAATCACGGACATTTTTAGGTTGGATCAAGTCCAACTGCTAGAACTGCGAAGTCCACTAGTAAAACTGTCCCCTGAGTCCCACAGCTACATGTCTTTTAAATACCTGCAGGAGTGGTGACTCCACCCCTTCCCTGGGCAGCCTGTTCCATTGCTGGACAACTCTTTCAGGAAGGCATTTTTCCCAGTATCCAATCCAAAGGAGGCAGCCATGCCACCTGTAGCCAGTACTGAGAGCTACTGCTATCAGCACAGAGTGGGGTACTCCTCTCAGTGTGTGTTCTGTTACCCTGCTGCTGTTCTGAGATTTTTAACACACAGGGCTTTCTGTGCTAGACAGTTTCTGGTTCTCTTGGGTGAGGTCCAGCTCAAGTGTTAGATAGTGGGGTTTGGGAAAGGCTGAGCGGGATAATCTGTCTGGTCTACACAGCAGCTGTGAGAGCGTGATCCGCTCAGGCCCGTCAAAGCTGTGTGCTCCTGCCACACAGCCACCCATCAGCACATGGGGTACAGTATGTTCTGCTGGAGGCTAAGGAAGGGGAGACAGAAAAGAGCAATGAGAGAAATACAGCTCACCTTGGAACTAAGAGGGAATAAAAAGAGGTGAGGTAGGCAATCCTGAATGTTGTGAGATGGTGTGAAGATAAGTATTGATCAATCCAGACATTTAGTGAACTAATTATATGAGTTGGCCTAGTCCTGTTTTAAAATCTGTTACCAGTCTGAGCTCAGATGCATTTCTGTTTTGTCTACAGAGTTATGCTTTTATTTCCAGGCTATTTCATAGGCTGTGCTTAATTTTTGACCCTAGTATGTTACTATTCCATGCTATGGGTCTTGCACTTCCTGAGATAAGGAGATAACTTTTTCTTTTTTTTTATAATAAACAGCATGTAAATTTTATGAAAAAGCCCTTTTTATAAACTGACAACATTTTACAGACTTAACGATATAAACAGAGCAAGTCACATTTGTGCTAAGGTTCCAGCAGTTTTGCCAGGTTAAAAAAAGAACACTAGGCCTGCAAAGCTGCTAAAATTTCTGTGTTCCTTAAAACATTTATCTTCAAACAGTAACAAGCACAATTTTCAGATTATTACCTTAATTAGAAAACTATTAAGGAAAACTTACAGCATTTTTATATTCCCACTCCCCTGCTTGCTTTATTACAATCAGAACACAGGAAGGATAGATAGCCAGAGTGATGTGAAGTACTGGAACCAAAGAGGCAACCATCCTCAGAAGCCCTTTGTTCCTATTTACTGCACTTTCATTCTTTGATGAGCTTTCTGTCTGTAATTAGTAGTCTCTAAGGCGTTCAGATTGCCTGTCCTCCCAAAAATAAGGGCTTTCATATTGCTGTGGGTCAGTCAAATTAAAAATGTATCAATCTAATTTAGGAGCTTAAAGGTAGGAAATAACTGGATTTAATGGATATATTTCTAGAGTGCCCAGTATAGCATCATTTTGAAAGTGAAATTTTTTTCCTGTCCTGGAAAAAGGTACCAACTTTTGCAGATTTTTTTTACCAGGTGCTTGAACATCAGCACGATTCTTATGAAACACCTAGATTTACAACTTTGATTCAATAAACTTATCTTTTGACAACTCGTAAAATTATGGTCTTTGCAGTTTAGTGAATGAACTGACTTCCCTTACCTGAATTTCTGACATTCCTTTAGTTTTTTAGGATCTTTAAGCTACTGAATTTTTGCTGAACATTTCTACACCTTAGTTGCATTTTAATTCAGCCTGGCTGTGTGGGTAGGAAAATCTGATGGTTTTTAGGTTTTGAAATATTAATTTAGTGCCTTACTTTTTTTTTTTGGTGCTGCTGCCACTATGTTTGTAAGTGTTCTGGTTTAGTCTTGTCTTGTCTTACCATCCACTTTCCTTATCATTCCCTCAATCGTTTGAAGTTCCTCTATTTGTTTGTAGACTCATTACAATCTTGGTTTAAATATATGCACTGTTTGCATGAAACCATTTGTCTCTATTTGTTTTCTTTCTTTCTTACTTACCCCAGTTCTTTCATTTTGTATTTTCAGGTTTTATTTAACATGACACTTTTCTCTTCTTCTGTCTGCTATATAAATAGTGCATTACATGAAGTAAGCTTGCCAACATCCTTCGAGTACTCTCAGTGATTCTTTCCATAAAATTAATTCCTAGTATCACACCTGTGAACTCAGCTCCAGAAACCTTTAAGAGGAATAAAAATTATCTCTTTGCTCCTCTTCAATTTACTTTTATTCATAATGGTTGACTAGATGTCCTTCAAAGTTCCCTTCCAATTCAAACCATTCTGTGATTTTATGACCTCTTGGAAAAATTATTTACCTAATCTATCACTTCTTGTGGCTTGGATCTTAGCCTGCTTAGACAAATGTAATAAACTTCAGTCTGTTGTTTCTGTCAACAGGAAAGGCTTTTAAAAAAATAGTGATAAACAGATTGAAAAACTTCAATGTCTTTTTTTCTGCCTACACATGGTTTCTCCGACAGCAATTGTCACAAAGAGTTATAACATATTACATATTTAAAAAGCAAATTTTTACTAGATACTAAAATAGCTCTCTTCAAATATAATGTACATTCATCTTGGGAAACACTATGAATAGAGTCTCTATTAATAATATTTCATCTTTGCTGGAATAGTGGAATGAGCAGCATTAGCTGTTCTGGTTCTGTCTTTATATTGGTTATACATAGCTCTCAAACAATTTAAAGCATTTATTTTGCTGTCCTGAACAATAAACCTTGGCCCTCAAAGTTGTCTGTCACCAGCAGTTCTGTGTGGGAGTACTTCAACATCTACATCTGCCCTTTAGAATGCTCTTATGTCCTTTTTGATAAAAGAGATACAGTATTTTTATATTGATTTTTTTTAAATGCCAGAAAGGTTTACAAAACATAATTTATATTATAACAATAAATAACACTCAGTGAAAGGCAGGTTGGCTTTTTGGGTGGTTTTTTTTGTCTTTCTAGTGTCCAAAGTTAAGCATGCATTGCATTTAACAAATTCAAGGAATATGGACTATAATTTCTAAGTAGTTTTCTTCCCAGATACTTTCTAGTGTATGTTGAACCTAGGGAATACAAGCAACTTACTGAGTCTGACTTTATGAATAGAGACATGTATTGTCAAGACCATTTAATCATAAAATTCTCACCCATTGTTTTTGCAACACTAAAATATTAAGACAATAATGTTTAAAATTGAGTTCTACACTAATATTTCATCTGCATTACAACAGGTTATGTATTATGAAACACTTGCATTCTGAGATATGTTTCAACAGAAGCAACAAATGAATCACTGAAGAATGTAAGGCAGTGAATTCTGCGTAGACTGCGTTACAAGTCTCTATAGACAAGAGCTTTTCTGAGTAAAAGAATGCAGTCTCCAGCTTTGAGAAGAAAAACATTTATAGTGATAATTCTTTATCATTATGCAGAAGATAGCTGTATGTTTCAGGAGAAAATAAGAATACAAAGATATTTATTCAGGGGATAGTTAGAGCCAAGTAAATTAGGGAAAAAATAGTAACCATCAGTACAAAAATTATTACTGAACTTACAAAAATATTTCTGTGTTTGAAGAATGAAAAGAAATTATCTATTTTTGCTTCACTTTTCAAAACACCTGAGGCATCCTTTGTTCAAAAGAATACTTTCACTGTCATGTTTCAGCCTTTGCTGCAGAGGAAATGTCTTTTTCTCTATTTGCTGATAGCGTGGGCTGAATTTGTGTGCCTGAATCCTGTGGATGATTGCTTCTCAAAGCAGATGCAGAAAACAGACTTTGGTTACAGATTGAAATCAACTGCCTATAGAAAGATATCTTATAGCATTAGCACATAGAGTGGATTACTTCTATCCCTACTAAAATACAGATTTCATTGTAGATCACCAGCTAGCCCTAAATGGGAGCCTGTAGTGACCCAAAAGCCCAGGAACTTGAGACATAAACACTGGCAAGGTTTTTATTTTATTGTATGTTGATACCAAATTCCCTGCTCTAAAATCTGTTCTTTCTGGGCTCTCCCTTGAGTTAAAAATATTAGTCTGTGTATCACAAAAATCCGCCTTCCAAACTGAAATTCAAGCCATGTTAAATAGCCCTTGTGCTGGCTGCCTAGATCAGTGGATCTTTAACCATTTTCCTTTCTTTGAAACAAATAATGTATATATTATTTTCAACTTTATGCCTAAAGTTCTTTATACATTGTTATAATTCTTCAAGCTTTTCTTGCATTTTTAGTTTTATTTCTTAATGTATACTTTCCATTTTACATGTTCATTCTCTTATTTAAATTTGGAACGTAATACTTTTATTATTTAAAAAAATAAAGAAATTCATCGGTATCATTTCCTCAGCTGAAAAATCATCTTTCTCTTCAAACATCCAAATTCTCTCAATACTTTTCTTGAAACCAGTCAAAACTATTTTAAAATATAAGCTGTATCACTCTACTTTAAAAGAAAAGATATAATTTGATTCAAGTTTTATTTTCAGATTATTACTAATTATCAATTGCACTCTCTTTGAGGAAAGTTAAGGAACTATGAACTTGGTGTGTTAGTTTATATTTTACCACAGTCATATATCTATGGAGTGACAGAGGCATTAACAGGCAATGAAAATTGCAATGAAGTGGCATTCCTATCAGAGATGCTCTTAGTGGATACTTCTCACATAAGGGAAGGACTTATTGGGGTGGGTTACAATTGTGGTGAAGAGCACTTCTGAAAAGGAAATGTAGCAAAAAAAGATTGATAAATTCTAATCAACAGTGTGAAGAGGAGGCTAATTTGGGGGACTTGCTGGACAGATGCAAATATACATGGATGAGCCCTTAACTAGAAGAAACATCTTTATAGTACCTGTGATGGTTTGGGTTTTTTTGCATGTCATGCTGGGTATGGGAACAGCACTGAAAACTCAGCAAGCTCTAGTTTATTACTGTGTGGGAATACTTTTCCATAAGAAAAGAATTGTCTCAAGTGTGATGAGCCCATAAATACAATTAGTGCTGTAGAGCTAAATATACCTGTGAGGAACTGAGTTGCTATGCAGCAAGTAACCAGTTGTTCCTGCTGTAATGTTTACTGATTCCTTTCACTGTACATTCATTCTTCCAGTATTTGCAGAATAATATTTGATACAAAAAAAAAAAAAAATCCCCAAAGCAATACATAATGTACCTTCAACTTATAAAGTATTCAGATATTAATAAAGCAATTTATTTGATAAGTGACTGTCAGCAGTTTTTTTAGGGGACATCTAAATTCTTCATTTAGATGTTCAAATCACCCCAGAAGCTGAGAACATTTTTATGAAAGAACTGAACTCTCTCCAAAGTGCCCATATGTGAAATGTTGGTATGTTAAGCATTTCTGGCAATTTGATTATATAATTGTTTTTAATTAGTGCTTGTTCTAAGCCCAACCACTGTGAGTATTAAAAAGTTAAATATCTGAAAGCTTGACACTTCAATCAAATACAGATATTAAAGTGGAGAAAACACCACTTAGCATCAGTGTCAGAAACAAGTCAATTACGTCGCCTGTGATGAACAGCCATTCTAGTACTGCCTTTCTAGAACAATTTTCATAATAAGAGTTTCTTTCAAGTAAATCAAGCAGCAAGGCATCTAAATTAAAATCTTCATTAGTACACTTATGTTAATTCTTTTTAGGGCTATTTTAGGGCTGTTGATGTGAACCTAATATTTGGAAGTTTGTGATTTTCTGCAATTTTGCATCTGAAAAAAATCATAATTTAATAACAATTCAATCATCAGTATTTTCTGAACATGTACCCTGCTTAGCATAATATTAGCATGGTACAGCTATACTGTGTGGATTAATACTTTAAGTCACATATATTAATAGTCTCAAATCAGATAAAACTAAAACTTCTGAAGAAGCTGTATTTTAGTGTGCTTTGTAAAATCCCTCTTTTCATATGTATCAGTTTTTAGTGAAACCTTCCCATGACAGAGGAAGGTGGTGGCATTGCAGTTATCTTTGTCATGTGTCTGTCTTTTAGGTGTCTGCAGCTCACAGTTGTTTACCACTGATTATCTCTACACTGATTATCAGGTTCTGTGTACTCTCTATGTTGATTTAAGAGGCTTGCCATAGTTATAGAGCCTTTGATTCTATGGTAATGACTCAATATTTATAGCTGCAAGCAGGATAATGTTTATCCTATTTTTACTACTGCTATAAATATCTGCTTTGCTCAATAGCAACTCATTGGTCAAGCTGCCCTTATGACCTGTCTTTTCTGTCTATGATTTCTTTTCACAAGAAAATATTTATTACTTAACTTCTCTAACCTTATTTCCAGGATGTGCAATATTTTCGAAATTGGAAGTTAAATTGTACCTACAACGTACAATTTAG
Organism: Ploceus nigricollis; assembly: GCA_013399945.1. NCBI lineage: Eukaryota > Metazoa > Chordata > Aves > Passeriformes > Ploceidae > Ploceus > Ploceus nigricollis. The sequence goes on from VXBC01013226.1 coordinate 91,911, forward strand.
CTACCTAACAAGGCAGTTAAATCAGAGCTACATTAACTCTACAAAACTGAAGGATAACTTTGAAATTATCTCATTAGCCCATGTTAGTGGGTTGTCTTACCCAAACAGTTGCTTTTCAATGTGTGACCTGTTGGAAAAAGAGGAGTTTGTAAATATACTTATTTTTGTTTTAGGTAAATGAATTATAAATGTCAAATTTTTTTTCTGCCAACAATATTATTAGACTATTAATCTGTTTCTTTGATCACAGCTAAACACCTCTAGTTTTCTTCAAAAAAAGTAGCAAAAAATTATCAAAATTTGGCAAAATTGCTAGGAATGCTGATTGTTTCTGCCTTTTTTATTGTCATGAGGAAGCAGTACCAGTGTTAGTTACCAGAAAGTACTGCATGACTACCTCCAAATTAATGTAAAGCACATATTTGATCAGGATTAGACTTGACAATGAACTACAAAGTCATATATTTTGATTTATTGCAACAATACTGCTCATTTGGTCAACTACAATACCAAATTAGAGCTGGAAGAGGCTTTTTGTTCCAAAGTGATTAATTTGTTTCCATGTGCAGATTTATAAATTCAATAATTTTGATTTACTTGTTCTCAGTTCTAGGAATTTTATAGACTTTTTTAGCATTTTTTAGAATTTTAAAGGAGGTTTTTGTCTGTGTTTTGTTAATTGATTACCTTGCCCTTCATTATGTTTATTCACCCAGAAAATCATACGGTATTGCTCATTCCCCTCATACTTCAATGTCTGTACATACCAAATATTATATAAACTGCTGATTTTTTTCAAAGGATTTACCTATTTCTTCATATTACTACTCTAGATTGTTTTCCATCTCCAAATGCAACAAATTCTCCTTGTGTATGCAGAATACAAAGAACCTTCTCTGTCTTTTATATCAATAGATATGCATTATTAGGATAATAAGACAATATTTTTCTCTGTTCTTGTACTGTAAATCATGTTTTTTTATCTCAATATCTAGAAGTTTATAATAACTTGCTGCTCATTTATGTGTGGTGGATTGACCCTGGCTAGGTGCCAAGTGGCTGCCAAAACTGCTCCATCGCTGCCCTCACGAGCTGGACATGGGAGAGAAAATATAACTGAAGACTTGTGAGTGGAGATAAGGACAGGAAGAGATCACTCACCAGTTACAGTCATAGGCAAAACAGACAACTCAGAGAAATTATTTTATCGCCAATAAAATCAGAGTGGGATAATGAGAAAATAACCCCCTGAAATTTCAAAACTTTCCCCCCATCCTTTCCTTCTCTCTGGTCTCAACTTCACTCCTGGTTCTCTTCCTCTCAGCTGCACAGGGAGATGGGAGTGGGAGTTGCAGTCACTTCATCACACGTTGTCTCTGCTGCTCCTTCCTCTGGGGAGAGCCCTTCACTCTATTCCTCTGCTCCAGAGTGAGATCCCTCTCATGGAACAGAGTCCTTCATGAACTACTCCAATGTCAGTTCATCCCATGAGCTGCATGAGCTGCAGTTCTTCATGAGCCGCTCCAGCATGAGTCCCTCCCATAGGGTGCAGTCCTTCAAAACTGCTCCAGGCTGGGTCACAAGTCCTGCCAGCAAACCTGCTCCAGGGTGGGCTTCTCTCTCCACAGGTCCACAGGTCCTCCCAGGAGTCTGCTGCAGGGTGGGCTCTCCACTACTGTTACTTTAGCTCTTTTACTTCTGGCTAAAGAATTGCAGAATTGCAGTGTATTGATTTCCAGACTGACTTGCAAAAAATTTATTTATTTATCTCCTACACTTTACTAGTGAGTGAATAACACCCTGTTTCAAACACACATCAAATTTCCTGTCTTGCCTTTGTTGAACTCAGAATTATGTTGCACTGACCCATATATGTTTTGTCAGTGCTTATAATAATAAATTTACTTCATATATAGGATAAAAGTCTGTATTTCATTACTGACTCTTAGCTGAGGATGCACATAACATGACTTGACTGCTGTGTAGTGAGGAGAGACTATGTCATCCTCAGCATCATTATAATAGTGTAATGTAATGGTGATGTGCTTTTCTTTTCCCCCCTTTATGTACACATACCAGATACACACAAAGGAGTTTACACCTAAACATAGGAGGAATAAGTTGTTTACGAATTAGGATTGTTTATATATATCCTTGGTTGTAAGGCCATACAGCAAATATGAGTATTCAGTTGAAAGTATTGAACATACTTGGAACTATAAAGTGGAATGAATTAATAAGGTTTTGTTCAGGTCCTAATGAACATTTTCCAGGAAGAAAAATAAGAAAATCATGAGCAGAAGATTATTCTACTCTTGGAAGATTCTCATGGGAAAAGTATAACAGTTGCATGAGCCAGAATTTTTCCAGTGCTAGGTGGATCTCTCTAAGTATTCTTTACTTGGTTACTGTCTTTGGAACAAAGAAATCACTTATATCAGTTGTCATAGCCACTAGGAACTCTCTGAAGACCTATTCCTGCTAAGCATTATAATCAGGTTAACAATTGAAAATCTTCAATTTCTTCTCATTATGTTTTAATTTCATTGTCAGAAATGTTGGGGAAACTTTCTTGAAATTGCTGTATATCTAGCATCTTTTTTTCCACAGAAAGTGTTGCACCATGGGACAGTGAATTCAACCTTTTCAATTACATGAAGACCATCACGTTTAATACATCCAGCTTTTTAAACAGATTTTTATCAAAAGCCTATGTTAAATGTCCATGTGGTAATTTTTTAGTCCAGTGTAACTTAGAGGCATTTCTTAGACCCTTTACGCCTTCTATTAGACTTGTTCAAGATTATTTTCCCCCATCGCTTTCTTCTCTCTGTTCTCAACTCCATTCCTGGTTCTCTACCTCCTCCCTCTCAGCTGCACAGGGAGATGGGAGTGGTGCTTGCTATTTGTGAAGGAATTGTGGTTTTTAATTCAGAATTGTGAGTGAAATCTGATGTCATTGAGTCATTGTTACTTTAATTATTTCTGATACAAATACAAATCTTTCTTGAACCCAATCTCATTATTTAACACCATAGTAGCTTCCTATCCCAAATTTGTAAACTAAATTTTGGATTAATTTTTAATTATGGACATTTCTATTTTAAAAACATTATACACAACATTTGCAATATAATTTTAATTAAAAATGCAATAATTAGCTTTTTTATTCTAAGTAAAAATCAGTTTAATTCCTTTATTATTGACACATCATATTAACCATAAATGGTAAGTCCCTGGTTTGGTGCATGGTATTAATTTCTATACCTCTAAAGTATAACTATAGGAACTGCATTTGTACTTAAAGCATAACAACAGGAGTCAACTTTACGTATGTATATTTTATTATAAAACCCAAGAACACATGATAACATTCTTGATCAAATCCCATCTTCTGTTGAGTTTCTCACTACTACAGATATGGCAGGAAGTTGAAAAGTGCAACTTCAGATTCACTGAATATTTGCATTTCTTTTTAGATTACCGACATAATGGGAGAGATCTTCAAAGTTCAACACTGTCAGTGCCAGAACAAGTAATGTCATCTAATCATTGTTCTCGATCAGGGTCCCCTCACCGTGGAGATAGTATAGGACGGACTAGATCGTGGTCTCCCAGTGTCCCTCCCCCACAAAGGTAAACTCTTGTTGAACTATGCAGTTATATAAATTAAAGTGGTATTGGTCTTGTCCCAGTACTGGAAATAATCTCCAGACTTTCAAAATGGCAATGAATTGGTTAGATCTTACAAAATTATGTAAAGCCAATAATGTTTTTTTTTTTACATTATAGTGATGTGCCTAATTTATATATAATTCTATGTTATTTATGGTTTATTATTACTATATTATTTATTATTACATTATTACATAATTCTATCTTACTTTTGCCTATTTCTATCTGGTTTTTCATCAAAATTCAGTACAGTCCAATCTAAGGAAAGAAAAATACCTCTCCACATTTTCATTTTCTAGAGCTATTTACAGGTGCCATGTTTTATAGTATGTGATAGTTCGATATTTCCTTAGCATTTGTATGACAGTGGATGTTTTCAACCCTTTTATTTCTGTAGAGTTAAGATTCTGGGGAGCCTCCCTTGCTCTCTATAGTAGCTTCCTTTCTACTCTTTCTTTCATACTTCTAAATCATTAAGAATAAACTGACAGATATACAATTTAATAGAGAAAGATATCAATTCCTGATCTTGGAAGACCTCTGATAAGTATTTATCTTGAGAAAATTAGACCAGGAAATTCCTTCCAAAAGCTAGTACTTTTGGACAACATCTAATATTTGATTTAATACTCTGCAGGATAAGCTTTCTTAAGAGAAAGGAAGCAGAAGGATAGATGTAAATGGGAATGAAACCTGTTTTCCAGGCCTTTTGTTACTATGTATGGGTACGTTTCCAGATGATGTAATTCAGTTGAAATGAAAGTGGAAGTTTTCTCTTTTGCCCATAATGTTCACAATTCCCCTTTGATACTGAAGATCTGTTATCCAATATTTCCTGGCAGGTCCATGTTCCTCTCTCTTTCTTTCAGCCATCCCAATTCTCTTGTGTTCTGCTTTCCTTTCTTTTATCTTTGTTCTTTTTGTTAAAATTCTCTTGACTTCATAATATCTTACTTATGTTTTTACTTTCCATTTCCTCTAATGGATGTAGCCTATATGATATCCTTTTGCATTAGTGAGATATTAGGATTCCAAATTATCCTCCATCATCTCATACAGCTAAGAGGCAGAAACTGTGTATTTCTACTTGAAATCTAAACTCATCTAAAACAAGTCAGCCTGACTTGAAATGAGACATAAGTGGTAGACACAAAGGGGCCTATTCTGATTTTTACTGTACCGATTTCAGCCTAAGTAATTGCCTACACTAAATCTCCAGAGGTTATTTGTCTTGGATATAGACATAAATGCGAGTGAAATCTCTTTGTGTGTATATTTGTGTTTTTATGTTTTTCTGTCTGCATGCATGCTGTGTGCATTTTGGGCAGAACTTTTACCCAAGCTGGTAATTAACACTTGTTTAACATAATTGAAAAATCTACTTTTCATTTTCTTGTAGTCTTGGATTTCTTTACATGTTCAAAATCTCTTGCTTTTTAACTTTCCTAAAGCTAAATTTTTAAATATAATTTTGAATTTATTGCAGCTGTTTCCTACAATGTCAGAATCAAATGCATTATTTGTATAATATTTCCCTGCCCACACACCAAATCAATTCTTTGAGGACTTCTTGAGCTCAGAAAATTGGGTTATGAGTGCTTGAGGATTTGTAGAAGAGAAAGATAATCTGTGGGTTACAGAAATATCTTTTTTAGTTCTACTGAAAATGCAGGTCTGCTCAGGAAATCTGTAAGAATTTTCAATTACATTTGCACCCTGTCCAGGTGAATTTGTTATACATGTGCTACTCTATAGATGTCCTAACTGCAGTGAGCATTCTGCATGCCCAGAGATTTCCCATTACTGACACCTCTGCAGGCAGGAGGCTCTGGGCCATAGAAGTCACTGTTATTTCTTAGAAACCATTTTGCAGTCCTCAGTCCTACTTAATTTTTTAATAAACTCCACCAAAGGCCCACTGCATTGTAGCTGACAAGAAATTGTTACTGCTTTTGTTACTTTTTACTAGCCAGAGTAAACCCAATATTTGGATTCATGAATGCTGGATTGGAAAATGCTTTATGACAAATGAGGTGGAGCTGAAGGCAAAAGTTTATGTGTAATGCAGCATCTTTGTAGCACTTATATGCAGAAATAAATAATGTCATGACAGCAGCAGTGAAGAATACATGTACAAGTTAACACTAGCCAGAAATTGGTAAATGACAAAGGATAAATATGACAGGTACCAAAAGGGAAGACAAAGTGACAGGAAAGGAAAGGGGAACTGAGTGATATAAAACCAAAAAAATAAAGGAAACTGAAGTTCACACTAGTGAAAAAACCAGTAAAGGACAGGAGACAGAAGAATTTCTTGGTCTTGAACTTGTATGGCAGGAAGCATCCAATTTGTTATTTTCAAATCAATACAAAACAATTATGTTTTCATTATCCAATAATTATTACAGTTAACTATTGTCTCCTATTTTCCTATTCTTGTGGATTTGTTTTACAGAGCACAAAAAGTAAAGTTAATGTGTGTCAGTAGGTATTGATAGATAAACTGAGCAAAACAATAGATTGGCAAAGCTTTGGTCTCAATTAGTACAGGTGATCTTTACCCAAGCCTGCACCAACCCAGTAAGTGGGTACCACATACAGTCCTATTTTTAAATTCAGATGACAATGTTTTCAGCAGGCTACACTCTACTGTAACAGCCACAAGTCCCCATTGTGTCTTACTATATCTTTATAGTAAAGCCAAAATCAAGAACTCATGAAAAATTATTTACAGTGTATGTTTCTGTCAGAAATGAATTTTGGTTGAAGTCTGGAAAGACTAAAGAAATGCTGTGCAAGATTAACATTTTTCATGAAGGAAATGAAAAAGCTTTCCTCTTATTTCTAGAAGAAACACATTGGAACAAAAAAAGAGAACTCTATCCCTATCATGGACTTGGCACCATCTTCTAAATGAGAATTTTTTTTTTTACTTTAAGATTTAAAATTATTTTACTTTAAATGTATAGAAAAGTCTGGTCAGCTAACAGATATTGTTACCAGCATGATTGCTGATAATTGTTTGTACAAACCAGTGAGAGGATGTCATCCAGGCACACTCAGAACTCAGGATCTGATATCTTTTATCCTTAGTCGGAATGTGGATCAGGGACTGCGAGGGACTCGATCCACTCCTGCGCATTACAACACCCTGAACCGGATGGACAGACACCGAGCTGTAGATGACCACTACTCCCCGGACAGAGAGAGGTAAGCACCTGGCTGGAATTAGGAACAGCTGTAGCCTACAGGCATCAACGTGAGTAACTTCAGTATGGTAGCTTGCTAAAATAAATTACATACCTAATCCCAGAGATTAGCATTTCTCATTTATCCACTGGTCACATGACATACATTACAAAATATCAGTGCACATAAGGCTGACAAAACTGTCCAGTGAGTGTATGTTTGCCAGGAGGGAATCTGAAAAAATCTGTGAGAAAATGTATAATATAATAGCTGAATAGTTTAGTTGTCCTTCTCGTGTGTTATATTAGTGAATTCTTTAAGTACTAAATATCTTTTTAAAAAATCAATCAGTAGACTTGGTTGTTTTTGCTGCTGAATAAAGAGGAATAAAAATAGATAATTTCGGCTCAGTATTAATGTAATGTTCCCTTTGGATACAGTACAGTTCACAAATGTAACAAAAGTATATTCTAGTACTTTTTTGTCTTTGCTCAACCTTCTGAGACACTTTGTAAAAAAGAAAAGAAAAAAATTATTAGGACAGCATGTATGAAATCAGAGTCTTTGTGTTTAGAGGCACATCTGACTGTGAATAATGTTTTGCCTAATGGAACTTCCTAAACAGTAAGCAGAGCTTTAGCAACATCTATGAATTTTAATGATGTAAAAAAGAATTGCAACAATAATTGAACAACGTAGTTAATTTTGCTGAATTAATTGTGGCAATGACTTTGTGACATTAAAAAGATTATTGGTCTTTTCCACCCCATTGTCTTCAGGTAGAAAATCAAAACAAAAAGCATTTATTACCTTTAATTTTTAAAATATTTCAGCTCTTTTTCACCAAGTTAAATTTCTGCACTTTATAATGAGAAACATAATTTCTAGATTTTGTCTTGTTTTATAATTGCATATACCAAGGACTAATACAGATATGTTTTGTAATCTTGAGGATTATAGGACTAGTATTTGAAGTTAATGCTTTTACAGATAGCTATTACAGGTTATTCTTCAAATGACATCAAAACATATCTTTGGGGTTTCTAACTGTAATACAAAGAATTTGAGAAATCAGCGGCTTTTTGTTAGCAATATTGAACAGAAAAGTTTAATATTTCTTAAGAGACCAGTAATGTGATGGTCAATGCTTGTATGGAATGCAAGACAATATTTTTCAGAAGATTATAATATTTTAATTTCAGAAGATAAAAATAATAATTTTTCCCAAAGGCATGTTACCAAAAAAGTATCAAAAGGAATTAAAACCCAAATCTATTCAAAGTGATTTGTAATTTAATTTGGTGAATAAAAAAGTCAAATGGGCAAAAATAAAGCTAATGAAAAAACAGTGACGTGTTTATCATTAGAATAGGAACTATATTCATCACAAATACGGTGGATCATAAGTCAACTTCTTTTTTGCATTAAAATATTTAATATTTCTATTTAAATTATGGGAAAAAAACCCTATTCGGTTGATTCATTAGTATAAGATTTTCATACAGAAGGCAATAACTTGAAGATTCTGAGCTGTTTCCTTAAAAGATGATTACAGAATGCTTTTGGGATACAATGTGATGTTGATTTTTAGACCAGTCATCCTTGAAACAGGATCTAAACTCATCCTTAGGGCCTTTGTATGCCTTATGGAATGCTGCTGCATTTGCTCACTGTGCAAGTTCATTTGTTGCCTCCCAGATAAATATCTAGCTGTGAAAAGTTGCTTGAAGTTCTGTGCCACAATGTTTTTCCATCCCTTCAGTCAAATAATCCCTGCTGGGCTGACTTGATTTAGAGAAAAATAATTGGGTTTTTTAGAATATGTCAGAAAAACAGTGTCAGAAGGTTGTTGGAGATGAGATTATTGAATTTTCACGACCGTTCTAGATTAATAGGTGCTTGCTTGATAGGGGTGCTCTGAATCTCGGAACTCAGTTTTATATGTTGTCTGTATTTTCCAAAACACACTGAGAAATTCTCCTCTTTGCACATGGTGAGTGGTTGCTTGTGCAATCAAATTATTGATTAGTTATGCCTCTATTGTAGCATGCAGTCTCTGAACAAGAAAAGACTATTTCCAATATTAACAGTGAATATTTTTTAATATTCATTGCTAATTTGACAGTGATTTTATGCATGGAAAGATTATTAGATTTCAATTTTTTAAATGAATACCTGTGATACTGTCACTGCTATATAATAAAACCCCAATGGTATCCCTAAAGTAGCTCTTTAATAGTACTGCTCCTGAAAACTTCTAGAACTGCAGGCAGTTGGGGAAAGTTGAAAAACTGCATTTTTGTATAGGTTTGTAATCTCTCTACATGTTATCCACACTTGGCTCTGAAAACAAATCACATATTTCCTTCCCACAGCTCTGATGGTTTCTTGTTTCCATGAAACAGATTTTGAAGCTGTTTTGAAGTACCATCTTATAGACTTGCTCAGCTGCTAAGTTAAAGTATGACTGAGAATATGAGTAAGAAAATACTTTCCTTCCTTTTCTAGATAATTCAGCATTAAGTTCTCTAATGTATATGACAATGAGGAGTTAGTTGAAACCACATACAAAAAGCCTAATGATCTCAAGTCTAATTGCAATGTAAACATTGCAATTAGAATGCAATGTTTACATTGCATGTAAAAAAATTGAATGCATAGTTAGAACAGAAAATAAAATTATTTCTAAAAGCCCTGAAAGACACTTTTTAAAAAATTTAATTGGAGATAATTTTAACTTCAAACACCAAACCCTTAAATATGTAAAATATGGCTATATCATATACTATTTTTGTGTAATGGAAGGGTAAATTTATAGTTTAAATTTGTATCTGTTGCTGTATTAACAAAAGTGCCAAATTGTACTGTGTACACTGCTAACTCAAATTGAGAAACCATGTTAATTTTTTACCTGTATATTTAATATAGGTCTACTAGTTAATTGTTATCAAAATGTGAGGTTTTTGTGGGTACTCACACTCTTATGAAATAGCCAAGATTTGTAATGTAAAGAAATATGAACGCTTATGACCTAATATGCACCCAAGTTCCATAAGAACATTTATCTGTAATGGGATAACCTCGTAAATGTCAGTTTGACATGTTTTGATAAATTCTCTAAAACTGATTTTACCTCACTTGGGAAACTGAAACTAATCAAACTGTAGAAACTATTGAGAAAATTTTGGAAACAGTTGGATTTAACCTCATTATTTTATATTTAGCAATCAATATAATTAGGTGAAGTAGAGGAAAAATGTGAGAATCTTAGCATAGTTCCAGAAAGAAAAAAACAAACAACAAAAAAAGCACCAAACTATATCTGTGTGTTTCTTTCTGAAAGATATATCAACAGTTAACAACAAACACCAAGACAGTGTGAGAAAATTGTACTCAGGCCCACAGCTTCAACAAACTTAGATATTCAGCAACTATAATTTACCTATATTTGATATCCGAGGCGGGTTCTCCCTGAGGAATAACATTGCTAATGGTGAATTTAACATAGGTATGTTAAGCCAGAGCATACTGAGAATGCGTAACTCAAATAGTCTTACAGGAGAAATGTATGAGAAAGCTCCTAAAGTATGAGTGTTTTTCTGAGAGGCGCTTAAAAGAAAACAAGAAAAGAGAAATTATCCACTATTCGTTCATCAAAGCTATTGCACACTTTCCATTGAAAGAAGAAAAGTTGCTACCTATTTTGTTAAACTAATAGGATAGTCATAAGCATGGTTATTTAGAGAAATATTGTCCATTATTTTAAAATCACTTTAAAGATGTTGTCTGGATGTGCTGGGATTAGCAGGACTATCACACCGCTGTTAATGAGAGGAGATTTCATTCACATAGTTAAATACACACTTGGTTCTTTCATTCTGTTGAAAGGATGCGGCTTGGATTTTTTTAACATGAAGTAAACGTTGAAATACATGCCAAAAAATTCCATGTTCTATAATCAAACCAGTGAAGACCAAAATAATTCATTACAATGAGCCTGTTACATGTTAGCTAAAACACAGTGTAAATACCTGCTTCTGTTATTTGACACAAAATTAAAGGTGGGCAAGAGCAACACCAATTTTACATTTCTAAATGTCATCTTAAACCATGCAATTGCTTTATCTATGGGTAGGAGGCTCCTAATCTAATACTGTTATTAAATAGATGCCACATTAGGTCAAACTAGGTAAAGATTTTTTGAATACATTTTTCCATATTAAAACACTGAAAAGAACTGATTTTTTTTCAAAGTCTTTATTAAATACACAGCTGAATAATACGTAATTAGGTAGTCATTTATTTATTATTTAGCTAAATTTTACTGTAAAATCATTTAAATGAGATTAAAATACAAAGATATTGTAAAGTATAAAGGGTTCCTGATGCTTTATTTGGGAATTTTGGGATAATTTTTTCAGGTTTCAGTTGTGTGCATCATGTGGGTAACGTACCCACATGGGATATGTAATGTCACTGCTTTGCTTCTTCAAATACCCAGAAAAGTGATGCATTGCTGAAAATTTGCTTATAGCTATGTTATAAAATGTTTGCATCAGTTTGAATCTCAATAATTGCAGTGTTTCTTTAAGTTCTTTTTCTCCTTTCAAATCACTGTTTAATTGCACAATTATCTGCACCACCCACTTGGTGCCTCCATGAGTCTGCTGAAGGATTATTATCTCCAACAGCGATGGTGGAGTAGGCAGGCGGTAAAGAAGAAGCTTTGAGCCAAATTTAAAAAAAAAACCCACCACCAAGAG
>VXBC01013226.1:113375-185034 GCA_013399945.1 Ploceus nigricollis
ATATATATATATGAAAATGTATGTTCAGAGTATACAGCTGAATTGAAGATAAATGTGCTCTATCTTCATCACATCTTAATAATACAGTAAGGGAATACATAGTGAAAAAAGCATCCTCTAAAATGTCTGAAATATCTGTGCTATTTATTCCATATTCAGGAGGACTAGGCAAGAGAGAAGAGTGCCTAATTCATATTATGATGACACAGCCTATACTCCTGAAAGGTATTTTANATAGTAATCAAAATTTCTTGCCTTTGATATTCATGGCTCCTTTTCATTCACAGCCACCACATTAACTCTTGTGGTCTCTTCTAGCATTTTTTTTACTTTTTTTTCTTTTTTTCCCCCACAGAGTGACTACTTGGTTCTCTTTCACCTTTTCTCTGCTGAATTTTGTGTCAGTCACTGTTTATCTGATATGACAGACTTCAGTTCATTAGTTCTAGGACACATTTACATTATCAAAAACCTTAATTTCTGAGGTCATTCTTAGGTTAGGGCCGTCATAATTTTGTTTTTCTGATATCTCCCCTCTTTTGAAGAAGTCCAACTCTTTCTCTCCCGAAAGGAACAACAGCATTGACAAGATGTTTACTCCAGCATATGCCTAAGAAAGGCAATAAGCACCTCCTGTGCATCTTCAGTGACTTCAGAGCCCTTAGGACCTGGGGTCTTCCCACGAACATCCTGCTGCTCAGTGCCACACCCCAAGTTCCCTTGACTCTTCAATGTTACAGCCAGCACGGTAGCACCAGCTGGGATCAGTTCACCCCTCTGCAGCTACTCACCCTGCATGTACACAAGGCATCATGGCTGGACATGTTGAGCTTTACTTACACTTTGATTTATATCCCCCAGTTCAGAATCCTACAGCATTATATGAGCTAATTCATCATTTGACAGTAACACATTTTAAATTGTCTCACACACAAATGATGCCGATGACAAAGTAATATTCTCAAGGTTCTTATTCTTAACCTTGTCCTTGTGTTTAAAAAAATATTAGCAGTTCATTCCAAATAAAATTATGCTGTATGAAATTGTGCTCACTGTATGAAATTCTTTCTCAACTTACCTACCCCAGAGCTCAGCTTAATCGGCAAGAACACCACACTCTGCAATTTATTTTTTCCACTTAGCCTTTGAGTTTAGTGTTGTAGGTCCATAAAAGCTGGTTTGTGTATGTTTTGTGCAGGATGTGAGGTTTCTTTCAGGCAGCATTTCTGTTGTTTCACTTAAGGAAATTAGATTTTACTTCCATTTTCTTTCCTGACTTTTGTTTTACCCAGTAGACATTTTCTAACATCCAAATCCTACTTTTGGTGGACATTCTCTGTTGTTCAACTACTAGTTTTCTGTCAAGGTAACTTTTTACTTCCATGAAATATGTGTGCATTGATCAAGTGTTCTTAGTAAGTTGTTAGTTATTTCTGAATAGAANAAAATAGATAGAGTTGAGTAATAAATTTTTATGAGGCGTAGTCTAAAATTCTAATTGACCTAGAATAATGATATTTAAATTTACAGTGCACTTTATGCCATATTTCTCTAAATACAGAACAACTAATCTCCATCGTTTTAAGTACCTCATTTTCTTTTTAGCCTTCCATTAATTTGACTTCAGATTTTTTAAGCATAATTCTTAACTTGAAAGATTTTTTATTCATTAGATGTGGGAGGAAAATGGAATAGTACAGTGGAGCTTAGGTACAACCGAAGCTTTTTTCTCAACTTAACTGCACCATAATTCTAATGGCTAACCTTTTCTGTCACTAGAAGTCATTCTAGGGCAATTTAGAGTCCTCAATTTCATCGTTTCAATAACCTGAGTACCCTAAGATGGTACTCAGTTTTTAGCATGTTACTGCTCACATTGACTTAAAAAAGGACTAACCAAATGCCTTCAAATTGGTTTTGAGTGTTTGCCATGCTAGGAACCAATGTATTATTGTTCTTCCTAAATTTTGTTATGTGTATAATGTATCACAGTGAGCAGAATATCACTAAAATCTGACATGTAGTCTGAAAAGTTTTGGAGTGTCTCTGGTAGTAGTTATTTGATAACAGCCTTTCATGTTTAAAGAGCTAGGCCAAAACAGAAGGAAATCTGAAGAAAAGAACGAATCAGTGTTCCTCTCCCTCTTTACAATTAGATGTTTTATACTTCTCTGTCCATTTTTAAGTCAATGTCTGATTTTTGTCTACGCTATGGGAACAGGTAAAGCAGGGATTTTTTTCCTAATAGCAAGAAATTTTGTTTTTGTTTGATTGTTATGAATAAATACAGTCATATTTAAGAAGAAATAAAGTGCACTGCAATTTTAAACCTTTATTTATGTATTTATAGTGTCTGCAATAAAGTAGTTTTATTAAAAACTCATTTAAAATACTGGTTAACTGGAGAGAATGGCTTCAGTTTTGAGGATATGGATTATCAGAGAGAGTGTAAAGATGTACCTGTCACTCTTCAGCAGTATTCTAATTTATATGAGGTTAAATCTAAATCTAATCTAAAACTCAATTAGATTAAACTGAAATGACTTTCATCCAGCCATTGATCTGGCTATAAACCATGAAAAAAAAAAAGCCGCTCCCTATCCAATTGGACATAGAATAAACAAGGGCAGCTAATTGACACTCATCTATATTGCAACCCATATGGTCTTCCCTCAACATAATATCCAGGAGATATGGGGTTATTAAGTTTGTAAACATACTGCAAACCCTCAGATTCTGCAGCATGAGAAGTTTGGAGAAAAGGCAGACAAGCAAAAAAATACTGCTGTGATTCCCAGGAACAGATTCATGAAAATTCTTGGATCAGTGTATTCAAGCCATTAAAAAGATTTTCCTTTAGCCTATGGCTAATATTTTAAGTATATATAAATGGGTTTTTTTGGTCCACATTGATAATATAGTGGTCTCTTGATTATTTCCAATAATCCCTGTCTTGTCACTCACTGTCATGTGGAAATCACTGAATACAGACAACATAGGAGTTCCCTGGCTTTACCCTAGCAAGGTCCTGAAAATACAAAACTCCAGAGATTTAGTTGAAACTCTTTAACCAAATGGTGGATGATTTGTATCTAGTTTTAATATGCTGGAGTAGTGGCACATAAACAGTTTTCCTGATTTCTTAAAGCAGCTTTTTTTGTCCCATTTTTTCTTTTTCTGATGGTTTTTCTTAAGATAAAATGCTTCTATATGTGTTTTATGTTGTCTTCAACTGGTTTGCTGAAGTGATGCTGCAAAGGCTTGAGCAGCCCATATTCAGTACCTGGAAGAGCAATACCACTTTAAAATTTAATTAGTTTTGATTGTTTGATCATTTAAGTGAATTTTCTTCTGCTTCTTACATACCTGTGAGAAACCAACTACCCTATCAAATAAAAAAAAAAATATTACAACTGGACAAGTCAAGTTTGTATTTTAAACTCTTAATTTATATAATGTTATTTTTGTTAATATTTTGTCTCCACAATTAGTTTTTATTATTCCACAAGCTCAGTAGCCATTTAAAACATGAAGACATTTATGTATGAGAAGATAAGAGATCAATTAGTCTTCAGGTAACTGAAATTTATGGCTTAACTGCTGAAAAGACTAGAGATAAAATATAATAACTGTATAACAAAAAAAGCCCTGTAATTTTTTGGTGTTTGGTTTTGAAAAACTTTTTGAAAAAGTTGCTTTTCTTCATACCTGAAAGAAAATATGAAATGTATAAAATTATTTGCAAACATTTGGAAATCTTCCCATTTTGTTAAGAAGTGGTCATGTCACATGAATTAGAGTGATAATAGTAATACATAGTTTTTTAATAGCACTTCTTTATTTTGACTGCATTGTAAAGGTGGTACAATGGTGCAAGTTCATGGGCAGATGATATAGTCAATGGTTCAGCTGAAAAATATGGGTAAGTAAAGAGTGTAGTGTTACAGATAAAACTAAAATGTATTTTGGATCTTTATACTAAACGTTCATTTATAATTGTACCAATTGTACCAATGTTTGAACTATTTTTAAAACATGTTTTCACTGTTCAGGGCCGCTTTAATGAAAAGGGTCTTTTTTTAGTGATACCTGCCTACATCTGCAGTGTTTGGGAAGGTGTCTTTGAGACCTAATATTTTTTAAAGAAATAATCCCAGTTCAATCTGTCTAACCTGTCTTCCTTTGTGATTGATGCATAACCCATGCAAAGTGCTGTGTGCCTTAGAATCTGTAGTTCTTCCCAGTTGTAGCTGGCTTCTGATCAAGAAAGCACACAAATTTTCCTTGCTTTTAGTTCATTGACTTTACTGCTTCCCCCTCATTTTCTTACTGCTCTTGCAAGAATTTTCCTTTTTTTTTTTACTTCCTTCCTGTGTGAATGTGAACAGAGAACATGAGAGACTGTTAAATTGAAATGTAAAAAATCTGATAAAACCCAGAATGAATCCATCAATATTTTAATGTGGGCTTCTCTCTTCTTTAGAGAGGAGGGATTTGTGAGGGTCTTTTGGCTAAACATTAGTGCAGTTGCAGAGACTTGAGACTGTATATATTCTCTAGCCTTTTGAACCACAATGCCACTGTTCGTAGGCCCTTCATTTTTAAGTGCACAGCAAGGGCCATACTTATTACTTCATCCTGGAAACTGCATAAACATGCTGAAAATGAACAGCATTTAAAGAAGGTTGGAAAGTGCTTGGTGTAACTAAAGCTTTTGCTTTTGATAGTCATATTAAGTAGTCCTGGCTTACTTCTCTTTTCTTACTTTTTATCCTGAATAGATGCTAACATAGGTAAATATCAGGAGTAAATATCTAAAAATAGTTTTTTAACATGAAAAAGAAACTTATTAGTTACTACTCTCTGTCTTAATTTAAATTTAGCTCCTAAAATATTTGGCAAAATAAAAAAAAAGATAAAATAATTTGTTGTGAACCATTATGATTTTTAAATAGAGCATAAGGCATAGAAAACACTTCTGTACAGATCAATGGATTTAGAGAATGCCTTTAACAGAAACTGAATGCTATTTTGCTCATTCATAACTTAAGAACTTAAAAGATGATAAAATCTTACATACCTGCTCCTGTTTGAATGATTGGATTAAATCCTGGCCTCATCAAGGGACAAAACTCTTGATGTCAGGGAGGTCAGAATTACAGATCTGTTGCCAAAAGTTAAGAAGAAGATAAACACGTAGCTGCAGTATATATACACAATAACTGCATAGTTACAACTCTGGTTGTGGTAATTTAATATTTAAACATCTGCCATATTATTGGTGTTTAAAAATGTCACTAAAAAAAAAGCCAACTATGTATATGTGCCATATAGAAATAAAGTTATATTTAAGATCTGAGGAAAAAAAATCCCACAAAATCCATCAAGAACCAAGTATTTTTCATATTTTGCACTTAGTACTGCACTTTAAAAAGGCATGTTTAAGTACATGCTTAGTTTTAAGCCGACAACTACTTAGATTGATTAGTCTATAGTCCAGGTACTCTGCTGAACTACATTTGAATATTCAAGCTCTACTAGGAAATTATTCTTTTTCATTGCTTCCCTCTCAAGATCCTCTATGCATTGTCTTATATACCACTATACTTCAGTAATGAGACACATGTTAATTAAAATCCAGGCATGTTCCTGATTTTGCTCATACGTTATGGTATAATATTCAAGTTGAGTGGGTGAAATATTGTGTTCCGAAATGGAAAAAGCTATGGAATATATTTATAATATAAAGCTGAAAGTGTTATGTTTTGGAGTATTTCCAGTACTTTAATGGAAGTTTAGATTATTATCTAGAGAGAATCACTGCAGTGGATTCAGTTATAAAACTGAGCTGGGGTGAAGGAGAGGAGAGGATTTCAGCTCTCATCTTTGAGAATTTTGAATTCCCAGCTTTTGAATCTTAATCAGCTTTATCATGATCTTCAGTGAGTCATCTCATGAACGTAGAAATGCATATTCCTGCAGGGTAATTCCTTTATACATATCAGTTGAGGGTCTGTGTTAAGGATATTGAAAGTTAGAAGTAGTTGGCAAAATACAAGATATATAAGGCAGCTGGCTATATAAGTGAAAAGGTACATTGCAAGTACCAGAAGCAATAAAGTAAAAACACTCTACAACTTTTTTGCAGATAAAAATGATATGAAATGCATATCATTTCAGTCTTCCAAGGATTTACATTACTTACTGCTTTTATTGATATTTGATTGTAATAGCTAGTATAAAGCTCTAACTGCATCAGAAGAGCCATAAAATAATTTGAGTTGGAAAAAACATTGTCTACTCCAGCTACCTCTGTGAAGCATGACTTTGCTATTCCTCAGCAAATATATCAATGATGACACATATTTTGGAGAGTAAATCTCAACAGGTGTAGATACATATGCTTTCCTTAAGCATTTTTATAATTGTGTTAACATGGTCAGCTGTGTCAACATCAGTCATGAAGTGACTGCAGTGTCAGGTCCAGATATCTGAGCAAGCTGTGAGCAATTGCATTTCTGTGGCTGCAGCAGAACAGCAGAACACAGGAGTGTGGAGCACAGTGTGCCTGGGATCACAGCAGCGTTCCCTGGTTTGTCTGCTTAGCTGAGTTAGCAGAGTAGTTCAGACTCTGTCATGTTGCAGTTCAATCATGCCTGTCACTGGCATGGAGATATACTGGTAGTTATCACATATACCACAGGGTAATATGCATGTGACCAGATCATATCAGTCTATGGATGCATGTGTGTGTATATATACATATAGATATAGATATATAACATATAGAAAAGGCATTATACAATATTACAGCAACCAAAATATCTTGCTTTGCTGTTTTTTTTTAAACCAGAGTACCTAAAAGCTTTACATTCCTGTCTTTTAAAAACTATAGCAGCACAAGATTTTATATTAAGTTCCTTTATGAGTATAGATGAGTTTTCCTTTAGGAGTTATTTGCTGAGATATCCTGTCACCAGTTTTTCTAGAGATTTGACAGTGTACTGCTCCTTCCCATTTTCCATTGCAATATTTATGACTCAAATTAAAGTTTTTTTGGTACTAGAAATCTCATTTGGTTTTAGACATGCTTATCTGTGTTATGCTAACTGAGGATCTTGTGTCTGTGACTAAACAGCAAAGTTCCTATAGCTAGTAGAAGAATAACATGTCCAAGGATTGAAATCCAGCAGCCATCCACAGACACTGACAGGTATTGCCATTGTATATTAGCTGGAGTTTGAAATTATGATACTTAGAAAGTGTGTTGTTGTATTTTTCTTGTTCTGTTCAGTGTTTCTAGATGAAAAATATGCCCTAGGAGCTGAATTGTAGTGTACTGTAATCCTACAGCAATTCTATTTTTATTTCTTCAGTTTTTTGTTAAAGAAAAACCTAATGTTAAAATGGTGATTGGCATGATCTCATCATTTTTACAGAGTAAAAGAATTTAACATGGGGTTTTAAATAAATTGTTTTCAGTCATTTTGGGGAAAAAAAATAAGTTCTATTTGTTATGTAAGCTGTTACAATTGCTTAATGTTGGCAAATGTTAATCTTTTATAAAGCTTTATCCATAAGTTTAGATCAATGACTATAATAATTTGTTGAAAATTCTTTTTATTTGTTAAGAAAAGTAACAAATCTGAAAAATTAAAAATCAGAAAGTCTTATTTACTGCATTGGGAAAAGAGTTCACATTTGAAATTTGCAGTATACAGATATATATATATAAATGGAGATAAATCAGTATATAAAATAAAATTTGGTAGCACCTTTGGTTAGGTACTACAGCAATTAGAGTTTACAGTGGTACCTAAATGACATTAGATTCTAGTTCTAATGCTTGATGGGTTTGGAACAAGAAGTTAGACTGTGAATACTCACAGAGCTTTCTGTGTGGTGACTTACAGAGAGCTCAGACTGTCTCGTAGTGATTGGCTTGCTTGGTTTAGAAGCGAACACTACTGTACCTTTTCCTCAGAGTAAGGGAGAGCTATGCTTACAAGTCTTGCAGACTTTGGCATGGAAATTAGCCATTTACCATGCCTCTCTTCCCTAGCAAAATTAGAAGGGTGCTACAATAGGCAGTCCTAGCTGGAGGAGTTCATTATTAGACATTTCATTAACTGTATTTTCATAATGAAAAGTCTGTTAGCGAAGGTAAACAGTGCTAGTGTACATTAAAATATTATATGGATGTTGAATAGTTTAACTAAGACTACCATATTTCCCTCTTTAAAAATCAGTAATCATATGATACAATTTCTAATGAGAAAAGAAGTTTCATCTTGATAATTCCTAAGCCTAAGTCTTTAAGAATGATATCTGAAAAGTTAGAAACTTCCATGTTTAATTTAACTTCCTCCCATAACTATAGCTGGATTTTGATATTCATGCATAATTGTTTACAGTGGCAAGGAAGGAGTTTCACTGCACTAGCAGGTTATCAGATAGTTTTCCTATAAAAAGGGACAGTTACTGAAGACTGGGGTCATGTAGAACATGTGTTTACTGTTAAAAGGATTAAAGAATAAGTAAGGATGAAGACCAGAGAGTAAAACTATTTTTTAAATTGCTCTTTATATGTGTATGATGTAAAACCACAAAGTGAAGCTTTCAAGTGGAAGACTGTCCCCTTGACATAGCCCTCCATTTGCTGTAGTGGTTATTGAGAGGATTGCAGCCTGTAGCCTGGAACCTGAGGGTGACAATCAGTTTGACCTCAGGACTCAACTTAGCCTTCAAATCCTTCAGTCTACAAAACAGCATTGCCACAGCTTCAAAGGTTTACTGCCAAAATGCACCCTCTCCTTCACTTCGGGGAACTCCTGGTTGTTTTTGCACTTGAAGGAAATGCCCACTGGAGATTGTAACAAACTGTATATTAGCTGCTGAGTGTGACATTTTTGAGGCCTTTATCTGTTTAGCTGCAGTTGCTCCATGATCTGCAGAACACAAAACCTGCCCACTAAGCCATTAGTATTGATCCCAATGGTAAAAATACTTTCTAATCAGGCAATAGGTCAGTCCCCTAATATCCTAAAAACTACTTTGTATACCTATAGAGCTGAAGACAGTGAGGCTTTAAGAGTAACAAATGGGAGCCTTAACTTCTCATGAAGTCTTTATGAGAAGCATGTGGTTGCCACTCACCGGTTCCTCCGTGTGTCCTACTGGCTGTTGGAAGGAGAGAGGAATGGAGTACTGAGTGATACCCTAACCATATTGCCCAGTCCCTGCTGCTGGGTGCTCCAGCAGTCCTCTACTCACTGACAGGAGAAATGCTGTCACCCAAAAAAGTCTCTGTGGGCTCATTAATATTCTTAAATATGTGGATAAACAAGATAAGGGTGCGTTTTTCAAGATCTGGATATAATTCTTCTTTGTAATTTTGTTGAATTTAGGAATATTTTTTCTTGGAATTTATTCCCATAGTCAAAAAATGTATTCTATGGTCATTTCTTGCCATCATGCAGATGGGTGACATTTTTCTCACCTTCTATGACACTGAAACCTCTCTTAAACTGTTACTTAAACTAAACAACATTCTTATCAAAGCTAAGGTTGTGTTTCTCTGTCTATCAACAATGTAAAAGAAGCGAGACAGTGGATGTTTTTGCTGATGAAGCTTCCTATTCAGAAACAGAACTGATAGAAGAAGAAGTGAGGTAATCTTGTTGTGGTTTCGTGCTAGGCTCATTGTACTTTTCCTACAATCTTTAGTGCCTCAGCTTATAATTACCATTTATGTGTCTCACTGTGGTGTGTTTGCTTGTTAGGAGCTTATAGATGTAGGTTCATGATGTATGGTATTATTCTGAATCTGTCTGTGGCAGGTCCTTCATATGGTCTAGGAGTGCAATTATGACCTCATGGAAGGCCTGAAAAGACTGTTTTTAATGAATGTTTAATAAAAGTGTTCAGCAAAGTCAGCCACTATATTCTTTTTCAATGCTTTTAGAAATAAAATGCTGTTACTAACATAAAAGTCTTCATAATAAGGCTGTGGTATGTCTCCCTCCTTTTTGATACTAATTAAGATTTGACTTCTTGTTACACTCAATCACCATCAAGCCACTCATTGTATTAACTGACTTCATTGTAAAATGCATGACTTCACTCAAGGAAAAGTCCTGAAGGGTACACATTCCCCATTTGTATTCTGTATCTGTTCAGTTACTCAAGGAGAGCTCAGAGGAGTGTGGTTTTAATAAATAGCTCCATTAGGGTATGGATTTTACTTTTTAAATTGCCTTGATTTAATGTATTTGAGGATTTTGCTAACAAATATTACTCCTTGAAAACACACCAATTACATTGGGAAAAAAGGTGGGGCTTGATTAATTTCTGAAAGAAATGGCCTGATTAATTTCCTAAGGTAGTAGAAGATATCACTGCTTGATCAAGAAATTCTCTTTTACTCAGTCTAATTTCTTCCCATTGCATCTCTAACAATAACTTTTTCCACTGCTGTTTTGGTACAGTTCCATAGGCTGTGGGTTAAAAGAATTTTTGAATTACAAAGCAATTTTTTTCTAGTTGTTGGAACCTGTGTAAGTACTAATGATGTAGATTTTCATCTGATTACAGTCTGAGCACCACGTATGAATCTATCACTTATTGACTAGCCTATATATAACAGACATCCTCAAGTTTAATAATAGTTAACATGGTAATTATAACATCTAGATTGTGTACTTTCCTACAAACAAGAGTGCTACCTCTAGAGACAACGCAATCTGTAAAAAAAACCTGTAAAAATCTATTAATATGAGAAAAAATGCGCAATTAAACTGCACCATTAATGAGTTCTTAGCTTTATTGAGACTTAATATTATGTCAGCTACTCTTTTATTCCCAGGTTGATATATTAATTGACAAACAATATTTTAACCCAGAAATTGTCAGGAAACAGACTATTGCATGGATAGTCATTACTGAGACATTGGAAACATTTCAGCCCATTTATCAAGAGTATGGAGCAAGTCAAATCATACGTGTAAAAAAACTATATGTTATCAAGAAGTTATCTCAGAAAGTTTATTCCCCCTAAAAATGTATATAATAAAATGATTTGCTCCAAACCAGTATCATGCAGCATATTTTATAACTAATAGAAAAGTCAAAGTTCAACTGAGCTGCTTTTTGACTAACATTACAGGAATTGTGAAGCAGCAGATAGACAGCCATATCAAAGATCCAGATCAACAGAGCAACGTCCTGTGCTAGAGCGGACCAACTCCCGCTCCCGATCCACAGAGCGTCCTGACTCAAACCTCATCAGGTCGATGCCTTCATTAATGACTGGAAGATCTGCCCCTCCTTCACCTGCCTTACCGAGGTGAAACAGACAAATCAATCGGACTAAACCCCTTCTGCCCCACCAGCTCACCATTTTATTTTCCCAGTAGCTAATTGGTATCGCCTCATCCTTAGCTGATCACTAGCAGCAATAGATACTAACCCTTTCAGTGTGAACACACTATTTATATTCTACTCTGGATATAATGGTGTGACTACCATTGCAAATTGCTTGCTAACAGTATTTAACTACATTTTTTTATGATTTCTCATTTGTCAGGAATCCTGGATGGTTTCCACATAAAGCACCTCATAACTATCATATTCTTCTCTTACAGAATGAGAAATTATTTGTGTTCATCAGACATTGCTTATGGAACAACCATCATAACATCAAATGAAACTATTTTTTTTTAAAAAAAGTTTCTTTAGATGCACTGTACTAACTTTGTCTATTACTTATCATTTTAACCACCATTTTCTCTGACTACATTTTACTGTGCCATAGTCTGTACTGTTCCTGTTTGAGTACCCCTTATTGATATTTTGAGGATTTCTATACATATTCTTAGCTTGAACAAACATAATACAATAAAAAGATGAGCACATTCTGGTCTAGATCATGTTCAGGAAAGCCTCTCTATATTTTAGAACTGCAGAATACATTCTTTTGTTTTCTGAAAGTTAGAGTTAGTATCATCAGATCCCCAGTGATAATTCAGTCAAGTATCATTGTCTTTCCTCAGTTCATTACTCTGTTTAGACAAATTCATGTAATCTCACTGCAACTCAAAGGTAATTTTAAAAAATACAAGCTGAGTAAAGATAATTGAATTTCACTTGTGAATAAATTTATGTGTATGTGGCTATTATATCCATATGCACATGAATATGCACACAACACATTTTCTGGCTTGACTGTGTGAAAAAGCATCTTATGGAAGCATCCTCAGCCTTAATTTGGCTTCCTTTTAATGGAGAGGTTTCTCTTTTGAATCAGGTCTTTTTCTGAATAGAGATAATAGTTTCCCTCTGGGACTGCAAGGGTCCCAAGTGATGGAAAGTCTATTTAGTCACATTATCAGTTCTTGATGATATTTAAGTATGACTTTGTCATTTAATGGCTGTGGTTTGTTTTGATATGTGTCTCATAGGTCACATCCTCGAACTGGGTCTGTCCAGACAAGTCCATCAAGTACTCCAGTAACAGGGCGAAGGGGCAGGCAGCTACCACAGCTCCCACCAAAGGGGACGCTGGAGAGAAGTAAGTGGATGGTTTTCTCCCTAATGACATTGCCAAATTGCTCATGAAGGTCAATTATATTCATTATTTTTCTTTTGCCATTACAGTTGAAATCTCTTGAGTTTTTGTGTACAGAGCTGGGATTTGGTAATGGTATTGCATTTTGTACTGTGTTTTCTTCTATTATGTTTTAATATCTACGATACTCTTGGCTGACATGAATAATCAGCAGTATAATGCATACAAAACAAGGTGGACTATTAGCATGATCCTGTTCCTTTTGAATTCAGTAGGTGTTTTGTCATTGACTTCAACAGGCACAGGAAATGATCTTTAGTATGTTGTCTAGTGACAAAATTCTGGCTCTTTTGGGAGTCAGGAACCTAGCTGATCACTTTTGGGCTCACATGGAGTGTATTACAGAATGCTAATACAAAACCTCTGCATCTTGAAACAGGAAGTGCAAGAAGACAGGTAATAATCTTTAAAATAAGAAATGTCAGCTATTTCATGAGTCATGTTTTACTGGTACTGTAATTGTGCTTATCTTTAATGTCTATTAAAAGCACTGGTTGATGGAGATATTTTCTGAAATGTTTAGAAACAAAGGTATATAAATGCATTCTTGACAGCAAATACATTTTCACACTTCTGTTTCTAGTAACTAGGTGTGCTGTGCAAAATCAGTCTAAATGGCCATATACACTCCTTTTTTTTAATCCTTCTTAACATGTATATTGTATCTTTTAAAAAATTCTGTTGTTTTTAATCCCTGTGCTTTGGTTCCTTTTTTTTGTTGTTGTTTGTTTTTTTCTTTTCATTTGTTTGTTTTGTCTTTGTGACTTTCCGTAGACAATGGAGACAAGGAGATAGAGTCTTATGAAGGTCTGTACATAAAGAAGGGCTTGTTTTTCACCTGAAAGGCTTTTTTCAGAGGCTGTATAGGGAAAAACAAACCCAACTGCAATTGATGTTACTTGATTGCACAGACATAGTCAGAATTATTGTCATAATGATTTAGTCTTTATTTTTAGTCCTGTGGCTTATAAATTTTACAGGATTCTGCATGAAAAAAGACAATATAAATAATACTATCTAAATATGATTGTCATTAGAAAAGCACTTAGACATGTACCCATTTTTAAAAACTTAGAATTTACCCTGTGACAAAAAAAGCATTTCAGCAGTTACTTATGCACATTTCCAGGATTAGCAGATATTCAGGCACATATTTATATATAAGCATTGGAGGATATTTGACATGTTTTATGTTAGCCATTCATTTAATCAGAATAATGTTTTTATTGCAAATATTTTATAGTGTGATATAGTGCTGAATTAGTAGGTAATTTGCAAATATTATGGAAAAAATATTGAATTGAGGTAGTCTTTCAAAAAGTTGAAATATTTTTACTTATAATAAAATCCCCTTATATTTTACAGTATTAAACCCATTTAATTTACTTAATAGCAACCCACAAGATATCAATTGCAGTCCTTGGTTATACCACTGAGGGTCTTTATGTAGTATTACTGTGTTTGTCTCATCAGACTTTTTAATTTAGTATTTCCAATATTTACAGTATTTATTTCCATTTTGGAAACAAAACTTCATGAAAAGAAAACTCTTGTTTTCTCAGATCATCATTCTATTATATTAGTTTCTTTGTCACCTTATGTGTTGTGAATTGCTTATATGAAATAGTCTAGATATTCCAGGAAATAATCACATCTAATCACATGATGTTTGCTGTCATTGCTGTATATGCTTTTATGTTTTACCACTCTTCCCTGCTCTTTGCTTAGTATATCTATTTAGACTGTGAGCTCCTCAGAGCAGCAATTGTGAAGTGCTGTATATTTTTACTGTGTTTGATTAAAGAGGGTAAAAGTCTTATTTATTATTTACATCATAGGTTCTATAGAAAGAAATTTAATAAATACAATAAACCAACTTTTTTATAGGAATTCTAGAATTGTTTCCTCTGGTAAGTACTGCTGGGACTTGAGGAAATCTCTTTTTACCCAAAAACTGAGTAATATTTTCCTTTTACTTTGTCTTTTGAAAAAAGTAGTCTTTTGGAAAATCTGGGTTATGGAAAATTGTCAGATCCACAGATTCTCATGTTCTAATATACAATCAAAGCATCATAAGTGACTCAAGATGTAGTCAGTATCAGTAGTTCTGAAAAGATGTCTGGGACCACCTAACAAGACACATTTCATATTGAACTTACACGTATAAAGGTGGTAAACACTCTTAAAAACCTAATCCATAGATACAGCTTTCATAGAGCATTCTGTGTAATTTTCTGTAATGAATTAAGAGTTCATATTCTAATACCAATAGAGTTTTTCTTTGAGGTTTTTCCGTCCTTCTCTGGGATTTTCCAATATTTTTCTTTAAAGGGAGTAATAATTTTCTTTAAAAAGGATAGGGCTCTGCAAGAACAGCAGATTACCTAACTTTCTTCAGTGACAGAATATAATTAAGATTAATAGGAGTCTTTTTACTGTGGAGAATTGAATTTTACATAAAGTTATTTTAGGCAAATGAAGTACCAGTTACAAAATCTGAAGTTTAATAGAATTGGAAACACTGACTATCTACTAATATGTTAGTATTTAACAAATATAACATCAAGTAAACCTGCAAGTTTTGTAAATATTCAAGTAAGTTCCAATGTCCTTTTTTAAGCCCTAGTGATAATCAAAACTTTTGTGTGTGGTTGGGAAGGCTATATGACCATAACAAAAAATATTGTCACAGAGTATTGCTTTCTGCTCTTACAGAACACATACTTGACTCAAATGAGAGGTGTTTCTATATTGCATGGAAACATGCTGTGAAGGTTAAACTTTCTGTATTTTGAAATCAAGGATTTTATTGTCGACTAGATTAAGTTGAAATCAAACTGATGAAAAGAGTTAGTTAAAGGTATCTTATAGGCAACGATGAATTGGAAGTCATCTCAGCTTTGTAAAAGAGGAAAAGAAAGAAGGAAAAACTTACATGTTGCAGACTCCTACAGTGATCTCAGTTTGCATATATTTGAATAATTTGTATTTCTTACAAGGTTGTATCTGCATAGCTTTTCTTTAAATGTAGTACAAATGCCAGAACTCAAGTAGAAAGAAGGGAGTAATTTGCTGCTGGAGATAGTTTTATGTTACAGGGCAGCACTCACTAGAATGTGGAATATGGTGTGCTTATGACTGTGTGACTGTGTAGAACTGGAAGGGAAGGAATCTACAGGGAAAACCCCAACCCTTTGGATAGTTGCTTTCCAAATTAGGATCACAATTAAAAAATATTTATGTAGGTTAAATTTAGTTCTGTAAACTGCATTATGTGGTTGGAGTTTTTGCTCCAGGACATGAAGGTGCCTCTTGAATACTTTATTTCAAAATAGCCCAAAATGTTTGCTTTCAAGAAAGCTACCTGGGAGTAGCTATAAAGGACCATTCCTTTCTGTGGTGTACTGATCCATACATTTTAATCAGTGTCCTACATGCTCAGTAGACCGTACAATATCCTCAGTTATGTTGCATTTACAGCCTTTTATTGTTATGATATTT
Organism: Ploceus nigricollis; assembly: GCA_013399945.1. Classification (NCBI taxonomy): domain Eukaryota; kingdom Metazoa; phylum Chordata; class Aves; order Passeriformes; family Ploceidae; genus Ploceus; species Ploceus nigricollis. The sequence continues at coordinate 129,502 of VXBC01013226.1, forward strand.
TTGCTAATTCCTTAGATTGCCACTGCTGTGTTTATTGCAGTATCAGATTTGCCTGTTGAGAAGAATGACTGGGTATTTCTGAAATGCATGTCATTACCTTGTGTTCCCAGGTTATACCTTAGCATCTAGGCAGTTTGGGTTTTGCTTTAGATTTTATTACTTTAGTATATTTTCATGTTATGTGGTTAGAAAGTAGTTCTGAAAAGGTGTCTGGGACTACCTAACAAATTATCACTACTGAAATGCCAGAAGACTTTTTTTCAGCTAAACTTTTGCTTGTATATTTTTAAATTGCACTAGAGATAGAAACATCTTGTTTAAATGAACATTTGTAGAAAGTATTGTTAAATTGAACTTGGTTTTAGTGCTGAAATGTTGATGTATTCTTAAGTGCTCTGTATTTTTCGCACTAGTTGACACGAAATGAATAGTGCAGTATTTATAGTTCCTAAGGGTTAGCATTATTTTTTTCATTTATATGTGGCTACGTATTTCTTTGTTCTTACTCGCCTCGGCAGAAGGATGAAATCACTGAGTGGTTGCTTCTAATTAAAATGGAACACCATAAAGTGAAAGTATTCAGTATTCACCCTTTCGGTTCATTGTTAATTACTAATCAGAGAGAGAGTACTTTTTCCTAATATAGATTTTTACTTTTCCTGTTATAAATAAACATAGCCCTTTCTTTCTTCTTTCTACAAAAACTAGAAAATCATATTAGGCCAAACAGATGTAATAAAACATAAGAATTTGGAAATGAAGTGCTCAGAAATTTAACAAATAGTAGAGCTCAGTAAGGATTTACCTTTCTATCTATGCTCTATCATAAAGACTTTAATTATATGATCTCATAATAATCTTGTGTCTTGGGAAAGTTATTTCAGAACCTGTTAGGCCTGAAATTAATGCTGATTAACTGTCCTCTCTTAACTTCAGGTGTGGGTAATCTTTTTCCAGAATAAAATGAGATATGAATGGAATTAACAGGAATATTTAATTAGGTTTAATCAGGGATAGCTAGAAACCATTAGTCAGTGTTTGTATCTCTCAGATATATATTCAAATCTCTAAAAGGGACAGATGTATAGTGACAATGTTCTGTTGCAACTCATGCAGTCTGGAATGGAAGGTACAGAGACATTCTGATGGTTAGGAAAACCCAAATACTACTGACAGAAGTACATGCTGTTTATTTTAAGGGGTTTTATCTCATTTAGAATGTAATTTCTTTAAATGAGAATTCATTTTGCAAAATGAAAAGGAATTGTATAGTTTTTTACATAGCCCTACCCTAGTTTGATGGGAGACACAGAAAGGTGGTTATAATGCAATTGCAGAGGACCAGTATTAAGACTGGTCAAGATACTCTATCAGCTATGATTTTGCAAGGTTTTAAAAATATATAGCATATGGGTATTTTGTTTTATAAAAATGATTGATCACATGTATAAAATATAGGATAGGATCTTAGATTACCTTCAACTTGGCTATGAACTTGATGTCTTAGGCAAACACAGCAGTCTAAAAGATGGAAACATAGAGCTTTGCACCATCCTCTTTTTTGTGTGGATACTTCTTTGGTACGGGCTGTACTGTGTTAGAGACCTTCGTACTTGCACAGTGTGACTTGCATTTTGTGTGCTTGACAGCAAAGTAAACAGAATAGGTTAGTTAACATCAGTAACATGGCTTCCTTAGGATACTTTCTGAGTCTACTTTGGGGTTTTGATTTCAACTACAATTTTGCAAAAATTCACCTTTGGGTTTTGACTGTGGATGCTTAGTTCACTTTCCTGAGAGGCAGCAGAATCCTCAGACCCTGAAGAGTATTAAAATATTTAATTTGGATTGATACAGTTTCCATAGAACCACTTGAACAAACTTTACCTATAACCCAGAGTTTAAAGTGCTTACTTAAAAGATTCTGACCTTTCAAGGGAAGTCATAGTTTATAAATTTCTCTTGGATTGGCAAAGGGAGAAATTAAACAGTTTCATGAAATTTGAAGATCTTGCTGTATAGGTCTGAGACTACAAAGGGCATGAAAGGAAAATGACTGAGAAGTCATACAGCTGTGCTTATGACAGCCATTGTTCATTTACCTTTCAGGGTATGTACATGCCAGAAACATTTTAATTCAAGTCTACTGAAAATGGTTTTTTAAAGTCTTAGACACATCTTCTATACATTCATTTCTATGAGAGAAGGTTGACTGTACAGATGATATCCTTGCTGAATATTTTAATTGACATTTTCAATGTCTTAATTTCAATTGGAATTTAAATGTCCTGGTTTTATCATGGAGCTGTAGAGCAGAAATCTAAGCACAGAGTAGTTTGCATTGCACTGCACTGATTATAGCCTGAATTTCTCTATTAACAATACCCTCCTAGAAACAGTAATTTTAAAATTACTATTACATGCTAGCTAAACCTAAAGACAAGTAATTCAATGAGCTATTTAATTGAACATAAACTTATACATGTAATGAGAGAACTGGAAAGAATTCTGGAAACAGAGAACATGAAAAATCAATAAACAATCAAAATCTGAGCCTTGAAAAACTACACTATATTGAATCACATCAAAGCTGTTTAATAAATAGTTGACATTTAAATTAAAGCAGGCATGTGGTATATCAGTAATTCAGTTTGACACTCTTCAATATTATTACTGTTGTTACCCTCATGAGGTTTGTCACAAAAGAAAGCTGTGGTTCTTTATTGATGGCATTAAAAATATATTGGTGTTTCTTATCATTAATGTCACTTTCACTGTTGTTCCCAACAGTATTCTCTAGTATTTAAATATGCTCTAGGCAACTGTAGATACTAGTGGAAAATGTCTTTCTTTTTGCATTCTAACTACTCTGAAATCCAGGTAAAAAAAGCATATTATCTGGCAAATTGAGGATATTTTTTTTTCCAAATTGAAAAAGCATTTGCTTTGTTTCTTCTGCTCTTTTTAAGGTACAAAGTATGTCCACTAGTTTATGATTTATATACAATTTTAGCTATGCTGTTTGAGAATGGAGGCTTGGACTTCATTCCCAGAAAAACTAAAACAAAGCCAAGCAGAAGATTTAAACTAATTATCTACCAATATCTGTCTGTTTTCTTTGCTTTGGTTCTTATTGTCTGCTTTCCAGTGCTTAAAAATTTAGTAAGAAATTGGTGACAAAGAACATTAAGGGCTGCATATGAGCATCATTACTTGCAGAAAGATCTCATTGTAATTGGCTAGAGATATAAATGGAAAATAGCACAACAATTTATTTGATCTTTGATTCACTAATAAAATAATTTCTGCCACAGACTGAGGGTTTGTATGTTATTGTGGACGTCTTTTTTTTGATGTTTTTCTTTTATTTGAACAGCTTGTAACAAAGCATGCGTGTTTTTGTCTTGCTTTTTCTCCCTCTCCCACCCCTTGCTTATCTAATGCAGCAGGAGATGAAGAAAACAAGCGTGCTGGAGTTGAGGAGGCAGAGGTCGAGGCAGGTCTGTCTGACCACAAGAACCTATCTCCTTTAGATATGTTTCCCCTGAGTATATAGGGAAGCTTTACCAGCCAGCTTGTAAATATATTGAACATATAAAACCCAGAGAATATTTATATCATTTTATGAAAGAACGACACAAAAAAATTCTTTGTAGCATAGTTTATTTGCCAGTTGTGAATGCTTAAAATAATTAAACATGACAAAAAGTACCCAACTATTTTACTCTTTTTTATGGAATTACTCTGTCACTATGCTCAAGTAACAGACTTAGCAGATCTGGGTGGGTACTTCATAGATGTGGTACATTCTTCTTTGCATTAGTTTTACATGCAGGGAAGTAATTTTTTTTGTATCATGACAGTTTTTTTTTCCCTTAGTTTGCATAAGCAGACTGACACTGGACAAAAATAGTAGGCAACTGCATTAGATGGAAATGCTTCAACAATTTTTTATGATGTCCTCCATCCTGCTTGGAAGACAGTTGGTAGTGTGATGACAATTGACAATTCATGATCAAATCAAACAGTTGCAAATACTTCTTTCCACTCAAATACCATGTGATTAAAGCATAAATTTAACTTCTAATTTCAGGAAACACACAATACAGGTTCAAAGATATGCAGAGAACTAATTTCTCTGTTCTTCAGTTTCCTTTTCAAAGGAAGAATCATAAATGCATACATTTGCATTTACATGCCTTGTTAATAGGTTGCATTCTGTTGTACATAATTAATTAACAGTTAATATTTGCCAAAAATGGTGGAAGTATGGTACAAAAAAAAAAAAAAGAAATGAGTTGATCAAGAAACACATTTAGTATTAGCTGGTAGGAAAAATTACGAGCATAGAAACATATGCCTAAGATGCTAAATGCTTCTTAAAAGTGTAAGTGTCTGAATCCTGTGCCCTTAACCCTCTTCCCATTGTTATTTAAGAGAAGAAAATACAGATTACCATTTTCTTCTAGGGAAAAATATCAGGAATAATTACTGTGATGGGACTCATTACTTGTTCAAAACTCTGGGTGCTAGAGTAATTTCATGATTTCAGTGGTGGAAGGCAGGTTTACTTTTTTTAAATTTTAGCTCTCACTTAGGCATCCAAAGTGTCCTTTAAGATCCTTCCCATTTTTTGTTGTAGTAGAGTTTATTTTTTTATTGCTTTTGTTATGATTCTGTCTCTGTGGTGTTCAGTGGGGTGTGTGCTGTGTGCTCTTCACTCTGTGTGTTTTGTGGTAACTCAAGCCTAGTGCATGGAGTTTTGCTCACCTAGCTTGCAACAGGTTTCTGTGTGCTTGTAGTTACATTGTTCTTCATAGTAACTGTTCCAGCTGTTAATCATCATTGTCTGTTTTTAATGTTGTAAAGACTGTGAGGAAAAACATCAAACCCCACCTGTTAATGGGCGAAAAGGCAAGTTGATTATGATATTGCTTATGAATTGTGGGTGCTTGAGAAATTTAATTAATTTTTTTGCTGCATGTGTGTGTGTTGCTTAGTTCTGCTAGCTCAAAATTAGTAAGTTCACATATGTTCAATTCCAGTGTGTTTACTTCTTGGATATAATTATTTTGAACTGAGGTTTAAAAATATTTCTTGGAATCAAAATCTCCAGATGTTTATGTTTTTGCAGCTAACTGTATTACAGAAGATATAGTTTACACTAGGCGGATATGTGATCAGGTTGGCTATGGAGAGCTAAGGGGGTAGGTTTATATTTCTTCTTATTTTGGAATTCCTAGGCTGCATCGCCCTAAGAGGCCAAGTACAGTTTGCAGACACCTGCAAAATTGTCTGCATCGTCTTCCACTTTTATATCTAAAAAGTGGTCTTTTAGGTCTATAGTCTTTTACATTGCTTGGATATATATTTTACAAGCTTGGCACTTTTTAATGTGACTAGAAAAAAATTGACCATTTTAATTATCATGTACTTCTAGAGAAAAGCTTATGTTATTAGCAATCATTTCTATTGTCTAGTTTGTAGTCATGTTTGATGTTCTCTTCTCTTTCAAATGCTGTAGAAATAAGCTTAATTCAAAGCACTGAAATGTTAACATGGAGATTTAGGTTTCTTATCTAAAAAAGAGAACAAGAAAGTTGCAATGAACAACCATAGCTTACTTTGAAGTTTTACTCGAGTTCATGCTTCTAAATTGCTTTGATAATTTTGAAGAAGTACATTACTACTTTTGTATTTCTAAGACCTTATTACATGTAGATTTTGTGTCATTGATGTTTTCTGCCAGTGAATGAAATATAAACTACTTAGTGTCTTAGATTTATTAAAATTTGGGTATTCATTCTTACAGTTCCATCTCACCAGGAGCCTACAAGGGGTATAGACCCAGCTACACTGTTATGGACTATTCCTAGCTGTCTATTCCCCAGAATAACTTAGTAGAGGGAATACAGATATCAGGAGAGCAGGGATTCTCTTTTGCATGTGCTAGTTCATTGTCTGGGAAAGACAACCACACCATTTTTAATGTCTCTTACTAAGTGTAGACAAGGCCAAATGAAGTGCCTTTGCAGAGAAGGGGCTGTGTCACCAGCCTGTCAGAGCAGTCTGAGGGGTCACCTTGCTTGCTCTGGTGACTGTGCCAGCATAGTCCTGAGTGAATTCAAATCTGGGAGTCTGCTGTTGTAACTGTAATCCATGCTACTTACCAGATAGTTCAGTGTCATACTTTTAAGATTTAAATACCAGTTGTAGTAAGATTGGAGGCTTTTGCCACTGACCTGACAAAGCTGACAAAACAATAAACAGTGATTTAGTCAGGCTAAAGTTGGTTTTGTTCTTGGTTTATCTTCCACTCCTTCAAGAAAACCAATGTTTTATACACTTTCTAAGCCCAAAAGATATACATTGCATAATAAACTAACTACTACTAACCTGTATTTAGATAGTTTGTTTCATACTTTAATTAAGTTCTCTAAGGCGTCCGTTTTATGTTTTAGCAGTTTTTTTCTGCAGAGCTCTTATGCTCCAAAAGAATGATCAGTGTTTACTATTGAATTTCAAATATTTATTACCCAAACTGTCATCCCTTTCCATAGTTCCTCAGGTCTTTTGCATTTCTCTTTCATGTATTTTTTATGACATCTTTTGATCATTTGAGTTTGTGAGAAAAGGACCCAGGTAATTCTGCCCTTTACTGTCTTAATTTAGGGTGTATAGAAGATGATGTAGTTACCAAAGCAAAAAATGTTTCATATTCTCTCCCTCTTCAGAATATTTTATAGGATTACATTACAGCTTTGTCTATATTATGGGAATCGGGAATGTTTTGCAGTTCTCACCTCCCAGACTGAGAAGTGTCTGGAGCATATTTGTGTCTTGAGTTTATAGCAAGACAAGACCCCAGTCTCATTCCTGCCCTTTCTGTGCGCTCTGGTTTCCCTATGCGTGGGAGTCCCACCACTCTGTGAGCAGTCGGATGCCTGAAGGAATAGAACTGAAACTATGTTGTATTCCAGATTATTCTAAACTCTTGTACAGTTTAGACACAATCTAAAGAATTTAGGTGACTGAAGGGCAAACTAGGCAGAATAGAGGGGCTCCAGTCAAGGAAGTGGTGACAGATGGACCTGCTTAACTGACTTGCAGAACTAGTGTTCAAATAAACTTTTTTGAAAAACAAGCAGGTTCCTGTCAGGCCATAGGGCTCTCTCATCTTGCTGCTGATCCAAGCATCTTTTTCCATTCTAAGACTATTTGGATTTGTGGAATTGGGGCCTACACTTTGCCTGAACTACTGAACAAGACTGCTGTGAGTCTCCTAGGTGCTCTTTCTTCCTCTGGCTCACTGACTCCAGACTTCACTAAGAGACCACAACATCTTCTGAATTTTGTATGAGAAATTATACTGGATGTGTTTTACATGGGCTGTGAGAATACTTAACTTAATACTTAATATTAATAATAATAATTAATAATTAATTAAATTAACTTAATACTTAACTTAATACTTAATATTTCTATGTGTTAAGAGTACCTAGAGAAATACTGCATTTTAATTAAATTCTAGTTCCAGCAAAGTAAGGTTTAAATAAAGTATAGACCTGGTTAGATTGTGCTAGTTGTAGACAGGCACATAACTTCAATTTGCATGCTGGAAAAGGAGTGAAATTTAGAAAAAACACAATACAACAACACAAACCACTAAAAATAAAGTACCAGTAAAATGCTCTAGACTGAAGAACCTACATTTTGTTAAAATTCCTTACGATATAGGGATTTACAAATTCAGCTCTAAAACTACCAGGGAGATGTTACAGATGAGAAAGAGTCTAGCTACTAACTTGTCCATAAATACCTTCAAATTTTACTTATAAAAAATTTGAGTTTGCGTCTTTCAAAAGTACATCACAATACCATATGGCGTTTCTAAGACTGGTATGTGACAATGGGATGTCATTTTGTCTGGTTACTAACCTAATGTTTCAGAAATAACGCAGAAGAATGAAATGAGCCTTTTGGTGCAGACAGTATTTGCATGCAAAGATGCATGTACAATTTTCATGGAAATTTGCATGCAAATTTGAGCAATAAGAAAACTTTTATGTTATTAAGTAGTAGTAATTGACACTCAGAAAAACCTAGAGCTTTCTGAAGAAACAAATCTGTATCTTTCATCTTTGTGTAAGCTGTTGATTGTATTTTCTTTATTGGTTCGTATTAATGCTTACATCTATTGGCTTTCAGACCCCTTTTGTGAGCAGAATGATTTTTTTTACATTTTAGAATGATACCATAGACTTCAATTTTAGCTGCATTTAAAAAGCATAGAGAACCTGCAATTGCTTGCAGAGCTTTCCTATTTTCTGTGTGTGTTTGTGAGATATGTATAATCATATAATACAAAATTATTCTTATTTTCTGCTTAGAAAATGTTTGAAGACTTACTTTAAGATTGCATCTTTTTCAATAAATATAAAAATAACATGGAAAGAAAATCCTAAACCCTATATCAAGCTAAACCTTACCTTCTGCATTCTGCAGAGTGAATTTGTAGGCTGTTCATATTTCCTTGCATGCACAGAGTATTCCCTGACATCCCGGGCATGGAAACACAAACTGAGGAAAAGAGGTGTAGAGCAGAAGCTTGTACTTTGCTCCATGTTTATTTTGGACACTGCTTGTCATTTGTTTTTTTTTTTTTTAATTCATTATTCATTAAATTCTGGACATATTTTGATTCTTATTGTATTTACCTGTTGCAGCAGTATGAGGATTGCCATACCAGCTCCTTACTAAAAATCCATGTAGCCCACTGTCTGGTCTTCAGTAGACCACGCGTGGATGCTGAGGGAAAGGGATATAAGCAGGACAAGTATTCCTGTATTGGGAATCATTTGGCCAGCAGGAGCAGGGAGGTCATTCTTCCCCTGTACTCAGCACTGGTGAGGCCACACCTGGAGTGCTGTGTCCAGTTCTGGCCCCTCAGTTTAAGAAGGATGTTGAGATGCTTGACCTTGTCCAGAGGAGGGCAACAGGGCTGGTGAAGAGTCTGGAACTCTTCAAGTCCTATGAGGAATGGCTGAGAGACCTGGGGTTGTTTAGCCTGGAGAAAAGGAGACTCGGGGGTGACCTTATCACTCTTTACATCTCCCTAAAAGGTGGTTGTGATCAGGTGGAGGCTGGTCTCTTTCTCCAGGCAGAAGCTGACAGAATCAGAGGACACAGTCTCAAGCTGCATCAAGGGAAATATAGGTTGGATATTAGGAAGAAGTTTATTATGGAAAGAGTGATAAAGTACTGGAATGGTCTGCCTGGGGAGGTGGTGGAGTCACCATCCCTGAACGAGTTTAAGAAAATACTGGATGTGGCACTCGGTGCCATGGTTTAGTTGAGGTGTTAGGGCACGGGTTGGACTTGATGATCTTGGAGGTCTCTTCCAACCTAGTCATTCTGTGAATTCTGTGAATTCCGTTCAAGTGTGTAGTGAAGCTTATCCAGGATCCTGGCTGCCCAGTCTCCTATGCCTTGTGCCTCAGAAATCTACATAAACAACAGTGGTATCTTTGCAGGGTGTCTTCATCTCCCTCATAGGTTCTCTGCGCTGTTTCTTCCCCCTTAAATCAGTCCTTCCAAAATGCCCCGAAGTGCTTACCTAAACAAGGGACTTGGAGGAGCTGTCCTTCCAGATGTCCAAGAGGAGCCGATTGAGAGCGGCCCCGCTCTAGCACAGCCTGCCGTGGTGCAGGCATATAACCAGAAGAGGGAGCAAAGCTGCTGTATTTTAAAAACATGAAAAAAGATGTGAAACAAACAACTCCTCCCCATGCCCCCAATGGTACTGGAAAAAAAAGTCTTGATAGTGGTTTACGAATAATATCTTTGTGTTATTTAAATATACTTTACTAAATATTAGTGTACTCATGTTTAATGTAACATTAACTGACTGTTTTCTTCTCAGCCATATGGAGTATTAATTTTTTTTCTGGTGTTTCTTCATGTTTTACAAATCCACTGTATTTATAAAAGTAGCAACACATTACTCTGATTTTTAGCTAAAGATAGGCTATGACTTTACTGATTGTTTTTTCAACAAGGACTCTCTGGGACCTTGCTTGAGTGTATCTACAATTTTACATAAAAAATAAGCAGTAGAAGATTACAATCAATTTATTCCCCATATAGAGGAATCCACTAGCAAAAAATTTAAAATATAAATTTAAAATATAATTGACTGAATTTGCAGGTAGAGAATATGAAGAGACTGCTACTGGACTAGGCTTAAGTGATTTACGGTTACAAATAATGAATGTAGCCTCGGAGTCAGCTTGAAGAAAACATTTCTGGAGTAAGGAATAATCTGCAGTTCACGGCTAGTAACAATAATATGAATGAATGAATTTAATGCTAGGAACAATAATATGAAATGTAGATGTGTTGCACTATTTTTTATTGCTGACCTGATGATTTACATTTAAGTTCTTCTTATGTATTTCAACTGCAGCCTCAGGAAAAGCAGCTCAGGGTTTGAGTATTGGTGTTTTTTTGGTCTGTTTTTTACTTTTTTTGCAGAATGTGCATGTACTTCAATAAGAAAGATGAAATCAAAACAATAAAAAATTAAGAAATGTCAGAAACTTTATTGGAACACTCTATTCATTAAAAACAATTATATAAGCCATTAATGACCACTTTATTTATTTAAAATTTTTATAACATTTCTTAGCATTCATTAGTTCATTTGGCAGTAATTTGCAAGCTATTTTCACGTGAAGGTTGTGTGTACATATGTGTATGTGTGTCCCTGCCTTTATATTGTCCACACTTTGTCAGCATTCAGGACAATGTTCTGGGAAGCATTTAAGATTTTGAAGGAAAGAGACAGATCATCATGTCTCAGATAAATGCCTTGATCTCTAAGGTACAGAAACATTCTGTAAAATATTCTTCCAGTGTATAGAGAAAAAAATGTAGACCAACTGTTACTGTGACAAAAGAGGAAGCTAAAAGATTATGTCCTCAGGTTGGCTGGGGGTTACCTGGGGAGGCAGGAGGTCTTGTTCTGTATTTGTCAGAAAAAGACTACGTGTGTTCCTACTTGTTTTTGGGTACTGGATGAGTCTTGTTCCTGTTACATCAGGGTAGGGAAGCATCAGCACTGTTTTACTGAGGCACCTGAAGGTTTCTCTGGTGTAGGAACATCAGCAGTCTGGCATAAAATCTTGATTGCTGACTTTGTATCACTTCGAGTTGGCCTTGATGCCATTAGCAGCACACTGGTGCTGCAAGGTGGGACTGGATTCATTCCAGATACATTTTAGTACATCTGGGACGATTCATACATCATAGTTTGAAAACATTTCCTTTCCCCTCGTAGAGGTTTGACACTGAAAGTATTTCTCTCTGTGTGAGCTCTAGAGACTGATGTCTCTTTAATTTTCTTAGAGACCTTGTTTTATAAAAAGTAAAACTTGTATGCTATGACTTTAGTCTTAATTAATTCTTCTTCTTGTATTCTTAATGCATGAGTTGAGATCTTGAGTGTGTGATTCAAAACAGTTTCTCATCTTTTGACAGTTTATCCCACAGTTTTAATGACTTCTTATTGTGCTGCATTGGTTTAAGGAGCACTAGCCAAATCCACTTTTGACTTATTTTTACAGTAGTTGTCACCATTTATTATTAATAACATAATTTCTTTCTAAGCATTCTTCTTGTAAAATTAAAAATAGAAAGAAATTCTGAGTACTTTCATTTGCAGAAAAAGATTACTAAATTAAGTATGTCCTGATGAAAAAGTGAAGACTTTATGATAACCTAATCAAGTCTAAAACTAGAAATGCACTGATAAAAATTGGTTCCCAGAAATGTTAGGTGCTGGAAAAAAGATAAAAGCTGAAGTAGATTTAATTAAAAAAAACAAAACAAAACAAAACAAATTCCAGTAAAAGAGAAAATATATAAAAATGTTTCAAGTCAAGGGTAGTTGTGAGAAACACTGTTACTGTTTGTAGTATTGAGAAAAGAAGGGAGGAGGCGAGTATTGGCATAAGAAAAATCCTCATCATTAGTATCTGGTATTTTGCTGCGTCATCTTGTACTTCTGCAGTTTGCTGCATCATTTCCAATTCAACTGCAACATTTCTGGTGCTAAGCTGGCATGGTTAGAAAGCTATATATATGCAACTATTCTTCTCATATACTATTTCCACATTTTTAATATTTTTCATATTAAATATTCTAAACAAAAGTGTAAGAAATGCTGAGGTTGTACTTGACACTGTGTGCTGGAGCACACCACGCCTCCTCTCCCAGGCAGCACAGGTGAGTGTCATTCTCACGGGAATGGCACAACACCAAGTTTCACCCCAGCTGCATTATTCACTGTGGTGTGCAGTGCTCAGGGGTAGGTGCAACAACTCAGTCTAAAGAAACATCTGCATCTAAAGATTGTCTGTTTCATCCTGGTGAGAAAATCTGCATTGGGCACCTGTCAAATCCTTCTAGCCCTAAAGGTGCATCAGCTGATTGAAATACTCTGACTCAAGAATCCCATATTTTATGTAATCTGTAGAAGACCTTTTCATATAAATATTTAATAATTTTTCATCTCTCTTTATACATAAGTCAAAGCTGATTATCACAACAGATGACAGGATGAAGTTTATGTTATGGGAAGTGAGAGTGATAACAGGAGACTGATTATCTAGAAAATGTATGGTTTCTTTCCAAATATTTACTGTTTGACCAAAGTTGGCTTTGGTTAGAACAACAAGGGAATAGATGGTGGCCCTTTGCCTTGGGAAAAAAAAGAGATTTTAGAAACTACATTGTGTAAAGTACATTATTAACTGAACTTATTTGTCTAACCAGAGAGTATATGGGCAATACTGACATTTTGGCACTTTGAATAAGCATCAGCATCTCATGCTAGTTCCCAAACAGAAAGCTGTCCTTTAAGCTCTCCTTAAAACATATTTTCTCGTCTTTGTAAAACATAGAAATGGAAATGAAATTAGAAAATGTTGAAGACAAGGTCAAATATTTGGTTAAATCCAATGGGTATATCTATTTTTATTTCTCAGTTGAAAAAATAACCATTATTAGTAAAACTCTCGCAATGTTCTAGAAGTCAGTGAAGCTTTTCGCTTGATCTGGAGCACTGCCAAGCCCCATATACTCAGTCTAAACGTTGTACTTAACTGCTGATAAAACTAAACAGCCATTTGAATTTAATGCTGATATGCCATAAATATAACTGAAGCTATAGAAAAGAGGTCATTTGGAACCTTTTCTGGAAGTGTTTGAATGCTCGTGCTATGACTTTCCTCAAAAAGATATAGTAGCCTGTCTTGCTTTTTGTAATGTTGTTTGTTTTTCTTTTTAAGGTTAACATGAGGCAAAACTATTTATCTAAAGAATTATATTTTTATTTGATTTTTATTTCCTCACTCTTGTCAGTTCAGATGTTATTACAGAGTGTTACCTAGAGGGTTAACTATTTTCTAGATACTGAGCTCTCAAAGAATTATCAAGGTTTAGTAAAGCTTTTCTTTTGATAGGAAACTTTTTTATAGTAAGTGATTTTGGTGGCTGAGACAACTACAGTTTTGGGTTCAGAAGCTCTGAAAAGGACTCTGACCTAGAGTCAGGGAGAGAGAGAGTCTTCTAAAATTTGCATTAAAATAGCATGGAAATCACTGGACTTCCTGATATTCTTCAGTATTTAGATTATTTTTTGTATAGCATGAAAAATTTATTTGGATTGCTACATGCCTACTTTTTATCTTATTCTAAGTACAATCTCCACTATTTGGCCTGAATTACTGTTAATGGTATTTTTTTCCTAGCAGTGACTATTCCTTAAATTAAAAAATAGTTTTACTAAGATCATTGAGTTTTTTGATTTGCTAGTTAAGAAGATACTTCTGGACTCATTAGAGAAAAAGAAACAATAAATGACATCAGTAGATATTTTATTGTGAACTGTGTATATTCATAGAGAAAAAGAAAGAATCACATTCTTGCTAGGAATAATCATATCAAGATTTTATTTCCACAATTTGGTAACAGAATGTTCTGTTTGAAATTTCTCATTTAGTACTCACTACACATGGTACTTCAAAGATGATAGAGTCTGTTTCAGCTTGCATATCTATGATGTCATGGAATCATTACAGTGACAATTTTACTTAAACCTACATTTCCATCCACTTCAAAAATTAAAGCAGCCTTTTATAGGACAGCAGCCTGTCATGGACCAATAACAGCCACAGAGAAGAAGGCTGCAGGATGCATACAGATAACACTTTCACATGTTTACATTTTGAATGTTAGATATCCATCAGTTTTCTTGAAAAAGGAAAATAGTAATAATAAAAAGTCATAGGCTAAAATACTTTGTGTCAATTTACTTTGAATTGGTAAGATTAAAAATGCTTTCCATATCTGTCACATTATTCTCCATCACTGGCTATTTCTGTGACCATAAAAGTGATAACAACTGTGGGCGATGGTTGTGAGGAGCTCCACACATTATGGGATAAGCAAAATAAGCAGATTCTTAACAACTCAAAGCAAAAATGGAGCTTGGAGTATTCGATCTCTCCTGTTAATTGGTGTAGATTTGGTTTTGCCATGAGATTCCAAAGGGTTTAAAACTGATAATACTTTTGCTAACTACCTAGTTTGTCAGAAGATAGAGAATTAAAGTGTAAAAAAAATTCGACAACCTCAAAATGGTAACAGCTCCCAAGTCTAGAGATTGTAGTTCTGTGTACATGCTTCTGTCTATAGCTCTTTTCCTGAGCAGTTACATCAGAAATGCCAGTTTCAGAAACAGGAATAATTGGTGCAAGAGTTCTTATTGAATAGTTTAATCTGCCCAAATTAAAAACTTAATTTAAATCAGCTTCCAGATTTTGAAAATAAATCTGACTTAGTTTTGGCTAAAGAATTAATTGTTAAAAACATTTTTTAACTTAAATTAGGCACGCATGGTTGCTTGTTCAGGTTTTTTGTTTGTTTGCTTGTTTGTTTGTTTGTTAATTTGTTAAGTTTGGTTGGTTATTTTTGTTAATTATATCTTTGCATAGACTTTTTAACCAAAATATTTCTAACTTCCTGTATAATTTACAGAAACACAATGATAATGTAAGAAGCTATAGAATGTAGAACGCCAGCTTTTAAAAATGGACCAAATTATTGTGTAAACAAGCTCCTGTTTTTTATACCAGTTGTTAAATGTTAAAGACAGCAGAATATTTGACAAGTTACATAGATACTAACTTTTGGATAAGATGTTCTGTTCCAGAATGTTTAAGATGTGTAATAATTCTCTTCACCCCAGGCCTCTAAGAACTAACCTAAATTTTATTGTTAATGATAATACATTTCTTTAGATCAAGTTGTCCCAAATGATATTAGGTGTATTATAATGTAAGTTACATAATATTTCTGATTTTTTTGTTTTGATTTACACTAGAAGTTACATGGGAAGACCAGCAGAAAAAGGTGAATGGTACAATAACTGATGACAAACCATTGCCGAAAAAGAAACACCATTCTGAGACAGGTTTGTCAGGGTTTGGAAAACCACATGAAAGCATGAGACTATAAAACCACATTTCATGCTTTTGTAATGCGTGTGTGCTTTATGTACCTTATTTTTTCACTTTGGTGTGAAATATTTAGCATGTAGAGACCATTTAGAATACATAGTTCTCTTTTAGAATAGCCAAAATAGATTTGCTTTTGTAAACAATTGTGTTAGAATGCACATACAATAGAAAAGAAGTGTTCTGGCACAATATTAGACATAATTTGCTTTTTAGTTTTGAATTTTGTTGTGACTTAATATATTTGTGCAAGCCTCAGGAATCCAAGTATAATCTACACTGATTCTTATTTAGTTGACCAAACCAAGGTATCTACTGCATGTATGGTGGGAAAATAATCTTCTACAGACTTAAATCTGAAACCTTCTTTCACCATCACACATGGCAGAAATAATGTTCCAGTGTAATTTTTTATACAAGCTGCAGTTTATATCTTCATACTTGGAAATTCTCAAATCTACAAAAAATCTCTTCTTTCCTCCATTCTAAACATGAATGGATTTCTTCTGAAACTAAAAACTATATAAACTTTCTTTCACCCCAAATGGCAAGTTCAATTATTCAGCTATCTTTGTTCCTACAAATGCATAGCAATAAAATGTAAACCTAGTAATAATAATGATGATGATAATAGTAGTATTGTTCTGTCTTCATAATCAGAGAATAGAAGGTCCTAATCACATTAATTTATACACTTGCAAAGGGCAAGCACACTTTAAGGAGTAGAGAAAGTAGGGAGGAGAGAAGGAAGGGAAAGAAAAGGGAAATTTATAAAGGGATCTTTATATTGCAAGTTTCATCCTGTATTTAAAGATTGATCCAATCTACTCAAGTGAATGGGATTTTTCAGTTGAAAGAATACCTTGGTTCAGTTTTGTGTTGCAAATAACTCTATTGGGCATATTAGTTGTCTCACTCTAATAAGAACCCTTCTCCCAGTCACACAAATTAAAATTTACAAGATTGGCTGGCTGTGTCACCTCCTAAATTAATAGTGTAATCTCACCTACATAATAATATAATACTGATAATATCCAAGTGTTTTGCTGAAGTTCAACTACTGTACAGCTGAAAGTGCAAGACTCAGAACTGAAGAAAACCAGCAAAATCTGTCTTGATTCTAACCTAGGAATTAGACAACCTAGCTGTAAAAGTCCAGATGTGCACTTGCATTTCCTGTTCCCCAACTTTTTGATGCATCAGAAGTTACAGGATAAAACAAATACTGTTTATAAGAGGCAGGATCAGAATGTGATATATCTTCTTTTCCAGCTGTTTTAACTGTTGCATGATAGATTCAAAATACAATGTCTACATATCCACACTGTTGTCTTTCCAGGGAGACCTGAGCAAAATAGTGCCTCTGCCCTGACTTTTCCCTTATGTAGTATCTAGGTAGGAACATTAACTCCATCTCCCAGCAGAGGTGGGCTTAGGACTGTGTTCTAGACTGATAATTTATTTATAGTTATTGGCAGTACTTTTAGGTCCACCTTCTCCATATTTTAGAAAGAGGTAACATATTTTTTAGATGGCTGCTCTTGGGGCATTCTACATTTTGGAACATGAGTAAAATCTTATTGAAAGACAAAAACAGGCAGAATAATAGAAATCAGAATCAAATATGAACAACAAAAGTTCTCACTTTACAGGTGTTCTGTATATTAAAATGGTAGTTGTCTGATTTCTATCTATTTTTCTGGAACAGAACCACTGATCTCCACTCAAAATTGGTTTGAAAAACCACAGTCTCAATTGTCAAAGTCTAGAATAGACACAAAGTTAAATAAAAGTTGTGTTCTTCACTTTACAGTCCTAAGTCTTTCTGTGAGGGTTGATGCCTATGATAAGAACATAACTTCTGTTTTAGTTTACATTATCAGTTATGTCTTGTGCATGGGGTGATGATACATGAGGAAGAGACATCTGAGGTGGTTCTGAACAAACTGCAATGGGCCTCAAATGGCACATCCTTACATTCCTCAGATGCTTTTGCAAACTGAATCTGTCAAAAAGCTTTATGTACTTCAGTGGTAGGAGTGGAGTAATGCAACTTCCAGGACTGGCATAATCTGCTATGTGTGCACACTGCTGCTCCCTGTAGACATCCCTATATCATTTCAAGCAGTTACTTTTCAAAGCATAGCAGTCAGGACATCTAGAAGAAGGTGCCATAACACTGTACTCACATCTGGACGTTGAGCTATATTATATCTATGACCATGATCTAACAGTGATGCAGCCTGACAGAACCTACCTAAGGAACCTTCTCTTGAACCCTTACAATATGGGATTTACCCTCTGCACAGGACTGCACTTTCTTTCATCTGAGAATGCTTTAAATGTTCTGTCTGCACAGAAAACAGTGAAGCAATACTAATAAAACTTAGTCCCTGAATTCAGAGGGTGCAATGGAGGCAAGAAGGAATAGGGACACCTCATAGTCCCCTGCTTTGATTGCCTTTTCATCTGTTGATGAGTTTTCTGATATGACCTGTTATGAAAGCTTATGCTGTCTTTAAGTGCAGTTTGTCTGTTAAGAATTTAACCTAACCAGTGCCATGGGAATAGCCATGGCAGTAGTATAGCTAAGAAAACCTGGGAGAACAAATAGGCATTGATTACATGAATACCATGAGTGAAGAACTGAGACCTGTGGGCAAATTGTGGAGAAAAGCATGAATAGTTAACAAAATTATTTCAACCCCCAGAAAAATAACAGTAATACTGTATCTTGTAAACCATTAATATTCAAGAAATATGCATGACTAGAAATGGGATTAGCAAATTTGTTGGAAGACAATTGAAGGTCATTAAATAACGTAGCAAAATGGCTCTTGTGTTGCAGACTTTTCAATAGAAGATGATGATAAGATCTCTCTTCTTGAATATCAGAAATCAATGTGTTCTCTTTTTTAAATAGTGCCTTTAAGCTCTAAGTTCTGATGCAATTTGCATAATTAGTGTTATGCATATTTCAGACTCAATTGTATTTATGCAAAGTTTTTAAAGGATTGGAAGGATAAAACTGCAGAATCGTAGGTAAGCATAGCATAAAAATTCAAGCCATATTTTGAATCTGTGCCCTCCCTTTAGCTGATGTCAGCACTCTGTCAGAGAATACTGCATTCTAGGACACCACTAAATCAAAAAGCATGAGAAACAGTTACTTGTTCATACCTGAGATTATTAATTACCTTCAGCACTCACCACTGTGTCTGAGCTGTAATAGATGGTGTCTGAAAGAAAGTGAATAAAACTCTGGTCCTCTAATCATATTTCATTTGTCAGTGAAAAGAAAAAAAAATACAGCAGGCAAACATTTTCACTTGGTTTTGCATTTTTATATGTGAGGCCTTCAGAGAAGTTGGAAAAGAAGGTTTTGTGTAGAGAATGTGTCCTGTACTGATACAGATAAGGCTAGGCAGGATACTGGTTTTTTTAAAGAGCAGTTTTCATCAATATCATCACTAGTGTCTTTTGAACCCATCAAGGTAATTAAAGTGGAAAAAGGACAGTTTAGGGTACCATGGCAGAGATACTCATTTCTGTTCCCTGTCTCATGATCCAAAATATTGGAAGATGAATATGGTCTAGCAACCTGTGTCTCCATTCAGAGGTGAAAATGCAGAAACTGCCTTTGTGAGATAGTGAAGAAAACAGTATTGGCTTTCCCCTGTTTTTCCTACAGAGAGGCAGTAGATTTGATATTACCTGAAGCCATCCTGTAATGGTTTCATTATCACTGGCTGTTGAGAATATTGCAGTGTCATCAAATATCCAACCTTTGCCACAGAAACTTTTGATTTCCCAGGAGCAGTTGAAGAACAGAGCTGTCACAAAGTGCTGACATATATTAATGTTATTGAATAAAAGGACACAAGGTAGTTAAAATGGATTTATAAATCTTGGACTGGAATTAAGTAAAAATTGAGTGTCCTTTTAATTATTTTGGGGAAAGACATATTTCTGTAAAATATGGAAGTAAAACAAAGTTTTAGAGAAATCATAGCAAGGGTAGGTAAAACATATCAGAAAATGTAAAGGTAGTGTATGCTTACCAATGATAAGTCTTTAGATGGGTAGATTTACTTTCAATTTAAAGGGAATCATGCTTATTTTTGTGTGTGGAACATTTAAGTCTCTTTCCTGGTCAGGACTATGCCATGACACCTACATAGACAAAGACTTTCAGAAATCAAATGTTATGCAATGAAAACTAATTGTAGCTTATCTATTACCATGAATTCAATTGACTAGTGTGAAAAGAGTAGTCAAAAATAATTCAAAATTGTGTTTATTTTAATAGAAATTTGTAGTCAGAATTGACTTTATGAGAGATTGAAAATTATGAAAAGGGAGATATGGTTAGAAATGGGTTGGAAAAGGCAAAGTAATGATCGGGCAGAGAGAGAGAGGGGTAATTGTCTTCTCAGGATTCATAATATTTCCAATCCAATGTGTAACTATAGTGCATTAGTATTTTGAAGTGTTACTATTTTGTCTCTTCCCCCCTTATAAAATTATCATATAAACTATATTCAGAGAAGCAAAACAATAAAATCTCTCTCTGGATTCTTCATTTATTTTATCTCTTGAGACTTATTAAAAAGTTATGCAATCTATATGGTTTAATTTGAATTAGAGAGTTTATAATACTGAGAATATTTACAATTTCTTCTGTTATTTTCTGCCATTGTTTCTACTATCCTTGTCTTTGGATAAGAGTAAGATTTTTCATACTTACTGTCTTAACCTATTGTGTTTTTTATATAGTGTATATTTCATATATTTATATTATGTAATTGCAGAATTAAATGTATTGCTTTATTCTTTCCTGTATTTTCTTTCTGTATTTTTAAGTAAAAATGTCAGCATACATCCAGTATACAGATGCTATTTTGTGTGTATAGGTTTATGCTTTAAGGTAAAGAACTATAACTAAGAGGGAGAAACCTCATTAAAAAAGTTCAGAAGTGTGGGACAGGCTCTGTGTCTAGTTGTGGCTTAATACTTTTAAAGAGTATTAATTAATACTGTTTTTATTCACATCTCAATGTAGTAAAATAGCCTTTTCGTCTAAATCTTCTGCTAACAAATATTTGTACTCTTAGCTTTTCTATCTACTCTTGTATATATGTATCCTTAGCATTGCAGAGTTTGAGTGGTGTCGGGGGATATCTTCCCTGAGAGTTAAATGTATTATATCAGTCTTCAGGTCTAATCCCATCCAGATTAATGACAAGAAATTTATGGAACATACAGACTCTATGGAGCATTTCTGCCTTAGAGTCTCTTCTGTGTTTTAAGATTATGCTTATTTGATTGTGCTATTGCAGATCATATTTTCTGAAGAGTGTCCAGAAATGAAACTTTACAAATCTGAGCTTCTGTTTGCAGTGAAAGATCTTTGGTTCTTAGGAAAAGATAAAAATGAAATTAAGAAAACTCTTGAGGGGAAAAAAAAAAAAAAAGATTAATTGATTAATTAACTTATGCCTCTCTGTCCTCTGCTGCTTTAAGAATTTTAGTTTGGTGTGTTTGCCATGTAAAGTTTTTTGAACACTGAGTTCCTAAATACTTCTTTTCAATGGATGACATTACTTACAATGAACCGTTCTGTGTCGAAGCGTGATAAAAGAGATGGTACTTATTTTGGGCAGGTTTCAGACTTAAAGTTTTTGTTAACATTTTATGTTTATTTATTGAGATTTTCGTTTGTTTCTAAATCTGTATATAATAGCCTTATACATACTACTCTCATACATCAAGATAAACAATTGATGCAAATAAATGCTAGTTATACAAAAAAGCAATCTCTACAAATGGAGACTGACTACAGACATGATGTAAATTTAATAGAATTGGTCACATTGTTTTATTCTTGCATTTAAATGTATTTCTATAAAAAAGATTAATTTGTAGATTAAAAGCTACAGAAACAGAATTTTCAAACTATTGTTTGAGATTTATGGCATGGTGTCTTAATCAAGAGAAAAAGTGATTCACATAAGTTGTACTGTTTTTAAATTAATCAGTCTGTTAGTACTTTCTTCTTCACATCATTATTTGAAAGAAGTTGGTGCATTACCATGCCACAACTTCTATAAATTCTTTAATATTTCCAACAATAAATACAAAAATATTATAATCCATTTATCTCAACAGATGAGGTAGCAGTTGATCAGGTATCCACAAGTGAGATGGCAACTATTATCTTTTTTCCCCTCTGGCTTCTATTACAATTATTCTTCTAATATATTTGATAAGTAAAAATCTAAAACTGAAAAATATTTGTAATTAGGAATGATTTTTGATTGCCACTTTGATATGTAAATATTTTTTTCATAACAAATACTTTGCATGAGGACTTTAAAAAAGGCTATTTTTAAGAGGTATTGGTGTATGTGACTGATATGCATGCAAATACTGGTCATTTGATTCTAAAATATTCAAAGAGAGCTTTCTTGCTATTCAGTTGTGTCTGTCTGGCATTACTAGAATACCTTGCATTATCTTACCAGACATATTCCAAGTTTGGAAATAATGTGATTCAATAATTTGAAAATTTATAGAGAAGGATTTCTATTATATTCTGCAGTATATGTCTCAAAGCTACTCATTCTTATGGATATTAAAAAAAATAAACCAAGGATAGTGGGGTCTTGGTAAAGACTTTCTAAATAACTGGTTTTGCTATAGAAGGAATGCTCACTTCAGGACTATACATAAGTAATATAAAATATTTTCAGAACATTCTGAATACTTTTAGCTGTGTTTTGGTGGTGCTAATAATGATTTATTTATTTATTTAGCACTTTCAGCAATTATAGCTACATTATATTAGTATCAGTGTAACATGACATAGAGAAGTAGATCTTTCTATTTGCTTATTTGTATTTCTTCCAATGGATTCTTTGTACTTGCCCAGATAAAAAATTATTTATACTCCATTATTGTTTTTTTAACATACAAAGACATAGCAACCTTTGTCAAAACTGACAGCTGCTATGCTTTCACACTACATATCTCATATATAGCTCTAATGTTTGTTCATTCTGTAAGCAAATTTAATTGCCTAAAATGAATTCTAATTATGTATGTTTCAAGCTGCTTGGTTTTGCAACAATTATGGTACAGTCTTGGCATTTGATAGTAGATTAAAATACAATCTAACACTATAATATGAAATTGTTGAAGTATAGAAGACAATGGTTATCAGATAAAATTTGGTGTTGTCTTTAATTTTGTTTTACTGATTTATGTTGCTTATTCTAATTTTGCATTTTTTCAATGGTATCTTGATATGGACTATAAAATGCCGATAAAATTGCAGATATTTTTGTGGTGTGTAAAACTTTCTGGACTTCTTTATCTATCTTCTAGTATCTTCAGCGTTAATAATTTATGAGCAGTGTTTTGTGACTCATTAGAAAACTGCATGTTGAAATTAGACCAAGTTTATAGATTTTTTTCTATTTTTGATGATTTTTGGGAGAAAGCATTTGTTCTGCTAGCAACAATGGCTTCACAGTTTTTTGTAATTATTATTACTTTTCAAGATGAATTCCTCCCATTCTTTTGCTACAAATAGATTTTCAGTACATAGCATGTCCCTCAGATGTTTTCCATGTCTAAAATGGCAGTGTGCTTTTGAATGTGAAGTAATAATGTAAGTAATGAGATAGTTGCTTTGGCATTTGACTTGCATGCATTTGTAGTAACTTAGACTTCTGTGAGATGAGACCAACATTGGCTCTGAAAAAGTATCCTGAACTAACCATGAGAGTTAATAGCTATACATTCTCTTTTCACACGTTCTGTATTTTCGTCTTGATAATTTTGCCTTTGGCAGAGCATTACAATAATGCAGTCCTTTCCAGAGTGTGTTATGTGGATTCTGAAATGTCTGAGCTTGTACATACATTTGCAAAAAAAAAATTATTTTCTGTTTTGGGTATCTGAAGTTTGGTTCAGCATAAATTACAATAATTTAATAATTGAAAAATCTAACAATACAAGTCCCTTGAACATTAAACTGAGTGTTCAATACTTGAAAGAGAAAAATAATATTTGCATTCAAGTAGATAACATTCAAAAATTGAACAGTCATGAACAAAAGTATTTATGCTAGTTAACATACCTTTTACTATCCAGCTTTTTCTTCAGCACCATTACAGGGATTGACTTTGCTGTCAGTTATAACTTTTATTATTTCCTCAGCTTCTATACTAACTCTGTCTTTACTGTTCTTTTCCAACAACAGTAGTTTAACCACTTCTTTCTCAGCTTTCTTTTTTCTTCTAGTGTCTTTTTTTTTTTTCTCCACTTACTAACTCTGCTCTGCAGACTTCTCTCTAAAACAATTTTTGGCCCTTTCCCTCAGTGTCAGTTTTAACCTTCTGAATACATCCTCTCACGCCCATCTCCTTTGTCTATGTCTGTACATTACACGATGTGATCACAGAAGAAGCGGAATCATCAAGGAGAACAAACTCAGGTCTGTCTCTTCTACTGCTTTTCTCTGTGTTATTTTTTTCATTTTACCTTTTCTATAGATTTTATCACAGCTCACCTCACATATTTTTCCCTCTCTTCCCCCACAATATACTGGCAAAATATTGTCAAGGTGTAAGAATTTTAGTTTAAGAGGCTTATGTCATTTTTATTACCTATAAACTATGAACTCTATAAAAAGTGATGAAAGGCAGCTGATGACAAGTAGGCTATACCTTAAGATTTTAAACTGATTTAATTTCTATCATATCAGTTCTTGTTTCCCATCTCAAATAATCTGAAAATTAGCCTTTAAAGGTCCAGCTAACACATGAAAACAATTTATAATTTGTTTATCTATGCATTTGAAAACTGCTACAAAAACTATGGAAACTCTTCTATAACTAGTTCTTTTTGATTCTGGGAGGATATAATTTCAAAATGGAATAATTCCAGTAAGTTAAATTCCATGCACTGGAATTTCAAAATTAGTTTTTTTAATAAAACCTGTTTCAATTAGAAGTAGAGTTTTTAGTGAACAAAAGCTCTTTTCTCATGCCAGAAAGTGCAAATCAAAAAGTAATGATAGTATGAGAGCAAGAAGTCAGAACACTGAAGGAGTCCTCACTTAGATGTATTGTTTATGAGACTTTTATTTCATATTGTACATTACTTATGGTTTCTTTCATAACAAATTTTAAGCTGCCATTTTATTGAATTTTCCATGTGCTTTATTACTGGCAGAGAACTAAGATCTATCAAGGCATCCTAGCTCTGAAAATGCAGTATTTGTTCACATTTCCCTGCTTGTTCAGTTGTGGTATGTAGAACAACAGCAAAATTCCCCATATTTAATTAAATTAAATTCAGCCATAAAATTCAAATTTTACAATTACTGTGTAAAGGCTTTAATTAATTTCCTGTTTCTCTGCTATTACCCCAACAAATTAGAGAAGCCACTTGGATGCCATTTAGATTAGCAAATCTGGAGAAGTTTTGGGGTACGTTGACTGGTCCATTAAACTTAGGTGATATTTAGTGAAACATTTTTGTCTTTTCTCTACTATGACTGGCTCCTTCAGAGCTCAGTTTTACCTTTCGTACTGGTCTTGTCCTAATTAGATTCATAGATTATTTTTACAGAATTTTGCAGATGTTATCCGCTGTGGTTTTCACGTTAAACAAATCTCAAGATAGAAATTGTTAAAATTACAGGGTAAAAAAAAGTTGAGGATGGGTAGGGAAGACAACTGGCAGGGTTTTCTGAAATTGCTCTTTTGTAAATCACTACTATTAGGAATTAATAAATTATGCTGTAGAAAAACTGAGTTTACTTACCTTGTGCTTATGATTCGCTGCCAGTTCCTGTGCAGTGATTCTGAATCTCTTTTATTACAAAAATGAACTTAGAAGATTGAGTGACCCATTTCCTATCTGTTCATAATAAAAGCTGTAGGCCTTTTTATTCAAAAACCTTCCTCTGAGTTATTGATTGAATCAATATATTAAGTCAGAATATGGAATCAGTCCATATCTCTCTTGGTGCTGGAAGAAATCAGACCTTAAAATGGACAGAAAAAACCATTTTTTTTCATCACCTGTGTTTCTTGAACATATATAAGTAGGTAATACTCTGTATTATTAAATTTTTTGACATTGCAATTCTCCAAAACACTACTTAGCTCACAGTGTTAAGTAAATGTATTAGGCACTGATGAATTTGTCTAGCACAAAATAATGCAAAGCATGATCAGCTCTGCAGTTGCAATAGTTGTTATTACTGCCCTTAAACTCTGGAGAAAATTGTTGTGTGTATAGTAACATATTTTCAGAGGCACATTTGAAACAGGTCCTCTTCCATGTTTGCCTTAGTAACAAATTAGGTTACACGTTTCAGTACAAGGCACTTGGAGCGCAGCTAAAAAACAAGGGTTTCATTTCAACAGCAAACTTTAGAACAAAGTGTTTTCCCATTGCTTTAGAATTAGCTTTAACAAGCGTGAATCTAGGATTATCACTTTACAGGTTTTCTTAGGAAATGGTTTTCACATACTTTATTTATCATGGTTTATTTTTCATGTGTCTAAACATTCATGTATTCCAGAGGATTAGCTATTGATTTGAGGTGTATTCAGACCAAGAAGTCTTGTGAAAGCTAAATATCTGAATATGTTACAATTCTATTGATAGAAAAATGTTGCAACTTCTTCTCTCTGGATATTATAATCTATAATTGTAAAAAATAAAATTTTATTCCTTGAAAAAAACCTAGATTTTTTATTGAAAAGTTTTATGAAAGTGTGTGCAAAGCTTTTGCTGTATATTTCAACCACAAAACAAGTTCAGAGATGTACGAAGCAAAAGTATTTTAATATAAATTTTGTTATCTGACAGCAGTAGAGCTTGATAGCATCCTTAATGATTAGACCCTGTTTTTCTTGGGTGAAGGAGGAACTTTGTGACCCAGGGTTTTCACAAACCTGCTTTGAGATGCAGGGTTTTAATATTTTTCAAATTAATATGTTTCATAGATTTAGATATTGTGAAAACTGTTGAGGAGATGTGTTCCTGTTCATATCCCCATGTCTTCACAAAGAATACTTCTGTTCAGGAGAAGTGGAAGTGAGCCCTTTTCTGCCCAAGAGCCTCAGTGAGAAGCAGATATCTTTATTTTAATCTCGAAGATGGGTGAGACCAACCAGTTATCATCATGGCAAAAATTACTGGCAGTTGCATATAATACTTACTGTGTTCTTCAAACATAAGAAACACAGAGAACATTCTTCAGAATTTCAACAATTGATCTAGCTGACTCAAGTAACTGCCCAAAAAATGATCATCAAAACATTGCAAAGGTGGATCCATGCCAGTACAAAGGCAGTCAGTGCACATAGAGCAGAAATAGTGCTGAGTAATTAATTCTAGGATGACAAGGGCTGGCATAGTGATGCCCAGACACTCTAAACTTTCTAACATGGATGGGAGTTAAAAGATAATGGGGACTGTTCCATTTCTAAAGGGCCATGAAAGACATGGAAATAGATATTTAAGTCCTTTTTTGCAACCTCTGGTGTAAAACTGTCATGTTAACAGCACACAAAGGCTTGATTAGAGTTTTTGTTAACTTTCAGAGTGAAATTCAAATAGACAAGGGCTTTGAAATACCTTTTTTTTTTTTGGTGCTTTATTATGAAGTTTCTTTGTAATAACATGATTGATGGAAATGAAGCCTACAAAAACCAGCAAACCCTACTGAGGATGAGTGACCAAATTGGAAGAGCTCATAGACCTGGAGAGTGGAGGGCCAAACAGTGAAAGAGTGTGGCAAATTTACTGTAGGAGAAAACAAGGACAAAAAAAACGGTACAGTTCAGGCTGTTTAAGAAATCAACTGCAGTAAAAGACAAGGAACACAGGTCTTTTAATTAATTCTTATCTACAGAACCATGAGAGGTTTTTCAAGTCTTCCAAAAGTGAATCTTCTGTGATATACTTACCCTTTATAAACAGAACATGACACCCCTCTGCTTTTGAGTTATTATAGTCAGTATTCAGTGACACACTTTCCTTTATAGAACAGAATGATGCCTTGTTCTGTTTCCATTTTCCTTATGTTGAAAAAACATTTCTGGGTAGGATTTGTAACATTTTAGCACAAATATGATTAAATTACTTGTGCATCTCTGAACACTTCTGTGATATTTAGCTTGACAGGCTTATTTAAAATCTGATGCCCTAGACTGTGAAAGAGACATTTAAAGCATCTAGATCTGCATTTGGTCAACAAAACCCCAAGGGCAAACTCCAAATTCAGTCTAATTTTGTAAACTCTGCATTCAGTCTACAGATACTTAGCATAGTAATAGATGTATCATACTGGATGGCTGGGCAGCTCTATTTTTTATTTTGTTTAGAATTAAATCCAGAAACCAGAGACTTCCAAAGTAGCCATCTGTACTAAACTACAAAAATAAAGGCTGATGATCAGTCTGCTGAAGCTAAAATAGTAAAACCATCAGATTATGTAATTTAAAATGACAGCATAATTTTGCAAAATGTTTGGTAATTTAATTTGTAACTATTCTGAGTTCTAAATGAGGTGATAATTTTGTGTTCTTTGGTTAAACCTTTGACTATCTTTCTAGTTATTGAGATGCTAATGAATATGTCTTGCATTCTTTGATAGCCGAATAATCTCTATTAATACCTGTTAGCCTTTCTGAAAGCAGAGGCACAATTATTACCAAATGTTTATGTCTATGATTGGAAATGGCTGTATTAGAATGTGAAATTCTCTGTGGTTATGCTGTGGAGTGTACCAGTGGTGGGAACTCTGAGAAGCATGCTTGGCAAACAGGATATTGGAAAGCTTTATAATAAGACTGTGCTCAAGTTTTCCTGAAAACAATGCAGAGTTTGTAGTGTGGCTGATCTGAATGGATTTTTGAGTACAGAATATAAGGGCCTACTAGCCACTCAGACATTTTTCTTTTACACTTTCAAAATCCTATTTCATGTCATTTATATAGGGAGGATGTGCCAGGATTCTTGGTAGAAGCAAAATGGAATATTTTAGCTAATGTTTGACTTACTACTTGTTTCTTCCATGCTTTTCCCACGTAGACATCAGTATTTTATGAAAGCCACCAAAGTGTGTGTACACCTTTGTATGAGGCACAGAAAAACACCACCAGCTACCCTGCAAAAATCACCATGGAAAAGGATCTAGGCAGCATACAAAAGGGCTAGCCATAGCCCTAATCATCACTTTAATAAATATGCAAAATAGAACTTTCCAACTTGTTTAAAAAGATCTTTGTCCTTTACCATCTGCAGTGATCTATACCTAATGATGGAGACCTTAGCTGACCTTGTCAATTTATAAACCCGGGATTGTAGAAATTCTTTAACTTCCCTGTTTAGATTACCACACCATTTTATTCAGTTCTTTTACTAAGCAGTGCCATGTATTCTGCAAATAATCCAAAGAAACATTGTTAACATGCTTTTAGCATTGTGATAAAAATTTATTTAAGTGGTGAGAAATGTCACCCGGGTTTTAGTCTTTCTTTAGTGGGTCATGCTTGAAACCAGCAAGGGAAAAAAAAAGAAAAACCAAAAGAAAAAGACCATCAAGCAATCCTCAAATAGAAAACAGGAATGTGAAGCCATGTTCCCTGCTAGGAAGCTGGCTGGCTGAAATAGTCTTCTTTTGAGCATGCCCTTTTAAGGGAAATAAGTTACATTTAAGCAGTAATATTAAGTATCAAGAATATATAAGTAATATTAAGTTGGAGAACACTTCAACAACCATTAATTATTTTTTCTTTTCATTCAGACTGTGATGTGATCACAGATTTGGAAAGAACTTGTTTGCTGCAACAGTACTTTTTTTTTATATTTGCAACAAATTGGACATAAAGGCCTGGAGTGAAGTTCAATAACCACTTATATCACAGCATCTGATACTTTGCTAGACCTGTACCAGTTAGGCAGTTATATTTTTCACACTATTGAAAGCCAGAATGACAAAATTTAGAACTAATTCCTTAGGGATAGACATGGAATTTAATAGTTCAGCAAACAGGAGGAAATGTAATCCTTTGAGTACAAGACCTTTAACTGGCAAGTTTTGATGTTCAAAGCAAATACTTCTACATTTTATGATTTACTTTTAGGAGACAATTTTTCCTTTGCCTGATTTGATAATAGGGCTATGAGGATGGTGCAGGGGCTTGATTAGAAGCCATATAAGGAATGACTGAGGTGGCTTGGTCTATTCAGCCTGGAGGAGACTGAATGGAAGACCTTGTGGAAGTCTGCAACTTCCTTGTGAGGGGAAGAGGAGAGGCAGATACTGATCTCTCTTTGTGGTGCCCGGTGACAGGAGCCGAGGGAATGGCATGGAAGACCTTGTGGAAGTCTGCAACTTCCTTGTGAGGGGAAGAGGAGAGGCAGATACTGATCTCTCTTTGTGGTGCCCGGTGACAGGAGCCGAGGGAATGGCCTGAAGCTGTGTCAGGGGAGGTTTAGGTTGGATATTGGAAGACGGTTCTTCACCCAAGGGTGACTGGGCACAGGAACAGGCTCCCCAGGGGTGACAGCACCAAGCCTGACAGAGTTCAAGAAGTCTTTGGACAATACTCTCAGGCACATGG
Organism: Ploceus nigricollis; assembly: GCA_013399945.1. Taxonomy (NCBI): domain Eukaryota; kingdom Metazoa; phylum Chordata; class Aves; order Passeriformes; family Ploceidae; genus Ploceus; species Ploceus nigricollis. Next base: position 159,734 of record VXBC01013226.1, read on the forward strand.
TGAAACTCTTGGGGCTGTCCTGTAAAGGGCCAGGAGTTGGACTCAATGATCCTTATGGGTCCCTTGAGCTCAGAATATTCTGTGATTTTGTGATGTTGTTTTAGGGATTTTTTTTTTTTCAGAATAAAATTGATTTTCCCATATTCTCATGAATAGCATTTCAAGAGAAATCTCTAGTATGAAATTCAGCTAGCATTTTTTGAAGTACTTACCCAAAGTTAGGGTACTACATGTCTATTCAATTTTAAAAATAAAATGTTTTTTAATAATTTGGACTGCCTTGAGAAATCAGACTCAATTTTCAATAAGGCACATAAGTAGAGGAGCTAATTTAGCCACTGTATAAGTAGAATTCCTAGTCATATTGCTGATATTAAGTGTCTGCAAATATGAAAAATAGAAGGATAAAACATTTTATGTCACTGTCATATCTTCTGCCTAAACTCAGAAACAAACAAGGAGTTCCATATCTGTCTTTTGCAATGACGTGTATCCTCCAGCATTGGAAGCTGCAATTTTTTTCATTCAAAGCAAGGAGGTCAAGATTTATTTTAGGCCTCTGCTCAATTTATGCAAATCTCATTCACCTGGATCCCAGGTGAGTGAGAAGAGAAAGGTCAAGAAAGAACCAGGATCTAACCTTAAGTTTGGAGCAGTCAGCTGTGAGAGAAGGGAGAAACCCTGGGAAGCCCAGCGCCTCCTAGTTGTAACCTTAAGGATGCAGAATCAGGCTGCCCCTTATCTTCACCAGGAAGCCAGCAAGTTTGAGCAGTTGTTCAATGCTGCCATCAGTATCCATGACTAGGGAGAAATCTGCTATCCCGCTTCTTCTATGGAACTGTTATTCTATTCTCTCGTTTGTTTCAAGGAACTTGAAGTCCCTGCTGCATGAGACTTCTTGGTGTGACATGGGCAAAGTCTGATGGGGCCCTGGCACCCCCAGGTACTCATCAGAAGAGCAAAGCTCATTGAATTAAGGCATTTCCAAGAAAATCAAGGCCATTTTAGATCAGTTTTAGTTCTTGACAAGTCTGCTCTTGAATGAGGCTCTCGTATTCTTTTCTATTAATATTATCTTCCAGATACATATTAGATTGTTAGATATCTCTCAGATATATTAGGACCAGTTAGAAAAAACAGGGAGTTAGACCATGGGAGCATGGCTGTGTCTACTATTAAATAAAATGTCAGTGGTCATTATAATAGCAATGTCTACTGTGATGGTAGAAGAAGATTTTGAGAGAGAATACTTTAACATTTCAATCTCTCTATATCTATAGTTCATTTCTATATTTCATCCATATACTTAAATATATCTGTATTCTGATCAAGCAGAAAACATACAGTTATTTTCTGTAATGTGCAGAAATATCTCCTTCATGAAAGCATTGATTTATTTTCTCCAAAGTACATTGCTCTGAAAAAAATTAGTTCTTGAATTGAGAACATTACTCCACAGGACACAATATATGCTTTTCACTTTGTGAATCAAGGTTAAATTAAGTAATGTAGAAAAATAATGACTAATGTGATGATACTGGTCATATATTAAAAAAATCAGATCAAGATTTTTTAGGAATGACTTGTGACTTTGTCTTCTCATATTTTTCAGTTTGAGACATTTTAAAATAATCTCATAGTGATTTATGGGTTTTCAGCAGTTTCAAGATATTAAGGCTCCTTAGAGCTTTTTTGTTTTGAACACATTACAAACAAAAGCATTAATTACTTTAGTATCAACATCCTGAACCTGCTCTGAAATCCTTTAGAGGTGATGTATAGGCCCATAGCTGCAGTGATCTTTGCTGCTGTGACATTAATATTGTTTTATTTGGTAAATGGATAATATCAATTTTGTTCAGTTTTGCTGCTTCCACCCAAGTAAGATCTTTCTCGAGTCAATCTTCAGTCCTTTCTAGTACTTCTTCAGACAGCTCTTCACAGTATATACAAAACCTCAGTTCGAAGAGTAGGATCCACTGTGTTGAGCTTTCTACTAAAAATCTAAAGAATATATCTATTGTAGAGATTTGTCACAGCACTTCAATTACACTTTTAAAATTCAAGAATCTAATAGACTTTTGTGTTTGCTAATACTATGATATTAATTTCTATGGTCCGGTTTGAAAATCTTTTTCTGTATACTTTGTATATCTAGAAGAAGAATGAATGAAAGTTGGACAGGTTTCAAACTTCTTTATTTTGACAATGTATTTATTTAAAGATACATGTTTGAAAGACATCTAGACATAAGGATGAATGGACTTCTAGGCCTCTTAAAAATTATTACCCTATATAAGATTTCTATATTAAGATAATATTTAGGCAAAGTAAAGATTTCTTTTCACTGTGCTTATTGACCAACCTAGAAATGTCATCATTCTCTCCGAGCTCAAGCTCATAGGTGTTTTAATGACTCAATTTACTTTCCTCTATTGTACATTACGTTGGATCAGTGATAGTGCTATCAAATTGCTTTCTGCTTTAGAAAGTAATGCAACAATAAAAGACATTGTATTTGTAGATATTATATTGGTAACAGCAATTTAAAACTAAAAGAAAAATAAAAATATTGAAAGGTTGAAAAGCAAACAAAACTATGATTCTCTGCTATTTTCCTAGCACTAACCACAGCCCACATAGATAGTAAGGCCAGGCTACCCAAAGGCCAACTCAGAAGAATGCAAAAAGCCTTATTTAAAAATGGTGTAGAATGTGGGGCAGGAAAGGTCAGGGAGTGGAAGAAGTTCCAAGAACTGATTCAATACCCACTGATTGCTGAAAGTGTAGGCCTATGACCTGCCATATCTGTTTCCCATTAATTTGCCTAATAGTTCCACTAGAAATTGCCAGCAGAACAATAATCTTGATCCCACACATAATAGGAAGCCAGATCCTATTGAAGTGTAGCATATTATTTAAGCTTTCTGTAGGAACACATTTTTCCTTCTTATGATTCTACCTTGCTTGAGTATGATTTCTCTCTGAATTTGACTTCATCCTCTGCTTTTATACCCACCTACAAAATGATATTTTCTTAAAATACAACAACTCTTCTTTTCTTCTTCAGTCTGTGTACTGTAAATTAGATCATAATTTATTGAGCAATCCTCAATAACCAATAACTGGAAAAATATTTAGTTCTAGTAATGCATACTATTTTTGGTGTGTAGCTTCGGGGCTGTTGCTCCATATTCGTGGGATTGTTTTAATTGAATTTAATATAGTTTTGAAAAAGAAACAGAATCTATTTCAAAGTTAATGTATTTCTAATTAAAGTAAATTTCATTTCACTTAAAATTCTTTCACATTATTTACCAAAATTGGATTTCAGATTATTTATGGGCTGCCAAATTATTTGATAGGGATCAAATGTATTTTCATTTCTTTGTGACAGATGAATGCTCTGAGCCATTTACAACCTTTGATATGTATTCAGAGTTGGCGTCAGTCAGCTGAGTTTATGTGCATGAACTGGGTTTCTGAGTATTGATTTTAGTGTCTTTTGTTCTTCATAATTTTTAACTCTAAGACAAGTTACAGTAATATCATTATTAAACCTTTTAACCTGTAGAAGCTCTGAGAATTGATTAAACCAATGAAGATTTAAAGTAATTGCCAAAACCCATTCTGACACATTCAATTTTTATGCCTGAACCATTAGACTGTATCTTGTGTGTGCACTGCATAAAATCTACAGCACAAGCAAATTTTTTTTGCTTCTATTTTCGTGTCATCCCGATTAAGGAAACTGGAAAGTAACTCTACCTGACACATGCCTTGCTCTCTTTTTCTTGAGTGTGTTAATGATTCTGGAAGTGCACAAAATATCCATGGATTCCCTTCAGTAAATGTTCAAGAACAGTACACAAATGTATGCACTAGCATGCAGTGAATATGCCTCTAGATTTAGAGCACCATACTTGGTTGGTTGACTAAATTCTTCATTTTATATTAGTTTGGTGAGTTTTGTTAATGTTTTCCTTTTTAATGCATTTTTATATTACTTTTATTATTATTTCTGCATTTTTTTTCTCTCCCCCTCTTTTTGCTTTACATTTTGCTTTCATTTGTTTGTAGAAGAAAAGAAAACAGATCCAGAGAATGGGGATACAGGTAGGGTGATTTATTAAAAATATTTTTGTGTTTTTCCCTTAAATTCTTTGATCTGTTATGTTTGATCCAATATGTAGCAAAGAGTTGGAGTGCAATTTTGATGTATTTTGCAGATTTCAAAAGAGACACTAGGAAATGGAACCTAAGAAAGGGCTTTCACAAATGTATTTCCTTTGCTATTTTAAAGGTGTCAAATAAGGGTGAGAAATGGTAAGAAAGAGACCAGAATCAGCTAAATGCAGATATCATACACTCTAAGACCTCTGTTCTGTCCTCCCCTCTCCAGACACAGAGCGTGCTCGCCTGCACACATTTTTCTGCTCTATTAGAGGTTTCTGATTTCCAAAATATCAGTCTTTATCAGACTTTAGTCCCCTCATAATGAGTTTTTTCCCCATGCCTTAGTGGCTGTGCCTCCCAAATTTTCTATCCCTTATGTCCATATGTATTCAAAACTAAATCTGTTCTAATATTATAAAGGAAACTCCATTCTTCTTCCATACCAGATTCCCTTTAACTCTTTGTGCCACAGAAGCCTCACTGTACAGCAAACTCCTCTTGCAAACTCAGATCCTGCTATAGGAGTTCCATCACCAGCATCTCTAGGAACTAGAATGGTTTAATAAGTCCCACTGGAGAAGACAATGAAAAAAAGAATGAAAGAGCAGAGGTCCTAGCTGGTTTTATTTTATTTTTAACCAGATAGGTTTGCCTTAGGCTGAGCTGGATGATAAGGCCAGTTTGTTGTCCTTTTTGTTTCTGGTGTGGATCACAGGCTATCAGCTGGAGAGTCTTACCCTAGAGAGAAGCCAGTATTTGACCTGAAGAGCAAATAATAGTCTTTGGCTCTAGGCTGAATTCAATGATTGCTTATCTCCTTGTAAAACTGTGACTCAGTGAGCAGCTCAGGGGTTAGGAAAAGTTAGGTATTAACCAAATCACTGATTACAACTCTTCACTTTAGTGGTGAAGTAGCTGAATCGTATCTTGTTTCATCTTAGCTTATTTCAAGTTAAAACATGAAAATAATATTTTTTATTTGAAGCTGAAGCAGTGATTTTAGTGCCTGTCCTGTGTCTGTTGTACGAATGGAATTATACATCCACCACCTAGACCATGGTAGGAATTATGTGGATCTTACCTCAATAGACCTTATCCCTAGCTTCCACTTCAGTAAAAGAATCAAGCAGAGTTCCTTTTTCTACTATGTTTAATAGGCAATAGTAGTTACAGTTCAAGCTGGGTACCTCTTATTTGGGCCCTGCCTGTTGCTTGTTACTGGATTTTACAGTCTCTATAGATGGCTTCATTTTCTGATTGCACTCCTGCTCATACAATCCTTCTTTGCAGCATCTGGGTTCTTCTCTTCTGATTTACTCCCACAGCCTCCAGGCACCCTTTTGTCTGTGTTTTGAGAAATTTCCCTACTTTGGTTACAAAGTATCCTATAGCTAAAGTTGAAATTATAGTTCATTGTCTAGTGGTTGCACTTCCATAGATAAAAACAAGTGTCAAATTCATGTGGCCCAAGGTTTAATTTACTGTAGTCACTAGAGCTAAGCTCTGGCACAACAGTCTCTCACTGCAGTCCTTGTGAATCTGAGAGATTACAGGGCTGCACTGCACAGTACTTCTGTGCTTACTCTGGCATTTCAGGAGTCTTTGCTCTGTAGTTATATTACTTTCCCTCAGCACATTGTCTTCGGAAAATACAGGGAATAGCTGGTAATGAATCAGCAGTTGTCCCTCTGTCAGCCAGGAATTGCCTTGAAAACCCCACTGAACTAACCTTCAGACCATGGGTTTTTAATGATAGAGAGTTCAAAATAACCAAAACTCCAGAATGTTGCCTATAGTCCAGTGACCCCAGTTATAACTGGTGAGCTGCACCAGGCTTTGTTCTTCCCTTCAGTCTTAATTTTTTGTGTTCATATGGCTGGAATTTTAGTGTCTCATTGGATATTTCTGTTGGAGGCACAACTACTGTTTATAAGCAAAATTCTGGAAGCATGTTCATGAAGAAATGAACTCATTTTACCTGGCCAAAATTTGGTTGCATACACTTTGATACATTGTGGCAGTACTTCAGTATATCAGAAGCAGCTTTAACTTTTCTAGTGCCTGTCTATATAGTCCTGAAAACGTGTTGTACTGGGCTTCAGCTCAGGATCTAATAACACAAGGGCTCAGTCAGCCCTTGAGTGATTCAGGTATGTGAAAGCTTATGCTCCTACACTTTAACCACGGTTGATACCTAGTGGTTAGATTCAGTTTAGTTCTGGTTTGTTGACACATGCTCCATGAACAGCTCCTGACTGCAGTGGAGTCCTTAGGGTAGCACTGATGTTCTATCTTGGTGACCAAACTCATGTTAAAAGCTGAAGCTTTAATGCACCCAGATGGTTACTGAACTTTCTAGAAATATTTTCTTCTTCTGCTAAACACTCCCACATAAGTGTGAGCTAAGCAGAGATTTGCCAGCAGAAATGGAGGTGATGATAGCTCTGCATTCCCACCACTCAGTGTGACATGCTTTCATGCTGGGCCACGGGAATGGGAAGTGCTGTGACACTCTCCAGCCTTTCCTGCTGCCATGCAGGTCACAGCTGCATCTGGCTGAAGTTACAGTGAGCTCAGCCCAGGGCACACAGTGACCCTGCACTCTCTGCATGTCACTTCCATGCACAGTAGAACCAGAGCTTTCTTCTGCATTATGAACTATCCACTGCCCTCAGGTTTTCCTCTTTTTGCTCATAACTGAATTCACTCACTTGTTAAAGACAGTTTCAAAAATACAAAGGAAGTTAGATTTTCCTTTAATAAGATTTTATGGGAATTGAATAATTTTTTTTCAACATTTTTCTGTCTTGTTTTTCTCTTGAGAAAAAATAAGCTACAAATTTTGCTTGTTTTGTTGCAGAGGACTCACGCCAAGGCCTTATATCTTATATTCCCCTTTTGAGAGGCATATTTTTTACATATCATAGGTAATTGGATTTGTGGAAATCTAACTTTCACTTTGCCAACTGATCATAGATAAGAATGAATATTTTCTCAAGTAATTGTGGAGTTTCTAATTTATGTTCAGTAATTGTTATTTCTTCACTTGCACTTTCCTGAAATTTGGCAGAGTGTCTGGAAACAAAGAAAACATGCCATGATTTCATAATAAAACATAAGAAAAATTGAAGAAATGTCCCTTTTTGTGAAAAATGTCTCCTTTCTTACATTACTGAAAAATGACAAGAAGATTTTGATTTCAGCAAAAGATGATTTCTTTCTTTGAGAGGAGGCTAGAGTAGTTTACTTCAAAAAAAGTATGTGTTACTTCTGTCATTGAAAAAAGAAAATATTTTCCAGTGTGACTTTTTGTTTTCAAGAGAAAAAAAAATAGAGCTTCTAAAACTAGATCCTAAAAAATTCACTTCATCTTAATGATAAATTGACAAACACTGCTATGGATTCTATAATGGCTGAGAAAAATTATGATAGGAAAAATGAACTGTATTTTATTTTAGAAATTTTCATCTGCTGCTCTCTTTTTCATTTTATTTCTCCCTATAAGACACCATTTATTCTTTCTCATTAATTTTTCTTAATTTTAATTTCTCTTAGAATTTTTGATGAAGTCTTTTCTTTCATGTTATTGTAGGGTGTAAAGATAGAGTCAGAATACAAAAACTAGAAGCCAGAGTGTTTCTAGAGAACAGAACAGCTTAGTGTTTTTGCATTCCCACTTCCTTTTACCTCCTCTCCTTCCAGATTTCCTATGAAGTGCCACGTCTACCTGGCAGCTCTGATAGTATGTGCTACTACCCCTATTGTTCTCAAGAAAGAAAACATAAAGCTGAGAGGCCCAGGTTCTGTGCCAAGCCCCACTTTGCTGTTAGATCATGACTTACAGCTGAGGTTTAGAGTTTAAACCAGGTTTCCGTAGTGCACTGGAATCTAATATTCCCATCTCAGTTCCATAAATGCAGTCCATATTCTCAATACTCACAATATACAGAAACTTCTGTTTATGATTAGTGGGATTCTGAAATTTTTATCCTAGACAACTTTTGCATTAAAATTATGGATATTTTATGACAGAAGTCATTCAAAATGAATGCTTTTTAGCATTCTGTAGATAATGATTTATTTTTGACTAATACCAGGTTAAAGTGAAAAAGAATCATGCTTATGTGTGTATCATAGCTAATTACATTTTGTTTGAAAATCTTTTCTGAGCTGCTGTCTTCCTCCTATTTTTCTGTTTCTCAGTCTTCCACCTCAGCTTTGGCACTTCCTTATTATTTTACATTGTAAATCATGGACAGTACCAGTTTGTTGAAACCAGCGACTACCTGAGTCACGTAGTGAGACCCCATCCCTAACTAAAGCTAATCACATATGTTATCCAAGATGAATGACTCCTGGAATTGTTCTTGAAGCTGTGTCTCATTAGAATGTAATACAGTGATGCCACTGGGTGGCTCTTTACGATTCCTTTAGTTGTTCTTTGAATTTTTTGAGCATACTAAGAATATACTCAAATAGTAAATGGAAGGTCTGCTAGTCCTTGGCTGTTACTGGATTATTAATTTGATATGTCAGACTATAACAAATGCAGAACCAGAATCTCTACCCAAAATAAGCAGGTTATCTTTGCATTCCTCCTTATTAAATAAAAGACTCAATTTCTCTTGAATATTCTTAAAATAGTAAAATTATATTCCATGGAAACACTGTTTTTCATTTATATTGAATTCTTTTCACAAAGTTGGCTTCATTTGAATTGTGTAGATAATACAACAATTATTAAGATTCTGCTGAAATACTTATCTGCTATTTTCCTCCTGTTACAACTTTTTGGTTTTCTGCAAAATCATAATTCAGGAACTAAAATTACATGCACGGAATTTAAGTAAATAAAATATCATCTCTTTCTGTTAAAACTTCCATGAGCATAATTTTGACCTTGGAAATGATGACTGCTTGTGTATTTATTTTCTTTTTTTCCTTCTGTTTTTAACTTAACAGGTGCACTGGATGTAGAAGAAAGGAGTCGCCAAATGAAAATGAGCAAGTACAAACAGGTAGCAGGATCAGATTCCAGGCTGGAACAAGATTATCATTCTAAGGCAAGGGAGTTTTGTTTTGAAAAGCAACAAAATATGTTAAACCGAAATATCCAACATCCTATTAGAAAGTAATAGATGAGTGCCAGGTTGTTTCTTCAGTAAAAGTTTCTCGTGTGTCTATAATAAAATTTTGGAAATGTGCAGCAAAACTCTTAACACACAGTGTTCTTGATTATTAAAATTTAAGAAGGATAAGTTAAAGCAAATGAAAGAAGCAGTGTAATTGTCTATCAGAATGAACAATAGTGCCATGATTTAAAACTCAAAGAGTAGAAAAAAAGATGTTTATTGAGTGACGGATGGCATGAGAGCTATTGAAACTTGTTCATGGCTTTCATATAGTTGAACAGAGAGTTATCTTGGTCTATTGAAAACTTGAAGATGCGATGTTACTTAGTTTAATAGTGGCTTTTTAGCACATGGAAAAGTATTTTATACACTAACAAAAGCTTTTACCCCAGCTGTGGCAGATTGACAAGAATCTGAATATCTATGTAGTAGTATAACCTTAAATATACTATCCAAAATTTCCTGCTATCTGGAACAGGGTCATGTCATATAGAGTATGTTAATTAAAGTAATCAAGATATTTTCAATTTAAATTTCTATTATACAAAAATAATTTAGTGTCCTCTAAAAGACTTCATTAATTGAGGTCGCATTTTAAGTGGAAAACATGAGACTTCTGACCTATAAAATTTGGCTGAGGAAAAGATATCTGGTTTAGACTTTTATTTCCAGGTTGTTTTTCCTTGCTCCCAGGATTGGCAAAGCTACTGTAAAAGGAGACATTTAGTATCTGAATGCAAATAAACCATCAAATTTATTAATTATTATTATTATAATTAATTATTTGTTTTGCAGATAATGTAGACTAATACACTTCACATGATTACTTTCTAGAATATATATTTCAGTGTAGGAAAATAGAAGTGCTTTAGCAAAGTCCATTTCCAAATGGAAAGCCTTATTAATGCAAATAGAATTGACAAAACTAAGACCGTGAAAATGGCTTAAGATACTTTAAAACTCTGTAGATGTGCTGCATGGTTATTTGAGTATTTTGCAAATGTAGTTTTAACTGCACAAGGCATAGGAATGTTTATTAACATGTAAGAGGGACTTGTCGTGTTTAGCTGTTTCTTTTATTTTGACACTTATGGAAAGTATTTCTATATTGTCGGCTTTGAAAGGTGTTACCTTTGAGAGATGAGCATAATACTGTGAGTGGACCTTATCGTAAGTGTTGTGATTGTATGTACCACAAAAATATGACTTTATGTATTGTATGTATAACCAGACTTAATCTGCTGATTTTCCTGCTCCCTCAATGCTTAACTGAAATTTGGGTCAGAAGTAGGACTAGTGCAAATTAAATTGCACTCATGTAAAGGAGTGAGATAGAACATGACTACCTAAGGAAGTATTTACTATCCTTGTTTTTCCATTTCACCTACACCATATTATTGGGCATCACTCTACATCTTTTATCTTTTTAATTAAAATTTTGCCTTCAGTATTATTGGAATGTATTAAAGAGGAAAATTATAAATGGAATTATTTTATGAATATGGTGGTTTATTTATTGCACACATCAAACAATGTCTCCAGAAATAAACAGTTAATTTATTCTTCTGCTTAAGTGTAGTTTCAGTACTTGAAAGTGAGTTATTTATTCTATCAATGAACCTGTGGAACTAGACACTGAATATTCACATATATATAGTAAATCAACATGCATTCTTAAAATTGTGTAGTTCCAAAGTCATGTGAGAACCATAAATCTCATAAGCCATATGAGAGTTCTGACTTCACTTTTTTACTACCACTGCTTCAATTCTCCTTAATTAAATTCCTATATTATCTAGAGACAGAAAACGAGTAAGTAAAATTTATCTACATGGTTTCTACAAAAATTCTTCTGGAATCATGAACTGAAACACATATGTCGAATGCTGACTGTAATGGTCTGTACAGTGTACAGTGACTTCGATTTTTTTAGACTTCTCAACTGGCACAAGCAGGCACTCACGAGTGCCATGCCTGAGAAAAACGTCACTAAGTAGGCTTTAAGCCACATTCAGAAAAGCCAGCACATAGAATTTTCTTCTACCTTTTCTATTTCTTTCTTTAAATAGAAGTCAAGAGGTCAACAGCATCTTTATGTCCCTCTTGATTACTTTAACTTAAGAAAAAATTTCCAGTATCTTTCCTTGATGAGAAGGCAAAAGCTATAAAAATAGAAATTCTATTAAATATTGAAATATTAAAATAGGCATCCTGTATTATATGTCTCTAGCTTTGTTCTTCCTCTGAAAGTCAGTACTAGAGGCTTTAGAGGAAGGTACATACGCTTCTGTGGTGCACAGTCATACATTAAGAAGTTTGTGGGAAAAGTTTAATTCCAGACCTCAGTGTTCTTAGAAGCTGCTGAAATACGAAATTGATTCTCCCTTATATTTTTTCCTCATGATTGATAAAGATTGTATTTCCATTATTCTTAAACAAGCCTCATTATTTTTGGAACAATAATTATTCTGCTTCCATAATATTTTGTATACATGAGTTTAGCAGGGTGCAAACGACATTTCCTTAAATAACTTCCTTCAGAAGCTGCCAAAGTGCGGTTTCAGGACAGACATATGGAAAGCAAGTAATATATTAACTTTCATGTAAATATTTCCAGCTAAGCAGATGAGACAAAAGCATTGTAGGCGCTAAGGATTAGGTAAATTAATTTCTGGTATTGGAACAACTATTTGTTTCTGCTTATTAGGTACTAGTAAACTTGTACTAAATAGGATATATACTGGAGTCTGAATTGCAGTGCTGGTAGATGCTGACCTACTGGAAAACCTGAATTATGGAAATAAAGAAAAAATGCTCAGTAGCACAAGAGTGTTCCACCAGAGGCAAAATTAGCCATTTACCATACTGTGCCTCTGCAACACCAGCCTGATTTGTGTAATTTCCCTCAAGAATGTTTCTGTGACTAGTTTATTGTTTTGCATAAGAGCTAAGCTTCCCAGTTCTAGATTGTTAAGCATAATGTACTGTGAAGAGGGAAGGGCCAAGATGGGAGCTGAGCGAACCACATGCTGGACTCACACAGTTCACATTTTGTAGAACTGTCTTTTGGAGTCACTTCCCAAACTACCTCATCAAACCTCTCTGAACCTCTCTGCCCTGCTTCCTGCTTCTTACTCCCACCACTCTGGCAAACAAATTGGTAGTGCTATGTTTGGTGAGCAGCATCTTCCCCTGGGCATTCCCACCAGTGCTCAGATACAGGAATTCCCGCTGACAAATTAAGGATGAAGGGTGTGAGAAATCCTGTCATTCCTCTCTCATTGCCCCATGACTAGAACATGCACAGTGGATCAGCTGAGAAGAGTTAAAAAGCTTTGTTGTTACTGAGAAAAAAAGAGAGAAGATACTTCTGGTATAAAGAACCCTAGAAGTGTTTGCAATCAGTGTGAAATCAAGAGAGAATTCCATTAACTTGGGCTAATGTTAGCCACTACAGAGAAGTATGGTCACTGATGTCAAATTAATGGGAGCTGGATTTATGTAAGAGTTGCAGCAGTGAAAAACTATGGCTTTCTTTAGGAACAAAGGTAAAACAGAGACTGACAACTAGCTGACACACATTTAAACCTCTAAGTATCTTGAGACTAATTTTATTTGTTTTATTAGGAAAAAAAAATAATGACCTACAAAAAGGCAGAGAAATCCAGTTACATAATATAGCAATTAGTAATAGTCAGTAATGTAGTAATTAGCAATAGAGTATGTTAGAGCAACAAGGAATACAGTTGGGATAAAAGAGGTAAAAGAGCAGATAAAACCTGATTTTTTTGCTGAACAAGCTTATTTAGCCAAATGTAGAAAAGACTACATCAAATACAGAATAATACAGAACATCAAAGAGGATTTCCTAAGTCCACCTTTAATGATTCATATTGATTATAATACTGAGACTTTCTGCATTGTCAGATGTATGTAAAGCTGCATTTCTTGATAATCAATAACCAGAATTCAAATTTTAGATACCAACATAATTCTCTGGTTTTGGTGTAGGAGAATAGTACTATAAGGCATACTAGCATACTATTTTGTGATCTTCTAGCCTGATAACAAGACCAAGACAAATTAAACTGTGGAAAAGAAGAGTCAAGCATGCGTTTAGCTTTTTGAGTAGTGTAGATGCAGCATGCAGACACAGAACAGCTGCAGTTCTTCAGAATGAGACACTTTGTTTCAGCAGTGAATCAAGTACAACGTTAGGGAATTTCTGTGTGAGAGAATGTGAAAAAGGTAAGATCTGGAGTTGGAAGAGGCTGAATTTGAATGCCTCAGAAGCAGATCTTCATTGTAAGGTTTTGTAAAGTGCAAAAGTGCTGCCAAGAGTTGCCTTTTCCCTCTGAAACCTGCAGTAAGTAGTTGTGCCATGGGTACAGCTACATGTGGAATCCTTTGACCTTTGCTGTCGATTGAAAGATTTCATATAATGGTGTTTTGGGAATCCCTTTGCCTCCTCCTTTAAAATCAAAGCAGAGCAGTACACAGAGCAGCAAAGAGTGCTAGCAGAACCACTTGCCACCTTTCTTCTTGAAACCCTTGTGGAGAAGGGAGTTAAACAAACATGCAACTAAAGGGATGTTGGGAGCTTTGATATTTGGCTGCATATAAGCTGTATTTGATTTATATTGATTTTATATTGACAACTGTTTTAGAGTTCTTGGAGGATTATGAGATTCCCAGTAATAATTTGATAATGTATAATAATTATGAGTATACCTCTTTGATCTAGAATTTTTTCTTATAACTGATGCTGTTAAGGATGCAATTAGAAATATTGAAATTACTAAATACAAAATGGAAGCTATTTAGATATCCATATGCCCTCAAAACAGTTCATAAATTGTTTTGTATATACTTCTTTTTAATATACCAGTTTAAATTTTAAAATTTTAAATATCTTGATAAAACTTGGAGAAACAAAATAATTCGAATGAAGCTGTGCTTTAGAATAATTAACAAAGCAAAGACTAACACAGATAAGACCACACACAAATATTCAGTGCAGTAAATTTCTGTAGAATGCCCATACAGATAAGGGCCTTACCAGCAGAATTTGGTAGGCTTACAAAGGGGAATAGCACTGTATAGTTCCTTGCATCTTCCCATTGCCCACCTTCGCACCAATAAGCTCTTGCCTTCAGAAAATAAACCAAACACCAATTAGACCAACTGAGAACTTCCCAGGTGAGGAAACATTTTACTTATTGCCTGTTCCATGGCTATTGTGCTTTCCTATGGACTAATGAGTATTGTTCTTTGGGCCAGAAACTTGGTAGCTCCATCAGCTGGTCTGCAAGGACAGGTCCTGTCACTGCCAACAGCCTGTGAGTGCTCAGGTCATCTAATCCATCACTCATGTGTGTGTGATATGTAATGAATTTTGCTTGTCAGTGGCAGAGAGTCTCTCTAGCCCATAGTGCTGGTAGCATTTATATTTTCAATCAAGTATTTAATTGTATTTTTAATATAAAGTTTTTTTGGAATAGATAGCTGAAATGGAAGTTCTGGTTCCTATAAGTACAGGATTTAAAGCTCAATTATAAGACTTAAAAATATATCAAGATGAAATAAATTCAGAATTCTAGAATTGAACTCTATATACACGGTAATGTAGAAAATACCTCTTCTTTAATTTCTATTTTTATCAAACTGTATTTTGCTGATGTGTTAGAATTCATTTAGTGACTTTGAATATAGATGTGGGTTGCTATGATTTCTAGTATTTTCTTCTTCAGTAAAAGGTGTGCAAACTCTTAGAAAACATTTCTGTTGCCGTCATTTTTCTTTTTCATTAAACTCAAGCACTTTTAAAATTTATTTTGTCTTTGATAATTTTTGATTTTTTTTAAATCTTGAGTATCCATGTCTCTATCAGAAATTTAGGGTATTTTTAAATGTAATACTGTGGTTCACAAAAATACTGCATTCACATATGATGATTGTGGCTGAAATTTAAACATCTGAAAGGAGATTGATGCTGGCTGTCTTTAGCTGTCGACAGGTACTTTCTGTTGTCACATTTTCTTAGATTTTTTTTTAAGCTTCTATTGGTAATCATGTTTAGAAAGAAGGGGTTAAATACATTATAGAATGTTACTGAAGTACCTTATAATTTTACAATGAATTTCAAAGAGAAAAAGTTACCCAGAAAGTAAAAAAATAAAACCATCATTCTATTTTGGCTCTGAATTTTCATTAGTTATAGTAGTCTACTAGGGGAAAAAAGGGCTTTTCAATCACAGAGAATTGGGTTTCCATTAAAAAAGCATAAATTCTAACTGTAACACAGTCTTGTGTTTTATAGCGATGAGTTAAATATTCTTTTGCAAAGAGCAAGTATTTTCAAGAAAAAGAATGTTTTAGTAAGAACACAATATATATGTATATCTAATATGCAGCAAAATTTATATCAAAAGCTTTCTGTAAAAGCCAGAGCATTGTAACCATTCCATTAATAATCATATTTTAAACTCACCTGGGTGATGTTTTGATCAACTTCCATCCAGAGCAATCACTGCAATCTATCTTAAATTCTTTTATCCTTTTTATAATAGAATATATTTTCCTTTCTCAATAGCTTTGTATAGACAAGTGAATTGCTAAACTGTTAGTCTTTTGGTTCAGAGCTGCTGTCTTTTCATAGTAAACTCAATTATTTCTGTGTACAGTTTTTATCTGAATTTAAGCTGTAAAGTTCCAAGATGCTATTCAACTAAGTGGCAATTAGTGTGCAAAATACCGTGACTATGCTTGAATTAATTATTTAAGTTGTTCTGAAACTGATGTTATGCTGATAATAGGTGAGAAAATCTACAGAAAAGAAAAGAAAAAAATTAACTGGGAAATATGTACTAAATGTCTGGGTGCCAAGGTGTGACATTCAAAAATAAAGAATATATGTAGTTAATTGAATTGCTGCAACAATCAGGAAACTCTAAGAAATTAGGATAATAATCTGTGATATCATGTATTACACCAGTTTGTGCTACTTAATTCTGTGCTGTGCAAATATGTACAAAAAAGTCATTATTCACATTTGAAATACAAGTGTAGAGCAGTGGCTCCATGACGGACACAGGTTTGCTAGATCAATCTGCTAGACTGCTGACCTTGAAAAATTGAGGAAAGTCTGGCACACACTTAGAAACGACAGACCTGAAATCTCAGTGCAGGGCTTGCATGGAGCCTGCTTAAATGTGTAGGATTCAAAATGAACCGTTGAATCATAGAATGGCCTGAGTTGGAAAGGATCTTAAAGATCATCTGCTTCCTATCCCCTTGCTTTGGGCAGGTACAACTTCCACTAGATCAGGCTGGTGAAAGCTCCACCCAACCATGTCTTTATCACTTCCACCTATGGGGCATCCACAATTTCTCTGGGCAACCTGTTCCAGTGCCTCACCACCCTCACAGTAAAGAATTTCTCCCTAATATTTTATCTATTCTTTCAGTTTAAAGCCATTACCCCTCATTCTATCACTACAGGCTCTCGTAGAAAAATCCTTCTCTGGCATTTTTTACTGAAGGCTTCTCTAAGGTCTTCCTGAAGCCTTCTCTTCTCCAAGCTGAAGAAGCAGGACCTTTGTCTGCTTCACAGAGGGTAGCTCAGAAGGGACAGAGCGCTGTCAGATTTGCAGGCAGGAATGCTGTGCCCTCTCACCTCACACCCTTCCTGCCCTGCCTAGCTCCAGGAGGTGCTCCTGGGACAGCAGCCCCTGGAGAGCTGCTCCCGTGGTTTAGCTGAGCACCCCTTAGAGGAAGGATTTGCCCAGAGTTTACTGTTATCATTTTTTAACTCTGGCTATAATAATGTTTTAATGGTGTGGATGTTTTATTCACACCTGGGAGTGCACCTCTTTATTAAATAGGTTGATTTTCTTTGATAGCAACCCCAAAATTATAAATGAAAATTTAACCAGCTTATCAACCTTTTTCCAAACAATAGGTTTGTGGTTTTGAGGAATTTTTGCCAGCTGTTACACAGGAAAGAATGCTATGTGTGTCTATCAGATTTCTCTGTGGATTTTTGATTCTTATTTTATTAAGTACCTTAACTACCTAAACTATTACAATTATTTTTCATCAATATAACTGTGGCTTCAAGCATCTGTACTGCAAGTACTTCATATGAAGGATTTAGAAAGATGTACCACAGAGCCATTATTCTGAAAAAGGTTCTGCACAATGGAGCTAATCAAAGTAGGGTCAGGACCTTGGAGTCTAAGAATAGGGAGGGTTTTGTAAAGCCTCAATGCCTTCAACAACACTCATAGTGAGAATGTTACTAAGACATGAAATTACCTCTGTGTCCTTTCTAACCTGTGATATTTTTTACTGTTTTTTCTGGGAACTAAATGCTTTGCTTACAAGAACTAGTATTGTTTAGTGCTAAGAAACAGAATATTTACTTTAGCAATTTATCAGGAGGAGTATTATCCTTCTTCTGCAGATGGAAATCATTGTTTTACCAGAGATTTCGTTGACAGTCTGGAGTCAGTGAATAATAGCAGGAAATAACACAATTTTGTCTGAGGTTCTGCTTGTTCTATCACAGTGAAATTATTCTGATATATCTTTTTTCTTTAAACTGTGTAAAATCCTTGAAGGATGTTATATTTGTTGCAGCATATAGAGCATCTTAGATACATTAATTTCAGAGGACCAGGATGCATAATTCTGTTTCTGCTCTCTCTTGAGTGATATATGCCATCATGTAAAATATAATTCTGATTATTTGCATAGTTCTGCAGTTTAATCTGAAACTACTAGCTAATTAATAATATCTGAACTTTAATTAGCATCTGATTTTCTATTAAAAAAAATTCAAAAAACTGTGACATAGTGTTCTGTAAGTGAGGGACAATAACTTAAATTCACTTCTGGCTAATAGGCTGATTCTCAGTTTCAAGAATTGTAAAGAAGCAGATTGGGTGATATTTAGGAGGCATTTTAAAATGTTTCCTTTCCCTCATCTAAGCTAGTTTCTAGTCACATAAATTTGGGAAATTTTATGCAAATGCTATGCTGAGGAAACATTTGTAAAATGAAAATAACTTCAAGTTATTCCAAAAAGTTATTCCAAAAATTCATAGACATTAAAGATCTTCAAAAATGTTTACAGAAGTTTTGATCTCAGAATAGTTCCAATATAAGTACCTGTCTTGCAAAATGAACTAAATTCCTCATGCGGTTTCAATTTATATTTTTAATTGTTTCTTTTCTGCAAATGTTATGTATTATTGCCCTAATGTTTAAGTGGCTTCTGTGGTGAAGATGAAATTGTAAGCAATATTAGTAGGTGTTGCATGTTTTCAGTAAAGTGAACTCAGATTAACCTTACAAGCAAGCAAAGGTAAATCATAGTATTTAAAATGAGATATGGGAGACATAAGTAATAAATGTTTTCTAATTACTCCCTCAAGGACAATGACTGAAAGAAAAAGAGAGTTCAGTTTTTCTGATCTATAGAAGCAGTTTGCTTGCTCAGGATCTCCCTGCAGCCTCTTTTTTTTGCTAGTTGCAATAAAACAAGGGTAAAGCTGCTGAGAAAATATGTTTTAGGGAAAATAATGTTTTCTAAGCAGTTTACCTTGTTTACGGATTGATAAGGAAAAGATGGTATCTATCTTGCAGATTTGTTCCTCCTTTAGCTTGACATGAATCAGCAGAAAATTTTCAGGAAAGTTATCAGCTGAGTTTATATTTTCTTATTGTGCAGGGATTTTCCAAGATGTATCCTAATAATCAGTGAAAACAAAACATTAAGAAAAAAGATTATGTGACATCCCCTCAAATCATGCTTGATTTTGCAGGCATCCTCTGATATCTATGGATTTAAGGACTTGCAAAGTGAAATCATAAATGTATAAAGATATATTTATATTCTGTTCTTGAACAATTGTAGCTTTAGGCACTGCTGCTTAGAGGAATAAGCGCTCACCAGATGGCCATGTGTCAATCCAGCTGTTCTCTTCAGCATGAATTCTTTTGAAGGTGCTTTGTCCCAGGACAAATTTGGTAAAAGGCATATTAAATGTTACATAATGAAGGTAGGATTAAGGGGAAAGTTTGTATTTCTGTTCTTAAGCCATCAGGTATGCTGAAATAGTTAACAGGCTTTTGGGTTGAAATAAAGTGTAATGAAATAAAAATTCTGTGATAAGAAAAGATGGTTGCCTTGCCATCTTTTTATTTTATTTGTACTTGTTTTTCTGAGACCAAAGGACTGAAATCAAATTATGGAAATAAAGTTTAAAATCCAGGTTAATGTATAAAAAAATGCATAAACTGCATATGATTTGATGTCCTAGCTTGCATTTGCAAAGTAACATCTCAAAGAAGCCCAAGTTAGGTAGAAAAACCATAGACAAAAGAGGTTTTTTTAAAACAGAAATTCTGCCTTGTTACTCTCTTTAGAAAATAAGCTGTTGACTGGATTCCAGGACTATATGAAGTGCAAAAGATTTTGAGTGCAGTGGTGGCAGAAATGTCATGTGAACCACTTGAGGAATGGAAACAAATATAGGAAGATGCTTTGAGTCATTTTATCCAATGCAAATAGGATGTACTAGTGTTAGAAGGCCAATAAGGAGCAGAAAAAGCAGAGTTATCACTCAAACTGGACCCATTAAGCAAGTGTAGGCTCACCAGGCTGTCTTACAAACATTCTGAAGTTCACCAGGAGTTAAAGCACTGGAGATACTGTTAAATGTAATTGTACAGTACATTGGAAAGTCCCTGGATACCTGTGTTTTGCAATTGCCCTGACTTGAACAGCCCAGACTTTTTACAGTGAGCTGTGTCCGTGATGATGCATCTTCAGGAGTATTGACGTGGTGCTGTGGATTGCTAAAGGATTGCTGGTGTCTATTTTAAATAAATTTTCTTCCTTCTGTGTAAGATAGAATAGTTAATGTGTGGTCAAAAAGATTCTGGGAAGTGTGAGAAGATGTACTTTAGAGTTTATTACCCACCATCACATAGCCGGACTGTGGACCCATTTCTCTTTAGTGAAACTTGGTGACTGATTTTGCCCTGTTTTAAATAGCAGTTAAAATTCTGGTGGAGGTCAGCAAAATGAAAGGCAAATTGGATAGTAAATGTTTCAAAGAAATAATTGGAAGGGAAACTATACAAAAAGTATCCATTTTGTATACTTTCCTGAATTCCTTTCACATTGGAAAAGTGGGAGTGATTGCTGGATATCCTTCTACCCTTAATTATGATTACAAGGTTCTTCTTTTGAAGCTTTTATTAGTTCACTTTCATATTAAGTAGACTTATATTTCTTCAAGATCTTGGCTTTTTTTTTTCAAAAAATGTTGGGAATATTCTGGTTAGAGAAATGCATTCTGTGGTTCACTCATAGCTTGATACAAGGCATCAGCTCTTGTAACAAGATGAAGTTCACCCACAGGGCACATAAGATTTTCTATTCCTTGCAGCTTATATAGTCAATGATAGCTGTTTCACCCTAGCCATGTGCTGTACCTGGCTCTCTCTTTTGCCTCAATTAATCTGTCAGAATCAACTTTATTATTCCAGCTGTCAAAACTCCTCCTAAACATCTCAATTACCCTGATAAATAATAGAAAGCAGTTACCTTCACTTTTAAAGATGATGTCTGGTTATCTAGTAGATGAGGCATAACACCAAAGGGGTCCATGGTATTGCTGTGGTGTCATGTCCCATGTTTCAATTATGTTTATGATTTGATGTAGAAGCTCTCTCTATGTGTAATTGCTTTAAGGTAGCTTTTGATGAGATATTAGGAGACACCTGCTTAGGTGTCTTATGATAGGCCATCATAAACCCTATATTTTCACTCCAATATGTAACACATCTTAGATTGCCTTTTAAGAATTTTTTGTGATGATGTTTATAATTATTCTGCTCTTGATTTGTTTTTTTCTTTATCTTAAACAATAGTTTTTCACCCACTGTGTTTTTCAAAGAAGAGATGGGATTTTAAACAGTGTCTGGGATTTTAAACAGTGTCTGGGATTTTAAACAGTGTCTGGGATTTTAAACAGTGTCTGGGATTTTAAACAGTGTCTGGGATTTTAAACAGTGTCTGGGATTTTAAACAGTGTCCGTGATTTTGAACAGTCTGGAATAATGTAGTAACTTTATATATTCCAGCAGAAAGTGTGCAGTTCTCTCTCCTTTCAGAATTTTTAAAATTTGGTCCTGACTTAAAGTAAGATTAAATAATATTTAGTTCCCTAGACTAGATGAAAGTATTTTTGTGAATTAATTCTGCATCAATAACAGCTTGCTTTCAGAACAGGTATTAGTGCAGTTGAAATTAGAAGTTGCCTTGATATTCCAAAAAGTCATATTGTATGAAAAAACCCATCAGAGAAAAAGCTACTTGGTGTTTGAAAATTGCTGCAGGAACATATTATTTTGTAGGAAGACACACTTGTTGACAAGCAAATTTTCAAGCTCACTTAAAGACACAAATACATAAGAGCTACCTTACTGCTTCATACTTTACCAAATATTTACAGGATCTGTAAGTTCTCTTGAAGTAATACCAGAATATTTTCTACTGCTCTCCTGTATTTATATAACATTGTGCACTTTGAAAGTTCTTTAAAAAAATTACACCATATGAGAACATATGTGAAGCTGAGGATTTTTGTCTTTTGATTTGGCTTGCCTCTGGACCACTTCCCTCTAGATTTCCAGTTGTCCCTAGGCACTGATGCATTGGTGACTTTTGTATTACTTCTGCCCTTGAAGTTTCAGCTTCAGCTCCTGGATCACCCTGAGTAATTTGGGTTGGAAAGAACCTCAAAATCTGTCTAGCCCAATCCTTAGCAGGAGTCCAAGGCAAGGTCAGTGTGGCATCAATACAGGTTCCTCAGGGCTTAGCTGGTCAGGTGTTGAAAATATTCAAGGATCAAAACTGCACAACTTCTCTGGGTAACTTGATCCATTACTTCACTGTTCCTATGGTAAAAATGTGCCTTCTTATACCAGTCAGAGCTGCTGTGAGTTGCTTGGCTCTGTCTTTTTGACGTTCTCCCCTGTATGATCTGATAAACTGCTGTTAGGTACTCCCATAGCCATCACTGCTCCAGTCAGAATGAGCCCAGCTCCCCCTAGCCAACTTGGTGGCCTTCCAATAAACTTAATCTAGTTTATCGATGTCAGTGTTTCACTTGGGGTCTCAAACCTGCTTACAATATTCTAGATGTAGGCTAGTGACTGCTGAATAGAGAGGAATAATCTCTCTTGCTCTGCTTGCACTCAAGTCAGTACAACCGAGGCTGCCCTTGTTTCCTGCAAAGGCCCACTGCTGACTTGGTCTTTTTCATTGTTATTTTCTTTCCCTAATATAGCAGTAGGATGCTATTTGCAGCATTGCTTAGTTCCATAGCGAAATCAGGTTTTAGGAACTCCTTTGTAAGACTGAATATGTGAGTATTGGTTAGTGAAACTGATAAATAGATAACACCACACTACAAAGGGAAGGATGTGAAAACTTTTGAAGAAAGTTTTCTTCATATGTTCAATAGAAATATGAATGTTCCTTTTTATTGATGTTTTAATTGGTGGTCTAAATTTATTGGAAATTCAGATGATTTAGAAGGTGGATTTTGCAAATCAGATTACAGTAAATTCTTTTTTATTCAAGGTAGAAGTGAATTGGAATGTTTTGAATACTGAGGAAAAAAATTATTGCATAAAGAATAGGAGTGATGGATGAATATATTAAGAACCACTGTACATCCAGCTAGATTTACTGGTCCAGGCACTGTACTGCTCAGAAGTAGCACCACCATTGCTCTCTCCTTTATGTTAGTGCAAGGCAAGAATGCCAGCAGAGGTGTACAGGGCCAGGCCTAGGAGATCAAAGGGTGCTGAATACAAGGCAAGAACTGGGTGAAGAGAGAACAGTTGGTACAATGCCAATGTGACTCATCAGAAGAAAATGATAGGTTTAAAAAAATAGGATCCAAGAATTAGAAATAAAAAAGAGGAAGATAGGATAGGATCCAGGACTACAAAGCAGAAGACAGGATCAGCAGCCAAGAATGAGTCTAATGTAGACTGGCTGCAGCTCCATACTGAGAAGCCCAAGGCAACTGTGGATCTCATTATATACCTAACATCTAATACAAGAGCAGTGTGAGAATTAATCTCCTGAGGGACTGCTGTGTGCCATGTGATAGCTAAAGCAGAACTGGCAAAGGCAGACCTGGCTGGCTGTACCTCAATTGTCTTGATCGATCTTGACAGGAGTGGCAAATGTAAACACAGATTATTGAGCTGGCTATGTATAAATTACATAAAAGGGCAGATTAATCATAGCCTTCATCTTGAGTTTTTGTGTATGCAAGCTAAAGATAAACATATGTACTCATCTGTATGTGGTATTTTGTAAAAACGTCTGAATTTTTTGCTTTATATAAGTCTAATGTTATTGTTGTAATTGTTAGTAAGTATTTGGCTTTATTTTTGATGGCAGACTTCATTAGGCAGCCATTAACAAAAGTTTTAGAAAGAATCAAACAATCCAGTAACATTCATTCAAGTCATGTGTGGTAATAATAACTAAAATTTGCAATGCCTTTAGAGGTTATGAATTCACACCAAGAGGTATAGAACATTTCAAATTGCTGTGATCTGGCTGCTTGAGAGCTTTTGTTAGTGAGCCAAAGAACTATTGAAATAGTCCAGAATGGTTCTTTAATCTTCTGGTAGTAGCACAATAGACAATTGTCTGGAACATCTTCCCAACATTTTGATCACTGAAAACATTGACCAGATTTGTATGTCCCTATGTAAATGCTAGCAAATAAAACCTGATGAGTAGACTATAAAAAAAGAAAAGATAATAAAATAGAAAGATGTTTAGAAATCACTGACAATGCAAATTGCCTGGACAACTGCATGACTGTATAGTCCAAGATGGAAGACTGGTAACAATAGAGTAGAGCAACATGAAACACTTTAAAACTCCCTTTGAACTAGAGGTTCCAAACCAGTTTCTTTGCAGAAATAAGAGCATCAGTGTATCAATGTCAGACGAGTTGCAGCTCTATGTGTCCTGTCAGCCATTTACTGGTAGTACACAAAGAGGTCAAAATGTTTGCAGAGGTTGTTATATTAGGAAGCAGAGTAGGTATTTGTTTTTCAGCTTTAATAATAATGAATTTGTCCCTAAAGAACAGTAATCTCTTGAAGTTAAAAGGCATAGGTACTAACACCTAACTGACCTTTTGTTAGGCTCTCCAGCTGATTATCCTGCTAACACAGATAAAAATGCTTTTAGAATCTTTGGAATACTTGTTTGATAGAATCTGTAATAATTAAATTATTCTCATTCTTCAACACTGCAAAATAGGACAAAACCATCTTACTCTTAAAATTTCAAAAACAACTTTTAATCAATCCCTCTGCTTTCAGCAGACTTCCCATTTTTGAAGTAGCTTGAAGAGGTTGGGTTGACTGCTTAATGGATCGTAAAGTCCAGAATGTTGCCTTTCTTATATGTGCCTTTATTGGGGTGGAAATGAAAATTTAACCATATTCCAACAAAAGAGGCCTATATTTCCAGCCTGGGGAAAGTCAGGAGTTAATTTTCCTACT
Source organism: Ploceus nigricollis (assembly GCA_013399945.1). Taxonomy (NCBI): domain Eukaryota; kingdom Metazoa; phylum Chordata; class Aves; order Passeriformes; family Ploceidae; genus Ploceus; species Ploceus nigricollis. Next base: position 184,660 of record VXBC01013226.1, read on the forward strand.
GTTGTGGCTGGTATTTAAAAAGAAAAAAAAAAGAATCTGAAAGAAACCTTTTAGCTAATCTTTATAGTGTGCAGGTACATTTCACCACACCCTGACCACCTAATTATTCAACCCAGGGGAGGTGTGATGCTCATTACTGTCCTTGCGCTCGTGTTTTCTGCTGAGGGGAATTGGAGCACACAGGGTAGTTGCTGGAGCTGATGACTGAAATCAGTGGCCATGCTGATCCAGCCATGGGGACTGCAGTTCCCTGTCAATGTGCAGTCAGATGGTGCAAATCCTACAGCACAGGACACAGGGACAGCGCTGGAGAGGGATGGGAAATGGTATCCGTTCTTCAGATATAATGGGGGGGGGGGGGGGCCCTTGTTTAAA
>VXBC01013226.1:185041-218883 GCA_013399945.1 Ploceus nigricollis
TACTTTTTCAGTCCAATAGTTGATCTTGTCATACAGTGGGTGACATTTAGGAAAAAAGGAAAGTGAAAACTGGAGGAAGAAAAAAATTTGGATGTGAAATATATGAAGATGTGATGCCTTGGGGCAACTTTAACCACACAAAAGCTGAAAAAGCAGTAGCACAAAACTGATAAAATGGTTGCATTTTACAGTTGGAGTATATGACATGAGGACCAAATGCTTTTGAAAAAATCAATATTTGCGCAGTGGAAATGCAGTTTTACTCTTGAGGCAGTCAGCAAAGGAACACTTCAAAAGCTGCCTTGTATAGAACTGCAATTTAAGAAACAAATTTGAAACTAAAGTGGCAGCATGGCTTCTCTCAGACAAGCAATATTGTTCTTTGGTCTTCTTCTATGGTTCTTTGGTGCTGGAGTAACAGAAACACTAACGTGCAATACCCTACTGTAATCAGTTTCCTAAAAAAATTAAGTCATATATAAGGTTAAAAGTACACCTCAGCAGCAGAATAAATGGCAATTAGGAGCAGTTAATGAGTGAATAAGAGGCATCTGAACTTTGTCCAGCAAGAAAGACAATTTAATTTCATTTACATTTAATTTACATTTCCTTGGTAGGCAGCTTTTTTGTATATATTAGAGCAGGTAACTGTAACTCATACAAGGTACAAGAAACTGTAACTCAGACAAGGTATAAACAAAACCTTTAAAAATATTATATATTAAGATATTCCAATTTAAGGAAAGGATCAATTAACTTTCCCAGTTTTAACCTTAAAACATCCTGAAGCTGTAACAGTCAAATAATATTTCAGTGACATCTGCAAAAAAAAGCATTTCATAGGAAATACCTTTATGTACAATTGAGAAAAAAAAAGACAAGGTAATGATTTGATGACCTTTTCCACATTCTAGTTCTAAAATTATTTACTTTTAAGTTGCTTTTCTTGCCAAAATAATTCTGTCTTCACTCTATATCACTAGATTATTACTGTTGCATTGGCTAAAAAAAAACCCCAAACCAACACAATAAAGGGTTTTTTTATTTATGGAATGTCTGATTTGTTATGTACACTACATTGCTATGTAGTAGTTTTAAAACTAACATTCTCTAGGTGTGGAAATGAAACAGAAAATCAAAAGCACACATTTTTGACACTTTGTGTACTGCAGAATGACTATAGAATAACGTTGTGCGATGCTGATTCTGTTTGCCACTTCATGTTTAATTTAGAAGAGCTCATTTCCATGGACTGCTGGGCAAGCTCAGTGTAGGATCTGCAGGTCAAGTCCTGTTATTCTATGAGTCACCACACCTAATTATCTATCCCCCAGCTACAATAGGATTAACAATTCCATCAATGACTTACACATGATGATGTGTTCCCCAAAGCAGAGCCACGCCAGCTCTGCCACGCCAGCGGTGTGCCCAGCGCTGCGGGCAGCAGGACCCCTGCCCACGCAGGCATTCATGTCTTGGCTGTCCCCTAGCTTGGTGGGAGCCAGTGGCAGTGTGGCCATGGCAGGACAGAGTTTGGCACAGCAGTGACATCTGCCCAGGGCTCAGACGGTGCTGCAGGCCTGAGGGCAGCTCTGCATTGCGTTTTCCGTAGTGTCTGATGGTAGCCCTGTACACCAGTCTTTCCTTTCCAGTCTCAGTATCTTTAGGCTAAATCAGCAGAAACCACATTCATAAATTTGTCTTAAATGAAGTATCATTCTAGGGAAGGTTAGGTGGGGGGGGATAGGACTCAATACATCCACATTTCTCTAGGCATAATTATTTTTTATTTCTCTAAAGGCCTAAGTAGTTGCTCTTTTAAAAGGATACTCCTTTTATTCTGGTATAATGTTCTATTATCTCTAACGATCAGGACAGCTGTTTAATCATTGCTTTTACATTCCCAATTTACTATATTAGTAATAATATGCACTGTCTTCTTCATCAAGCAAAAACATTAATGGCATCAATAGAACCAGTCAGTAAATATTAAAACTTTTGAACATTATAATCAGAGAGGGTGGCTAAGTTCACTTTGACATTTAAAGGCTGGGAAGGACTTGAGTGGTTGTTGATGAACATAAGTATGGTAAATTAGTACAGATCAGGAAGAATGATAAAGATTGGTGTAGAATGTGAAACCATTTTTGTAAGTGTGGAGTTATGGCTATGTTTGGTCACTCTCTGCAGCAGATGTACAGTCTAACTTGCATGAGCATTTTCGTCTTGTTCAATTCCCTGTCTTAAAATGAGCAAAATAACTTATTATTTCTACGTGTAAAAATCATTTCTGAGGAAAGGCACTGAAATGCTGTTTTGAAATCCTATTTAGATATATCTGAAAACCTATTTAGATATTGCACAGCCTTTCAGAATATTTCCCAGTGTAACATTCCTTGCAAGAGAACAGAAACAAATGGTCTGTGTAGTTCATGAAAGAGAGTTCTTCTAAACTTATAGAAGAGGGACCAATTTAACAGCTAAACCTGGACACCCTTCTCTTCTGCGGTACTACACAGGTCTGCCATTTTACATTATGATTTATTTTCTACATGTGGTTGAGTACTATGTCACTATCCCCAAGAGTTCAACAAGCCACTGATGTGTTAGGTAGATTATTTTTTCCCATTGTTTTCTTTGAATCCTGTCTGTGCTGCTCTTCGTATCTTTCTGTATCTGTCTTATTTCCAAAGAATCACCTGGTGATCATTGACAATTCATCTTGAAGTACTATTTTCCTGAAAAGGTTACCAGTAGCAGCCCATCAGATTTCTGTATACACAGAAATACCTGCATATAAAGAGAGGGAAAAATATCTTTCTGCTACTTACTATATTTACATATAGGGCCATGCAGAGTGGCATAGATTTAACATAAATTTAGGGTTGACAAAAACAAATATCTATCGTATTTTGTTCAGATCTAACCTGAATACTGCTGCATGATACTGTCTGTGTTGTATGGGCTTACTGCTGATCACCAGTCGCCTGCCAGTTCCATGTTTGATATTGCTGTTAACAACCTCAAATACCTTTGTAATCTTTTAGTTTCTGAGGCAAATGTACATTTTCCTTACAAATCACCTCTAGTCCAGTCCCATCCTTTCAGACTCCCCAGCCCAGCAGTTCAGCAAGATGCGGGTTTGTTTGCACAGCTGCAACATCCCTTCGTCTTTTGATTTGAAAATCTTATCTATCTATTTACTTGGGGGAAAAAAATTAACATTTGTCAGTTAGAAGTTCTTGTAAACAGGCTAGGCCCCAAAAGAGACTTGTACTTTATAGATAGCATGCAGCACATTCTGTCTCCTGTTTAATCTTTCATGAGCTCAGTAATCATAGGCAAGTCACTAATCTCTCTGCTTTCCTTTCTGCACTGGTGAAACAGTTGTGGTAAGAATATTCTATGAGGGTTTAGATGTCTTTTCTAAGCTTTGTGAAACTTTTGGACATACTGGAAATTTTGTACAAGTTGAAACTGAGGACCGGGATAGCAAAGCAGAGTGAAATTAATAGATGCCAAGACATAACTTCTATTCTGTATCAGGGAAAAACTTCATTTTAAAAGTTCAGGCAGTGTGGTGACAAAGGCAGTTTATATAGCAGGAGGGACCAGGTCCATAGCTGATCTGTGGTAACATGTCACGACAACACCATATCTTTGTCCATTTGCTCTTGCAGTATCGGTCAGGGCGGGATCCTCATCGAGGCTCAGACAATGTTTCCAACAAGTCTTCGGACAGCGATGTCAGCGACGTCTCGGCCGTGTCCCGGACCAGCAGCGCTTCCCGTTTCAGCAGCACGAGCTACATGTCTGTCCAGTCAGAGCGCCCAAGGGGAAACAAGAAAATAAGGTAAGCATGATGAGCTATAGTGTCAGCCATAGCTGTGTAATTTTAGTAATGGAACACTTACCAATATTTGTATTTGACATTAGCATTTCACCTAGAATGACATTTGCAGGGATTTTGCAAAATACTGGCTTTAATGTCTTTTTTACCTAATGCTTCTTGAAATCTTCATGGAATTTGTTTTTAGCCAAGTTTTGTTGTCTTGGATTATCTAACATACACTGAAATAACAAACATATGCTGCCAGCAAGCATTAGACACGCTTTCTGAAAAGCATTTTGTAAAATATACTTAATATGGCTGAAAAGACAGTTTAACTTGAAAATGCCAGCAGAGGCATCTTATTTTTCTTTTAAATAGAACGCTGAACTTTTATAGATGTATTATTTAATACTTACAGAGACCAATTCAGTTTATTTAATACTTACACTAGTCCAATTTAACTGGAGGTGTACAATCATTGAGCTGCTCTTCAACAAGATGTACATTGTGTGTCTGTGACCAAAACACAGCATTTTCTTTGCCTGCACCCTGTGTGCACTCAGAGGGTCTTTGGGTTTCATTTGGTGCACAAATGAAAGATAATTTTTCTAGAAGGTGTAACCCACCTCCATCACCTATAGTAATTCTGAGAAAATTGTCCTCTTAAGAGAAAGCATTTGTAAATTTAAGCATCTGCTCATATAAGCATTGCTAGGACCACATTTTTTCTGTCACACATTTCTTTCTAAATGTGAGGTATTGCCATGCAAGTTTTATTTGAATAGGGACTTACTAAGAAAATGCTCCAAAGCTCTCTAAGTGTAGGCTGGACTCCTAGCAAGCATGACTTACATTATGTCTGCTTCTATCCTTTAGTTTTTATTTCATTTCTTTAGCATTTCCTTTCTTGCATGCTCTTCTCCTAACTTTAATTTATTCTTTTCTTTTTTCTTTTTGCATGCCTTTTTCAATTTTTGTTGACTTCAGAAGGACAAGGGATATAGAGGGGAAAAAAGAGGGAGGGCTGGAAGGGGATGAACAAGATGAAGTATTTCCTGAGGAGGAAGAAAAAGAGGAGGAGGAGGAGGAAAAAGCAAAAGAGCAAGAAATTAATGAAAAAGGGGAAGGGCAAGAGGTGACAGAAAACTGTGATAAGGAGGAGATCAAAGAATCAGGGCATGATGAAAAAGCTCAAGAAGACCAAGCTGAGGAAGGGAAAGAGGATGACAGGTAAAATATATTTCTGTTTATATAGATCTATTATTTTTCCTGCACCGGCACCCTACTTGTCTTCCCTTTTTATTCCCTTTGCTTGCTTATTGCCTGTGCTCTCTGCAGGTCTCTTTTTTTGTTTGTTTTTGCTTTCAGTCATCATGCTTTCATATTTAATCAAGTTTCATTCTCAGCTTCAATGAACTTGTTCTGCATACCAAATGAGGCAGCACACCAACTTGACTCATTAATATGCATACAACTGCAGCATATTATGTTTTAAATTAGTTTGGACTAAAGTTTGGGTTTGACTGTAATAAATAGTAGAAATTGTAAGCTTCTTTATTATATTTCCTACTTGAATTATTGTTTAATGGAAAATGTTTTGTTGAGTGAAAACTCAGCAATACAAAAATTATCCTTACTTATATTTATGGCCATACTAAAGAAGAAAATTTGGATTTTTTTTCAGTCCTCTTTGTGGTCCATACTGATTGACAAACAATGTGGATAAAGCAGAGTCTTCCTTTTTCTTTTTTTGTTCCATGTGAATAACTGTCAAGGATTGCTGTATTGTGGAAGGCTCATGCACTTCAGCTGCTGTGTTTTATCCAGAAACATTGCAGCACAACCAGCTCTGTTTTTATCAGATAATATTGTAGAATTATACATTTTGCCTTAAAACATCCTTAAAACAATGTAAATGTCTGACATTTTGCATTGCAAAATCCATGTATATCGCATTGAGAGAAATACAACATTCCTCCTTTCTTCATTAGAAAAAATGAGTTTCAGATTTGATGAATATTCTTGAACCCATTCTCAGTCACACGAGAATGGCAGAAAATCTCAGAAAAATACATTTTGTTTTAGCCTGACAATTCTGTACTACCTCTACATAACTTATGCCTGTTATTAAAATTGTGCTCATATACATTAGGGTAAGCACAGAGCAATCCATGGAAATCCATTTTCTTTCCCTGCTACACACTTATACATGTGCATGCTTGTATATGCTCACGTACATAATATACTCAAAAAAAAGGGGACACAAAGAGAGAATCAAGATGCCTAGTGTAGTCTTGGGTGATATGAACTAACATAGCCATACTCACTCACGTTCATGCATTTCAGATTTTAGCAAAAAGAGTCGTTTATAAACAGCTGTCTTTAAGAGTGCCTTGGCATATGTGTTCTAGGGCCTGTTGTATTGTAGTGTGTGAAAGGATTATTTAAAGATCTTTTTCTCTTCCATTTCCCACTAATTTCCCAGATTAATGGATCTGAAAGTCCTACCTTTCAAAAGCATGACTCTGTTCCAGGTTTCTAGATTTCACTCCAGCTGGTCTTTAGCCAACATGCTGTCCCCCATAGAAAGTAAAGTCCTTTTTGAGAAACAGTTCCTTGTTTCCTGAGCCAGCTTGTTCTTCTGGTTGCTAGCTGCTCTCTGCCTTCAGGAAGAAGTGACACAAGTCAGGAGTCTCTATAAAGAAACAAGATGTTATTAGGTGACTGTTGTGTAATGACTTTTGTTTGTGTTAGATTTTGGCTCCCTTTATGGAAATCAGTCTCTAATATTATTTGCCCACTTTGCACATTTGGACTACTTTTAGTATGCAAGTCGTGAATAAACAGAAAAGTTTATATTTACCTTCCTTTACTATGGTAGAGTAAAGGAGTATGGCTCATTTTTTAGCATTGTATGAGCATTTTTCTAGGGTAAGAATCAAATAGAAAAGTCAGATTGACTCCTGGTTAGGGGCAGCTATAGATATGTATACACATTTATATACACACATAGTTGTGTCTCATTAACATATTGAAATATTATGACTTGTGTATTCAGTGGACAAGCTCGAAGGCAGGATCAAATCACCATTTTTGAAAATTTGGTGCCTTCTGCTCATTTCTCTGGCAATTTTTGAAATAACACACATTTGGAAATTTATAAGATAAGGTAATGACTTCAGCTTCCAAAAAAGAATGTTTTCAGACACACCACAAATATTAATAGTAACCAAACATATCAATTAAACATATCAATAGGTATTTGAGACACCCAGCAGAACAAAGGCGACCAATTCTTCCTTGACAGAATAGTAGTAAATTATCATGTAGTTCTTGAGATCTTGGACATCAAAGAAAGTTATATTGCAGGTGGGAATTTTCAAGATATTTTTTACTTCAGAGGTGCATCTGTAATTGGACAGCAGCCACCTTTCCTCTGGGCACTGTGGAATGCAGGGGCTGCTCACAATCACTCCATCATCAAAAATTACCTTGTTAAGGATACCTCATACCTCTTGATGTTACTGTGTTTATATACTTCAGGAGTAATGGTAATAGTCCCACTAAGGTCTTCAATCTGCTGAGATCATGGGTGGGTTGAGATGACTGTAAACACAGACATTCATCAATAATTCATCCCATGCCTATTTCAAAGAGTATCTTGGCACAATAAAAGGCATTAGCTTTTGGAGCACTGGAGTACATTAAATCAATTCATCTTTTTTTGGCAGAAATAGTTGCAGCATCAGATTTTGTCTTAATTAAACCTTGTAAAACTAAACTTTGGCATATGCTTGACCTGTAGGGAAATCATAATTGTGTTCTTTCTCTGCAGCACATGTTAGCAAAGGGTGGCTCCAGCTTTGCTGTTGAATATTTATTATGTAGAGTTCACTGACTTTTTTTCTTACTCCACCTCCTTGATAATCTCAGGGCCAAAAATAAAGGCTTCTTAGATATAATCTTTGATCATTAATACCTTTTATTGAAGTTAATCTGTTTAAGACTGCTCAAAATTTTATCCTTTCTTAATATTTTTCTAAATATCAATCCCAAGCATTAATTGTGATAGTCTCACTAGTTTTGTTTTACTATGTGAATACACAGCAAATGTAGTGACAGAGCAGGATTTCACTGTTGAAATACAGTAGAGAAATACAACTTCTGTTCCAAGTACACAGAGTCTAAATAATGAAATAACATATGAGTCCAGAGAGGGAAGCACAGAAGCACAAAGAGATGTTCTACAGGAGATAGATACAACACAGTGCTGGGGACATCTTGACAGCAGAGAATGAATGCTAAGAGGAGATTTGAGGAGAGAAAATAAGGTATCTTTATGAATGTTTCTGGAGAGCTGTTTTCAAGCATTCAAGACAATGAGAACAAAACATGAAGTGCTTGCTAAAAATATATCAAGTGGATGAGGGGCAGGTTTGATGATCAGGAGTTGATCTTTCAGTCTTGAATGAGAGATGATAAATATGATAAGGAACAAGTGCTAAGATACTAGGAAATAAGGATGAATTATGTACAACTGTGTAAAAGAGAGTGTAACTTTTTACTGATGTGTGGAGGAAGATGCGACAACCAAATAGAAAGGCTATGAAACTTACCTTTTCTCTAGTATCCTGGAAGGGGTTATTGGCTAAATTGCCAGGGCTGGAGAAAAACACTGCAGTGTCTGTCATTTGAAATGGTGAGAGAGTGAAATGGTGAAAGAGTGGACAAAGAAATTGTCTGTGTGGGTGGACAGAGAGGGCATAGATGGGAAATAAAAAGCATGTGCAAGTCACAAAGTTTTGCTATGTATTTGGAAGGAATCAGTGACATCCCATTTGAAAAAAGAAAGTGAATTCTAAAAGATGGTAGAAGGAATAGAGCTGATTAAGTAAAAAGATGACACAACCAAGAAAGGAAAATTTGTAGTGGAAATATTCAGCTGGGATGTAATTTTGCAGAGAACTTAAAAATTCAAGAAACAGAGTGCAATGTATGGTTTTAAGAAATGTATTTCTTCAAATACAAAACCTTATCTCTTTCTAAAGGTTCCTAATGGTTTTTGTGCCCCTTCCATTGTTAGGTATAAAGATTCATTTCAAATTTACATTCTATTTCTAGTTCATTCAGTTAAAAAAAGACCTTAGAGAATTTAATTTGTAGTTTTAAAACTGATTCCTGATGAGTATTTTTTCCTTAGTTTTTCATTAAGTTGTAATTTTAGTATTTCAGGTTTTATGACCCTTCCACTGTGACTGCAGCTCTTAATAGTTAAATGCAGTATTTTTCTGGAAGCAAAAGCATGTCAAGGCAGTCTTTGCAAGCTCCTTCAGAGGGATGGAAGCCAGTAATGGTTTTGAAAGTCTTTATTCTGGTAAAAATATAAAAAACTGTACAGAAGATAACAGACACTAAGAATCCATTTTCAATGTGTATGTGCTGTTTGGTTTCTTAAAGCTATTTCAAAAGTATTTCAATGTCTGCTTCAACTGCCCTACTAGATGAAAGAAGTTAATTGTATCTAACCTTTGTACCCAAACAAGCCACATGTTTGGAAGAGAAAACGGTAGCCTGAGACTCTTTCACTGCTGCATGATCAGTCTGTTAGCAGAATTGCAGTACAGGTAGTCTGTGCTTCCAACAGAGAGAGATAGATAGATAAGGTTCACCCAGTGTCATTTCTGCCATGGAAGGACACAGAACCTGGGTCCAGTTATGTCAGTGGTCATGTAGGTTTTCAGGGAAAGCGTGCCAGCATGCAGTTTCCTGCAGCTCTCAACAGAAGGTGTTGGTCTTTTTCAACTTTTTCAACATGACAACAAAGTGATCTTGCCATTCCTGGGCTGAGAATGGCAGGTTGCAGTACGATGTTCACCATCTCTTTGCAGCTGCAAAATGTTGCATTATCCAGGCAATTGGGGCAGGTGTGATGCACTGGGTCCATGAACAAGAAGCAGCAACTTTATTTTGTGTCTCTCTAGCATAACTCTTCTGCAGTCTTATGACTAGATAAGCAGAGCTGCTTACATATTGCCAGTCTGTGTCTTTAAAAACAGAGGACTCAAAAAAAAGGTTTTTTCAGTAAAATTTTCCTAGTATTATTGAGCTGGGCGGAATCTGTTAGGAATTTATGAAAAACTCTTGTCCATTTGAAGCATATATTCAAAGCTACTACTTTTTAATGTAAGATTTTTACCTTTCATTTTCTACAGAAAGGCAAATATTCAAAAGCTATAAATTCATAGAGCTGCTGGGTCTGTACCAACACACATGGACAATAATTTGGCCATTTGGTTCTTTACATTTTCATAGATGACATTTAGAAAGAAATTATCTGTAGCTTCTGGAAAAATATTATGGAAAAATATGCAGAAGATCAATGGTTCCAAACAGAATTATATGAACAAATATATTTCTGTTACTTTGGAGTAAATACAAAAGATATATACTCTCATTTACAGTTAGTAAATGAATTTTGATACGCTGGGATAAAATAAATTAATGGATTTGGAAGTACACATTAGTAACAGGTGAACAGTAAAAATAAGTCATTTGAAACAGTCTGCAGCTTTGATATAAGGTGTCCAGCAGGAAACTCAGACATTTTTACTTTGACAGCAATGCAATATCTTTGAGACTGCTTCCCTCTCCATGAAATGAAGCCTGCACTTTTACCTCTGTTGAGCCAGCTCTGACCTGTGATCCATGAAACACTGATGCACTCCTGTTACTAAAGTTTATTTTAAAACTGTGCATCAGTAGTTTAAACAAAACAAAACCGCAAGAAATGCAGGGAGAAAGCCCTGTAGACATTTAAGGAAGCAGAGATGAAGGCAAAAATGAAAATGAGGGTTTGAAGCAAATATAAATGTTGAAATTAGTTTTTGCACTTTTGAGTATCTTATAAAAAGATTCATTTTCTAAAAATATTTAAAGCTAGATTGAATCATAATGTTTTCAATAGACAGACTTTTTTATCTTTATTTGTACAGGATTGAGCACAACAGATCTGGTGACAAGAATAGCAACAGCAAAAAGTGGTGTAGAAACTTATAAAAACAAGAGATTGAACATTGAAGCTTATAAGGCTTTTCTTTCTTGGACATTATGATTGGACAGATATGGCTCTGTCTTAGAGATGCATGTTTTCACTCTTTTTACCTGAGTATTATTTGAATAGAAGAGTGACAAGATTCTGTAAAATTAATACATATTCCTAAAAGTGTACCTCATTAAAAATGATTAATAAGCTTATCACTTAGCCTTCCAAGAAGCAAACATAAACTCCTTCATGTTACTTCTTAGAAGTATTTCTAAAATGCAGTTGCTGGATTTGTGCTATTGCCTTTGAAACACGTTGCCAGGCCCATCTAGCAAGTACTGTGCTTTAACTAAGGATAAGGGGCCCAGCACTGGTCTTACTACTGTGTGCTTCATAGCCATGGAAAGATAATGCTCCAGTGGTTGGGCATTGCCCATATATCTGATTTTAATGTTTTTGGACTGAACATCTGAACATTTTCAGTAATTTCACTGCACCTGAGTGGTGTTCATATTTCTCCTGAAGTCCATAAGGTCCTAGTTAAACAAGCTGGGGGATGTGTCATCAGGTAGCCCCTAGGAGGAAATCAAATTTCCTTACAAATACCACTGAGAGCCCAGCACTTCCCAGAGACCCATAACATAAACACAATTCCTAAGGAGGCCCAAGGTAAAAAAGAGGAAAACTACTTCAAACTCGCATGGTGTGCCACGTACACATTGTCTCAGCAGGGACATTTGGTCATAGACCTGCCTTCTCCAGCTCAGAAAAACAAAGGTTTCAGGCTCGTGTTCAGAAAAATGTGAGACACCTTTCCTCATATTTTCTTTTTTATTATGGTCTTAAGTTTTCTGTATGCTTTTATAATTTCCCCCAGAGACCAAAAGTGACTCAAAGTCATTTTGTCAAAGTGACAGAAGTCAGACAGGCAAGATCATGATGTCCCAGATAATGTCTCTTTGGTTGAAGTAATTACGGCTTCAGATCTCTTGCTCGTGTCCATTTAGTTCTTAGTCCCAGAAGATCAATTCAGAGACATGCTATGAGTTTTGGAGATGTTAGCAGTGCCTATTCTGACCCTGATTTTTCAGAGTCCTCAAGCAACCCGAATTTACAAGGATGAAGGAAATGTTAGAGTTGTTTTATTCTTTAGACAGCCACTGACACATACATGCACATAAGCATTAAAATGAGCCTGAGCATATTCCCTTTGTGCAGTACTAATCAAAGAAATACAGTCTTTCATGGGTGAAATATAGATGCAGCTATAGTGAGATCCATATTGCTGACAGCAATTTATTTAAATAAAGCACTTTCAAGATATTTGGCTCTTCTCTGTGTATTATGTGATTTTTCTCATAATGTAATCTCAGTAGTGCATCCTGTCCAGTTCCCCCATGTCTATCTTCCAAAGTTTTCTAACTGTCAATGAGTTTTCTAAATAAGTAAATCTCCCTCACAGCAATTTCAGTTTAGCAAGATGATAAATCATGGTACTTCTTACCCTCAGGCACAACATGATGTCTCTTACCTTTGTATATTTTTGAGCATTTCAGCCTTCAAGTCTGAAATTTTTCTCACTTTCCTGACTCAATTTTACATTATTTCTCTGGTGATTTGAGGTCTGGGACACATACTGGATTTAATGTCTGCTTTAGCAATTCACTGCTTGCTTTTCATTTCATAGAGCTCTATCCAGCCCTTCAAGAAACAACACTGAGCAGCACTAAGCAAGTTTGCAGTGTAGATTGTGACATAGCAGTGTAAATACAGAAAACTGGGCCCTCTCCTCCCTCCCTGTTGATAGACTAATTAAACAGCATGTTGGAACAGGCACACAATATTTAACTTTCAGATTAAGCACATGCAAGGTGCATTTCTGCAAGAGAACAATCTCGATTGAATCAGGTTGTTCATGATCAGTTTTAATTTAGCAAGCTAGTTGTTACCCAGCTTTTACAAATAAAACTGCTTCTTTTCAAGGCTGGGTTAAAGAAGATGCTTTCTAAACTCAAAGAATTTGTATGTTATTCAAAGCTCATTCAGTCTTTGACTGCAATGCACTTTATTGCTAAACCTTCAGAACTCATATGGACTTCTTCTATTACCCATGAATATGACAGCTGACTAATGCAAGACTTCTAGACCTCAACAAATTTTCTTACTAGACATTTTTTTGCATCCACACAGAGTAAAGAACTGGTTTAGTTCACTGTATCAAAGAAAGGGATTTCATCAAAGATTCATTACTGTTAGCAGGGTAATAAAGTTTTTCTGTAACTTTGTAGAGGAAAACTTGAAAATTTATTGACACTAGATGAATATTAATATTATCTTCATTATAATTGTAATTTAAATGAACATAAAATATCAAATGTATTTTTATTTATAAAAATAGCCAATTAGTCTATCAGAGAAGGTGAGAAATTTTATCAAAAATCTCTGAAGCTCTGTGTATAATTCAACTACTAGCGTTTGGAAACAGCTAGCTGTTACAGTGTTTTTTCTGCATCATTCATTTGCTGTGGCTATGATTTGTAAATAATCTAATGCCCTGATCCCAAATAATTTTGCCATTTGTTCCTATTTGAAAAAATTTTGCTAGAGATGTCATGGAAGAAGTTATACTTCCATTAATTTATAATAATAAAGCAGTGTGGGCAGCTTTACCAGAAAGGGAGAAATACAGCTCAAGTGAACATATGTACTATAGCTGGTGAGGTATTCATGATTTGTAATGAAAGAGACCTTTGAAAAAAGAAATTTCATATCAAAATATTGCTACTTATATTTTAAGATGTGGCCACTAGTCTTATTTGAATAGCAATATACATAACAAAATAGATTATAAACACTGCTCTATTTTCCTCCCAACTTTCTTGTTATAATTTCAATAAAATAAGCCTAACAATTCAGTCCAGTAGCTATTAGAGATTTATACCACCAATAAGTTAATAGAATAATTTTTGACCAAGTGGATCTCCAGAGACTAAGTCATTATAACTTTGAACCTGCAGTGTTTCTCTTGGATGTGAATTGGCAGATGAGTATGTGTATTGGCCAGAAGCGTTGTTCCCATGGAAATGTTATTTCCTACATCACAGCTGTCCCCATAATGCTGTTTTTGTTAAATTTCTTCACTAAATTAATTAAATAAGAGCATCTCTGATTGACTTAACAGGTCTATTAAGAATGGCATTAAAATTCATCTCCTGCTTGTAAAAAGCAGTAAACAAAGTCTTCAGTGGGTCTTCCAGTCTCACAGGAGACATATATTAGAAAATATCTTTTACAACAACTGAAAAATTGTTAAAATCCTTTCCCTAGGACATCACAGCCTACAGCTGTACTACACAACGTGGATTTTCACTATTATGGATGCCTTATTTTCATTAGGGATCATTAACAGAGAACTAAGCTGGAAAGCAATAATATTAATTTTGCTTTGACTTTGAAATAAAGAAATAAAGAAACCTGCAAGGTCTGCCAAATGACTTGTGTAAATCTGATTCTCTGATATATATGTTTATGGTAGAGCAATGAGATTACAAGTTGTGATTTCTAATACTGCTGTAAAGACAACTGAAAAATACAAACAGCATCCTCAAAAATCCTACCAACAATATACGGTGCAATGGATTGTATTCATATCTTCTCCTTCACATTTAAAAGTATTAGCAGCATTGTAGATTGGAAAAATACCTGTGCTTCATAACACTGGTTTTAGTCAAGTGTATTTATTGATAAGAGAAAAAAAATTAAGTTTTTCATAATAATTTTAGTCTATCAGTCATTGAAACAGGCAAAATCTGTTTCATCTTTACTTAGTCTTTGTAGAATAATTTATATTCTTTGTAATTGGTTAGTGATTACAAAGTCACTGGTTATAAGGACTCTCTACTGCTCCCTGTGCTGCTTTCTGCCACAGACTGGTGTGGTTCAGAGCCAGGGCCTGATGTAAAAGACAGTTTTATAAATCATTACTGCTGCAGAACTTACCAGGTTAGTGAAGAGGGAAGATGAAGCTGGGTGGCAGCTCTGGGGTTTCTGTCACTGGGACTTATTTTGAGCTGGCAGATGGATCGTGATATCAGTGTGGGGTTTTTAGTTCATGTTTTGGGGAGGTTTTTTTTTTTGTTTTCTGGCCTGAACAAAGGATTCCTGGTGAAATTTGGCACTTACTGTATGAAGCAGCCAGTTTTTAGAAAGTATATCTCTTTCTGTAGACAAGAATCTGACCACAATGCCTTCCAACTCTGTAACTAATTCAAAAACTGCAGCCAAAGACTGCAGGTTTTTACCTATGGCAACAGGACAAGATTTTCCATTTAGTACGTATGTTACAATGAGCATTTATTGTGCCTGCACCTGCTTCATGGAAAATATAACAGCTAAAAATAGTATAAAATAGTTCTAAAATTAGTATTTTCTTGTAAGATTATTAAATGCTTTCAAGTCCCTCAGAAAATGAGAGAGGTAGGATGAAGCTTCTGACTTGTTTTTTACTACCTAGCATCCAAAAATATTGAGTAAATCAAGTTTTTATCTGGAACCTGTTTGGGATCTAGAACATTTGCCCACAGTGTAGTCCATTTTTCCCAAGTGCAAGAGTTACAAGCCATATACTGTCCCAGTGAAGTGGCTTCAAATCAGTTTCACTGCCTTTAGGACAGGATTATTTTGCACTGTGAAATCTTCCCTCTCCTCAACCCAAACCTCACAAACAGTTTCTTTCTATCTTGGTCAGATATCAAGGGAATGGTCTCCCTAAAGCAGGAGATACCAAGACTAAATCAGAGATCTTCTTGTGAGACCTATTTCTCTGCTTCTCTTCTGTGAGGGTTTCCTTAGGCACTTTATGGAATTCCTCTCTGGCTATGCAGGAATTCCAGAAAGGATTGTTTTCCAAGTAGCCAATTCTAATAATTGTTTTTTGGAAGTTTCTCTGGCAGTGTTTTCTAATCTTTCTGTAATTCGGTACAAATATTGACAAACTGGAGAAAAAAACCAGATAATTTCTGATTATCTGCTGTAGTAAGAGTCTGGAAGACTTTGAAAGCACATTTTTTCCAGACAGTAATTACACTCTCAGTTTTGAAAACAGGTGAGTGTCTGCAAAAGATAGTGAAGATTAATGCCTTTAAGAAACCCAAAACCTTAATACTGCAATTCCAAAAGTCTGTGTTTGAACAGCAGTTTTATAGTTGCTTATTGTTTTTCTTTAAAAGCATTCAGAAAAAGCTTATGGGCCAGAATTGGGCTATTGAATATCATAATTTGAAAACAATCTGAGATTTTTAATTTCATCAAGGAATTTAAGGCTATGTCTAGACCAGTAAGCAAAATAGGGCTAGGACATAGTCTTGATCATCTATATTGTTTAAACAGCTTGTGTTCTCTTTGGCGTAACTTTGTGCTGGACACTGATAAGGTGCCCCTGATTCAGATCAGGGACAATTCAGGAGATGGCATAAATTGGGGTCAGTTTTGTCCAGGCAGGATGCCTGATAAAACCCTGTTTTGGGAAGGATGTAAGCTAGTGTAAGCTAGCCTGCTGTGTGTATGCAGGCTGTCAAGGCCAGAGAACAGGTCTAACATATTTGATTAACTGCTCTAGGTGTGGCACAGAACTCTTAATTGGCTACAAGGACCATATTAAATTTAACAGAATCATTGAATCTCCTGAGTTGGAAGGCACCCAAAATGGTCATCGAAGTCCAACTCCTGGCCCTGCACAAAACAGCTCCAAGAGTCACACCATGTGTCTGAGAGCACTGTCCAAACACTTCTTGAACTCTGTCAGGCTTGGTGCTGTGACCACTTCCCTGGGGTTCCTTCCAGTGCCCAACCACCCTCTGGGTGAAGAACCTTTTCCTGATATCCAACCTAACCCTCCCCTGACACAGCTTCAGGCCATTCCCTTGGCTCCAGTCACTGGGACCACAGTGAAGAGATCAGTGTCTGCCCCTCCTCTTCCCCTCGCAAGGAAGCTCCAGATTGCAAAGAGGCCTCCCCTCAGTCTTCTCTTTTCCAGAGTGAACAAACCAAGTAACCTGATTTGCTCCTCATGTGGCTTCTCCTTGAGGCCCTTCACCATGTTCATTGCCATTGTTTGGGTGCCCTCTAATGCTTTTATATCTTTCTTATATTGTGGTGCCCAAATTTGCCACCAGCACTCGAGGTGAGTGCCCCAGTGCAGAGCAGAGCAGGACAATCCCCTCCTTGCCTGGCTGGCCATGCTGTGCCTGATGCCCCCCAGGACATGCTTGGGTCTCCTGGCTTCCAGGGCTCTGCTGACTCATGGTCAACTTGCCCGTGACCGCCAGGTCTGTTTTTGTGGTGCCAGTCTCCAGACTCTTTTTTCCCAGTCTGTACGTACAATCCCCATCCCAGGTGCAGAATCCAGCACTTGTCTTTGTTAAACTTCATATGGTTGGTGATTTCACAGACCTCTAATTTGTCAAAGTCTCTCTGCTGAGCCTCTCTGTGTTCAAGGGAGTCAGGAGCTTCTCCTAATCTAGTATTATCAGCAAACTTTAGAATACCTTTGACATCACAGGTATCTGTCAGTCTGACTCTCCTCAGCTGGCTAACATAGTGTATTTTTAAGAATACTATTTCATGGCTAGGGCTCTCATACTCCACCATTAGCTTTAAATTACAAATATATATAGAGATCTTACTGTAGGTTCTTTTCTAATGTCATATTTTTCTCTTGTGGTTTTTTTGAAGGACTTTCTGCTTTAGCTTTGAGAATGTATTCCTCTAAAATTTATGCATCTTTCCTTTTCCTTTTTTCACTGGAAAACTGAAGTGTCTGAAAAGATATTTACACTAAGACCTGTCTGCAGCTCTTGGTTTCCTGAAGAGGTTTCCTGGATTTTGGGATAGAAACAACATTCCTGTGTGAGCTTTGTCCTTCATCTTGCTTTTGTTGATAGTTTGGTCTTGTTAAGCCAAAGGCAATAGCCTGGCTGCCACCTTCACTCTGCTCTTGCTGTAGGCTGTGGGCTGCCACATAACTGGGGTTGTGTGCTGATTTTGTTCTTGTTTTGGTTCTAATAATGGTATTATTATGTCATTATGCACACATTATTTGGACTAGGATAATTACTTTATTTCCTGCTTTATTTTATCCTCCCCGCCAGCATCTGACTGTATATTCTCTTTGCTGAGGATATTTTTTAAATTATTATTATCTTATAAGACACCTTGAGAACCCTATTTTTACTGCATATCTATTCATGAACTAATACAATTTCATAAATTTCTTTTATATAATGTCTGTTTTAAAATACTGTTGAACATATTTGACTGGATGTGCGTGAGAGTAGGTTTGTGCATATGTACATATAAAGAAAACTTCCAGTAATTTCTGTTTCCTGTTAAGGAAAACGGTTGTATGATTTACTCTCTAAATTTTACTCTGAGGTCAACCTTTCTATTAGCTCAGAAAGGAACCAAATCTGACATACAATACCCAGTTTTTCCGAGAATGATCCAGTTGTGGCACTGTCAAAAGACAGGCTGGGTAGAAGGATGGTTTCTACTGGAGAGGATATCAAGTATCTGCCAAGAAAAATTAGTAAATGAGGATTTGGATGGCCAGAAAGGATTCAGAGTGCTGATGAAGGAAGTGCTCATGACCACTCTAGGTTTATTTTGAGGCACTATAAACCACTCATAACTGTCCTAGTATGTATTTCTCAAAGCTTTTTTGCTAAGAGAGGAATTGCGAAAAAACAAAGTCCCTGCTATGGGATGGCTTTCTCCAAGGGCTGTTTTTTGGATAGGACTGTAGCAAAGATGTATTCTCTGCTGCTTTTAGAGAAGGGGAAAACCCCCAAGCCTTTAATTGAAGAAAATAGTTTTAGAGCTTGACTGGGAAAAAAAAATAGAGGTTTGTGAATGAATTTTTAGCATCAGCCATTTGTACTAGTATTTGGTATATCCACTTAAATCTAAATCCCTTTCTCCTCATTTGAATTCCCTTTCCTACCTTTCTCAAAAAGTTGGCCAAGAGAAGGTGTCTGACTGAAGTCTACACATCATTACTGGCAGGACTACACAGCAAAACATTTTGTGATACAGAAGCCTTTAGACAGCAGCCAAGAAGCAAACTTTGGTAATTCATAGTACTTTCATAGCTAACCACACACTATAGTGACCAACCTCTTTAAACACACTGATTTATTTAATAAAGGCAACTATTGTAATCCATTCCACTTAAATAGAACTATACATCTTGAAAAGGACACAAAAAAGCTCCTCAAAGGCACATTCAACTCAGGAAATGGTGACTTTTTATTCTGTGTAACTTTTATCTTAAAACACAGAATATGTCTGTTTCCTCTGATGACATAGGACTTTATTGAATGGTAATATCACTTATAAAACAATGCATTAATTACTGTTTTCCATATGACAGGAACTCAGTGATTTTCTGGGTATTATTTTTGAAAAAATGGATCACTGAAATAGGTTGTTCTGCAAGCAGAGAAAAATTTACTTCCCCCACCAGTCTGTACCTGCGAATGAGCTTCTACTAGGAGAGATTCAAAAATGACTTCTTCTGCAATCTTTCCCCAAATAGGCATTCATAAGATCTCTCTCCAGGGATCTGTTTTCAAAACAGTCTTAGAAACGAAATAGCTTTAGTTTCCTACTGCACTGTCAAATTTTATTGGATTTTAAAAAATACTGAAAAGAGAGAGACCTGACTGAAAGCACACATTAATCATATTTCCTTTGAGAACTTGGATTAAAAATAGCATTACTGGATAAGGGGCTCTCATTTTCTGATTCTTAGTAAAATTTTGCTTAAGATAAGATAGAAGATACTAGCTCTTCACAGCCATGTTTTTTCTAGACCTCTAGGATTTTTTACATGCAAGATAATGTTGAAACTGAGGAGTAGTTCTGTGTCATCTGTTTTCTTTGACTGAATTCTTAGAGGTGTTAGTTTGATAAAAAATACAGTATGTGATGTTATCATCTAACAAGTAAGTTAACATATAAGTACTAATAAGACACAGAAATACAAATTCTCATTTACTGTTTCCCTAACTTCCTCTTTACCCACATCCTATCCCACTCCTCCCTTGGTGATAAAGGTACTAATAAGAGTCAGTGTGTACCAACATATAACAACAAAGAGAGCTAAAAGAGGGTAAGAAAAAAGCTTTCAGGTTACCATTGTGTTCTGTCTTTTGTGGCTGTGTGTCCAGGCAAGGCCACTATGGCTCTCTCTCAGCTTTGTTTTGTGCTTCTCCATCTCCTGATCCAAACTCTCATTCATATTTTCCCCTGTAACTTCCTTGAGAAGTACACTCAGTATTTTTTCAATGGTAAAGGTCTACTTCTGCTATGAACCAACTCTTAGCTTTCCCTCTGGGTTGTGGCTAAGCTATAAGTCTTCATTTACTTTTGAGTGCACTGCATTAATTCCATAGATAAGTTACTGACAGACTATGTATTGCAAAATCTTCATAAAGAAACAATAATGCCTCCTTTTATGAAATAGATTTCAGGCCATTATATGTAAGGGAAAAGGAGTATATATTTTTTGTATACTCAGAAAAATTTGCTCTAGAGACATTTGCTGAGCACTAAAGCTTTAGCAGCAGCTTTTGCATGTATTTGAAAATCTGTTTAAGAAGCAAAAATATTAATTTTATCCTTTATATATTGGTGATTTAACAAAAAATCATTTCCCCTGGGTTCCAGAAATATTCCACAGTTTTGTGGATTGTTTAAAATGGTATCTCATGGGGACTTTTTGGTGAGAAGCACTGTACTGAAAAGAATAATAAATGTCTAAGTTTTGTGCAAGAACATCATTGCAGTAGAAAATTCTCTATAAGTTTTCAGGCCCACATGTACCCCAGAGCTTCCATTTCTGGATATTTGTTCAGACACCTACCAATTAGATGTCAGGGCAAAATTTGGATAAGTGCTGTTGTCATCAGTGTAGATTGCCATTTCTGAGGAAAGGAAAGGAAAGGTCCCTTAGCCTGGACCACTGTTAGATCAGGTTCCCCTGGGACACCTGAAATGCTGCAGCAGATAGTTTAGATGCAGCCACATAGAGCACATTTACAGAGTCTCTAAACAAGTACAAAAGATACATTAGAATTGAATTCCATTTTGTCAGTACTGGTGATCTATGCCACAAAACACTCAAGTGTTGAGTGAAATACATATCTAGGACCTGTATTTGTTGATGCAGAGATGGAGAAAAAACCGATGGGTGTTCATTACTGTATGATGACTGAGCTAAACCGCTGAAATATCTGAATGTATAGTAACCAAAACTGGGCTTCAGACTGATATTCTTTTCCACTCAGTAGTGAATCAAGTGTCTGTTTCCCAGAGGAATATAGGTTATTTGTGTGTATGTATGTGAGAAGAAGAGGCGCACAGCACAGAACTTAAATTTTCCAAACAAAAAGTGATTATCTGATATATGGATGCATTAATTCTTTGGTATGCTTTTGCTGGTAATAAGTTTTAAGTCAATCAGTAAATAAGAGCTTCTTATTTAAAACACAATTTGGATGAGTCCAGTATTTTTACAGTGCATCAACTAAGACCCTAGAATTAAAGTTTCTCCTTTTACCTCTTAAAACCAAATCCTACCTGTGTGATTAGCTGCTTTTACCCTTTAGTCTCCCAAAACCTTCCATCTGAAACCTGTCCTTTTCTGTCTTCCCCTTTTTACTCTTTGTCTGCACTGTTTATCCGTCAACTGGCTGACAGTGTCTTTACATCCAAAATGCAAAGCAGACAGATGGCCATCTCAGGAAAGAACATGACTAAGAGCACCAGCATCAGCGGGGAGATGTACACGCTGGAGAAGAACGACGGCAGCCAGTCGGACACGGCAGTGGGCACCGTTGGTGGTGGCAGCAAAAAGAGACGTTCCAGCATTGGTGCAAAGATGGTCGCCATTGTGGGGCTATCGAGAAAGAGCCGTAGCACGTCACAACTCAGCCAAACTGGTAGGAACTAGATTTTTTTTCTCTCTCTTGAATTATCAGTTAAATGTACATAATACTTATGTATTACAGTTTAATCATTTGAAGATCCTGTGGAAGTTGCCTTATGAACAATATACTACGGAATGAAGAAAATGGTCAATTATCTTTTTTCCTCTGAACATTTACTAAACCTTTTTTTTTTTTTAAGCAAAGATCCTTTTCAGGTTGGACTGAAGCTTTTATCTTCTGCTTGCCGGAACCTGCTTAATACACTAATTCCTTACTTTTCAGCTTTTCAGGAACCAACATGAGCTGTACTTTCATTTGGGGGGATTCCTTACTGAAGTTTCTGAAGGGTTGCTGAAATGCTGCAAGATGCCTTTGGTTTTGTCACAGATAGTGTTTGTGTATTTCAACATGAGGTTTTTTCACCTTTAAACATGCAACCTTATTTTGAAACAAAGCAATTTTCCTGAACAAAATGATATATTACTTTAGTGCAAATGTTTTATTTTGTTTTAATTACTTTCTTTTCAGCCTACAAGTGTATTCGCCATCCATAGAAATTTTCCTCATTTCTGTTTCTCTCGATTCAAATTGGATACTTCAATGTACTGCCTAGGAAAATGGAGAGTTTTTCTGCTTTGATGCCTAAAGCACTTAAAATTTTACATGTTTTTTTCTATGCCTTCCTATTCTGGGGAAAATCCATATAATGCACTCTGAAAAGCTCAATGTCAAATAATGACTCTGTAGAGGACAAGTGTATTTTACATGGAAAAAAGTTACTTGTGTTTGAATAGCATTCATATAAAAGAGGCATTTCAGTAATTTATATAAGCATGCATATATATATATATTTCAAGGTATGTACAGAAGATATGCTGTATTCTCAGTATTTCAGAAAAAACTGTTGTGATGTTTTCATACAATTCAACGTGAATTTAGAGTGCCCTGCTGTGTGAGGTCCCATCTGAAGGTCTCCATTGTGCTAATCACCATTCAAATACAGAGAAGAGATTTCTCAGTTCTTTCCAAACCAAAGTGATAGGAGTTTTAATGTACAACAAAATGGAGCAAAACAATTATTTGCACTGTCAGAAACTGTGGTACATTTTTAAGTAAACTTTTGGGGGATGTGTACTGTAAAGAGTAGAACTAAAAAGAAAGGAAAGAAGGACAGGTAACAATGTGGAAGAGGGTAAGGAACTTGACTGTGTGACTTATTGAATGCAGTATGAACAGGAGGGAACGAAGAAGAGGGAAAATAACGTATATAGAGAAAGCCCTGAATATCATGCAGACACTGGTGACTCCATCAGTAGGCAATTCTTTGCAGCAGCCTTGTGTTTTACCAGCTCACTTTCAGGTTATGGAAAGGGCAGGTCCATGTACATTTCTATTTTCTTTGAAATAAATTACAGATAAAAGATGAAGTCACCTTTAGACAAATCTGGGAAGTGTCTGGTTAGGCAAGAAAAGAGATTAATCACTTGCTTACCTGGAAATCTAAATTTTTGCCTTGTGATAGTACAGGGCTATGTAACTGTATAGATGCATTTGAATATCAAATCATATGCAATGAACTACATTACTTTTTATTACCTAATCTGGCCTCTCTTGCCATATTAAATGAAGGATGTCAGCTCTTTGTACATTGCTCATGTATGTCTCAGCAGTAGAGGGAATCTATATTGTGTGTCTGGTCTAGATCTGATTTAAATACCATGCTGTCTTTGTTATTTGGTACTTTTAAGCTGAAGTTTTTCTCTGTGATATATCCAATCAGTTGCCCAATGACTGATTAGATGCTCCAGTCAGGGACAAATGTGAAATATAACTGTCTCAAAGAGTATTCAAAGTCTCTAGACCCACTGACCGTGAGTAGGGTGTTCTGACAAACTCTTGAGTGAGGAGCTGTAATTCAGTGCTGTTAGAGGAGTGGCAGGACCAGCAGGGAGCCTGCATGGCTCTGGCTGGCAGCCCCTGTCCCTTGGCTGCTCCTTGGGACTGGCCTGTGCTCAGGGCTGGCCTGTGCCTGGCCCTGACCAGAGCAGCCAGAGCAGCTCCTGCTGCCATCTCCTGGAAAAGCCCCTCACGTTGGTTGGATACGGGGATACAGGTAAGGGTTGAGGGTTGTTTTGTAGAGCTGTTACTGCACACCTGCTCCTGCTGCTCTATTGGACAAGTGTCTCCAAGCGGCCCTGTCTGGTGGCCACATGTGGCTGCTGCTACAGGACAGCACAAGCATCTTTTAATAGCTGGGTCACGTAAGCATTGCTGGTTGTGGTGAGCAGGCCTGTGGCCACACATCAAGCCCTGGATGAGGTGTGTGCATGGTGCTGTGTCTACAGTGACACAACGTGATGGCCTGTTGGGTTGGTGAGGGTGAGGCCACACCATGAAGAAATACCTTGCCTGTCTTCAGATCCTTCACAAAGAGAATGGTGAGATGCCAGAACAGGTTGCCCTGTGGATGCCTCATCCCTGGAAATGTTCAAGGCAAGGTTAGATGGGGCTCTGAGCAACCCAAGTGGAGGGTGTCTCTGCCCCCTCTGCAGGGGGGTTGTAGCTAGATGGTGTTTAAGGTTCCTTCCAACCCAAAGCGTTCTGTTTCCATCCATTGGTGCATCTTACAGAAAATGTTGGACACCAGCATTGTACATTGGTACCAGAGGATTAAAACTTGCAATTAAGGTGTTTAATGAATTTATAAATTTCTCTGGCTTGTCTCATCATGTTCCTTTTCTCAGATGGTGGGTGCCTGCACAAGGAGTCGTGTATTGGTACAATCTGGAACCAAAACACTAATTTCCTGTAGATGTCCTGTAAGTACAGTTTTCTGGAACTGAGAGGCCGGAGATATTCAGTGTCAGGGCATTGGTACCATGTAGAAACTGGATTAAGTATAAAAGTATCTTAGGTACTTTCTGAAGATATTATATCTTTCAATGGGCTGGCTAAGGATCTCCTTACATATCAGGCTTGAAAAAGCATACCAATATCAGAAGATAACACTACTTCTGTAGAAAGTTGTGTGCTCATATGGAAATCATTGTAGAAATTACTATCTGTATCTCTGAAGCTTTTTTCAAGTGTTTTGTAAAGTATAATTTACTTCAGTGGTTTTCTTCATTCATATTTTATAACTAAATCTATGCCAGAAGTTTTTCTGAAAGTAGGTCATCATAACTGTTTTGAGAACTGTGTATCAGACTTACAATACATGCCTTATAAGGTCAGTTTTAAATGTCTTTTCAAATTATTTGTATTGTTTCTTGTTGTTTGTCATAATGCTATGAAGTTGACACTCAGATAAAGAAATGTATTTTTTTATTCTGGTCTGTAGTCTTTTTCAGGTAGGAACAGTTTTCATATGGGTAAAGAGCATGACACAAAAGTAATTTTTCATAAGGCTGCTTTTACTTAAGACTTCAGTAAATAACAAGATTCTGAAGAGCAAAGTAGCAAGATAAATTAGAATTTATTTTATTTCTGGTTCCTGTACCTTTCCAGTGCTCCAAAAATAGTTAAAGGTATACTCCGTATTCTTGAGTCAAGCTATCAATTCCAGAAGCTAAAATTTGATGGGTTAGAAGGAGTTTATGTTGTAACGTTCAGGTCCTGATTCCACAGGCATTCTTCCTTGTGGAAAAGATGCTTTCTTTACTGAGGAAGATAGAATGCAAAATGCAATTCTTAACAGGCTTAGCTATTCATATCTGGAATGAAATTGTTTTCCTGCTGGTCAGCCCTGAGGGAACTGATGATCGGACTTCTATAGAGATGCAGACCAGTTATATTTCATTAATGAATAAAGTCTTTGCCATCCTCTTATCATGCCAGCTTAGGCAGCCCTTTCAATTTACATGCACTGTCTCTGACAGGCAGATACCTGGGTGCCTTCACTTCCCTTATTTAGATGACATTTCTCTTTTTGCGAGGTAAATATTCCATCTTTTCTTTAGTTTGCCAAAACCTATTGTGTTTGTAGGCTGATTATAGTCAAGAGCCAAAGCAGTTTACGGCATATTTTCAGAATCTGGGGCACTCCATGCATCATATATACTAAAACATCATGTGTGTATGTTGGGTCACCCATACGGGTCCAGCGCACTCTCAGAGACTGAGATCCATCATGTCTTTGGGTATGCAATTACAGTAGATAGAATCTATTAAAAGAGATGAAAAAAGGAAGGAACAGTGTGACTTGAGAGTGACCAGTGCAGCAATGCCTGCAGAGAGGTGTAACTATGTTTGGATAGAAACCAGTACCCTCGTGTGTCTCTGGAGAGCGTTGCTCCAAGGTGCTGCACTCCAGAGGCACCTGCACATGTAAACGTAGCAGGTGGGGCTGGGGGCAACTGACACTGCATGAACTGCACTTGCTCTGTGGCAACATGTTGCTCCATGTCACCTAAGAACCCTTGCCAGGATGCCAAATGTGCTATGAAGTTATATGGCTGTGAAAGTGGAATTTTGAGACATTGGTATGAGATCTTTTGACATCTTTTATAATTTTGCTGAGGTTAAACTTCACCATATATTATTGAAATTATAGTTCTCTACAGAAAAAGTACAAACAGCAGTTGATTCTGTGCCAACAAAATGATGATTGATGTTGTGTGAATTCAATAGTTATTCTCAAAATGAGGCATTTCCATTTTAACAAATTCTGAAGAGATCCAAAGTGAAAAGAGATTAAAGTATTTAGAAATTTTGATATTTCATGGCTTTGTCTTAGAAGAAAGTAAGAGAACTAGGTCTCAGAGCAAAAAGTTTGATTGAGATTTTATTTTGTTTGTGTTTAAAACCAAATTCTGGATTCTGTATGGTTTGTAGGGTGTTGAAACTGCAGTCCGAAGTGCTGTACTTATAAGTAGAACAGTCTCACTTATGTTTGTTAGGAACCAATGATGTAGCTTGTAGAGCAATTTCCTCAACTTATGGAATAATTGAGAGGAATCTATTGGTAACATTGGTCTTGTTGTGGTATAGAACTTCACATTTCTCAATTCAAAATTTGATTTATATAAAAATAATCTTCTACTACACGTATAGTCAATGTGGTTCCTATTAAAAAGAGGGTGCTTAATCACTTGGAATCATGGTGACTAAAGGAGAAACTACACTGACTGCCTTTCATTGTCAAAAGTGAGATAGTATATGGTAAGCATACAATTTACTGAATAAAAGTGTATTTGTTTACATAATAGCTATTGTTATTTTCTATCCCTAGAATTAATTTATGTGGTCAAAATGGCAACTGAAATTATTATTCACTCCTATTAATTTGGACATGTATTTTAATTTTTTAAAATCATATATATAATACAGACAACTTGAAACAAGCCATTTGTTTGGGGGTTTATTTCCTCTCCTCTTCCAGAGACAGACTGCTAATGTAATAGATTGCTTTAATGTGTTGTATTACACTTGCATAAATATTCTTGATGTGTAATCTGATTTACTTTCAAAATTAACACATAATAAATTGATAGAAATATAGGATTAGCAATTGACAAGAGATTAGGGCATATTTATCTCACTCATTAGTTGAGAGTTGTGAACTGAATCCTTTACCAAAGAGAAAGCACTATTATAATAAATACATTACCAAGAGTGTTAATGAGCTTTTACTATATAAGCTCTGAAAAGTATGCTAATAAATAAAGAGACTCTAACTGCAAACTAAAAAGGCTATAAAATGTCATTAAATTTTGTTGTTTTCCTCTATATGTAGGAAAAGACTAGGAAAGGAGATATGGCAGTACAAAATTTATGTTGCTCTCCTTAACAGATTTTCTGTAGAGGAAGTAGGTGTATATTTGAGTCTTCAGATTTTCACAAAGCTTTTCTGAGAGATGGAAGCAGTGAAAACAAACATAGAGTTGAGATGCCAGAACTGAACTCCAGCCAATGCTAGCTGTGATCTTACAGAAGTCCTCTGGAAGACATTTCTCACGTACAAAGTGTGGGAGACACCTTATACCATATATGAGGAGAAATTCCAGGAAAATGAGAAGGAAGCTCTGTGGTAAGACTAGGGAGTAAGAATAAAAGGCTTAATTTTAGGAAAAAAGGTTCAGATCATGTACAACAACTGAGCCATACTGCCTCAGTGGCAAATAACTCATCAAACTTTTCTGTAATATGGTTATCAACACAGTCAGGTACACACCTGTAAGATTTCCATCTGCCTGTGGTAGAAGTAGAACTAAACCCCCTGGTTGTAGGCATTTATGATATTAAAAATCCTTACTTAGTATTAAAAAAAAGATTTTTCTACATTTCTTTACTTAAAAAGAAATTTTCTTATATTACTACTTGAACTCATTAATAAGGGGAAAAAAGGAGAAAGTTTGAAGAGAGATCAGAACATTTAGCTTGACCTTCCACAAGATTTTTTTCTTTCCATAATTAGAGGTAAAAATAGAGAGAAATGTAGGGTGATCTTTCTTGGTAAGAATACTGCTAAACTATTTTTCTTTTTCAGAGCAGAAGAATTCTCATAAGATCCCTGCTTAAAAAATATACATCTCATAAAAACCCCCAAACTATAAAGCAGTTTTATTTCTGTTTTTGCAGTAAACAAGACTGGGGTGTTTTTGTGTTGTTACATAAGAAAAAATGTAGGCTTTCCTTAAGAAAGTTTCCATTTAGAAACTCCTTTTGGGATTTTTTAATCCCTTAGTTAACATATGATATAATATATGAGAATTTCTTGTTCATTATTTTGTGAAAGAGGGCTCTGATTTTAGTCTACTGAAACTTGAGAGTGGAAAAAAGAACTTTATAGGGCAATCTCATACCTTGGCAATTATTCAGCTTTCACTTTGCCTGAAATGTCTGCGATATTTATCTGTAGTTACAGTTCTGTGTGTATATGTCGTTTACACTTCAAGGAAGAAAATTCAGTTGGTTTTTTTTTCAGTTTAAATAATATTTCTAGTTTTGTCAATTTCCTACATAGCCATCTCAATGAATACTCTTTGTATTATTCTAGAGGACAATATTAATCTATCCATTCTCTGTGAACCATTGTCACTAAATAACATTGTGCCATGAAGGGAGATTTATTTCAGATCTCCAAAGGCCAGCAGGAAAAGGGCTGTAGTACTTCGCTGTTGAACAGTTATCAGAGACATGGTTTGCACACCAAAAATAAATAAAGATTACAGTTATATTTACAGATTAATTAGAGCTGCATATTTTTTTAATTTAATATTTCATTATAATACAGGATTTCTTTCCTTGTACTTAAGTGGAATGTAATATTAAATGTCTTTTGGCAAGTTGTATCTTAATACTGAATTTATGTCTTTAACACTATCCATGATATCAATAGTATTAATAACCCTTTGATAAATGGAATTCTCTTTCTAGGGATAGAAGTGAATTTATAGAATAATTGCCTGAAAATAAAAAAGCATGAAAATGGCCTCAAATCAAAAGGTGGTAATAGAGGCATGCTCTGCAGACTAATTCAGAACAGCTCTCTGGCCTTGACTGGTATCCAAGTTACATGGACATTGCTGTGTCACAGAAGTTCAATTTGACTGCACTCTCCTGTTGCCTGTTTCAGCTGCTGCTGGGTCTGCCTTACAAATACGGCAATCCGTGGTCTCCGTAGGATAGAACAGGAAGGGAAAAGTTACAGAACTCCTGCTTTTAAACACCCCATGGGATGTACAGCCTGTGGGAAGTCATGCAGGTACTGAGAATACAGTTGTGCTATTCATATTGCCGGGCACTTTGTGTCTAATGATCCGGGCTATGACTCACAGTGCACCTCCAGGCCCTTTAGACTGGCTTTGTCTCCCATGGAACAAGTGTGATGATACTATCACCCAAAAATCACACATGCCACTAACAGTAACCTCTTAACAGAGAAATCTACAGGAGAAAGTATATTAACAGAGTAATTTAAAATTATTTAAGTGTACCATTGATGAATACACAAGCAACCATTTGATCAGGAAGCTGAACCTTTTGCTCACAATCAAGATACCCTACTAGCTTACAGTCACATCTCTTATCCATGCTTTATTTCTCATACTGGGTCATCCTTTTTCTTTTTTTGAGTGCTAGTAAAAGCTTCAGTTTGCAAAATAGTGCGTCTCAGGTATGTGCCAGATGGTGTATGCCAGGTACGGTCCAAGAAACTGGGAAACTATTTTTTCCTTCAGCAAGGGAGGGGCTCTGAACACAGATCTCAAATCACAGATGCATGTTGGTTAGTTGGAGTATGAGACAGACATTTGGTCTCTGCTTCTCTAGAGACATAATAAAATAACGCAGCAGTCAAAACTAAATTTCTTAAGCCAAGTTCTGCAGCTGCATTTTTAAAACTTGCCAGATCTGTCCCTGAGGCAGAATGTGCAGGACCTGTGTTTTCTGAATGCTCATGTGGTAGGATAAGGCCCTGGCATCTCCATGGTGGCAAGTCAGTTGTTTCTCAGCTTGTAAGAAATCAAAACTGGAAGGAAAATTAGGATAAAAATACTGAATTTGAGGAACTTTTTTAACTTTGGAATGAGATGACTGATTCCTGTGCATTTTAGGAACTTGCATCCATTACTAAACTGTTTTTCATTCATATGTGATTTTGCATTTCTGCAGTCTGAGACAAACACAGGGGAGGATAAGAAAAGAACAGAAAAGAGAAATTGCTTGTCTTCATTGTCAAGAAGTCAATGGAGTGCCATTTAATAAACCTAAAATTTGTCAATACTCTACTTTCTGTTTTAGCACACAAAAGGATTTTGTGAAATTATTTTTTCTGTCCTTCTGGATTGTACATTGTGCTTCTTAACTATGCTATTGGAGAACTCCAGGTTAAAGTTTTAAATTTTTTTTAAATTTGAGAAAGTAAAACACATCCTTATACTTTACAAATACCAAATGCTTTGGCAATGGATACTAAGGAAATGGATAGATTAAAGACATCCCAAGTGCATCTAAATTAAGTGGAAACTTGAGAATCTAACTCAAGGAATGCAGTGGTGAACTGTGTGTTTTTGATGCAATATTTTATATTCTGGTAGTTTACAGCTGAGGAATTCTTCCACGTATTATTCTTAAATGTCAATACAGGTTTTGTTATAGCCTTTTGAGTATTGCTTGAACTAAGTGATATAATTTTCTCTAATACTGTTAGGCATATGTGAGTTCAGTTAAACTAGCTTTTCATGCTGAGGGAGCCAAAAATTGTCATGGAGAATATTTCATAGAAGGACAAAAACTTTTAAGTTGTTTGCAAACCATTTGTAATGCAGTCCATCTAGGAAAATATTAATTGCCCCTTAAGAAATGCAAAAAAATACCTTTTTCCTTATCACCTAAATAATTTGTGCATGCTTCTTTGTCTACCTATATAAGATAAACAGATCCTTTGGGAGATATTTTTTTAGCAGTCTTACATTTTTTGGTAAAGTAAGCAAAACATAGTTTCCTTAATGGTGGGAGCGGGGTTTGTCCTTTTATATCTACTTTTAGGAGTTTTTTCTATGCTTGCAAGTGCTTGTGTGAATGACATTCAATTTTTTACTGTCATGATCATTTCATTTCATGAAATGTTAAACTATATATGTTTTCTTATACTAATTAAATCTCTGCTCCAAAAGTTACAATCAGATTTTATTCATTTCTGTAACTATAGTACTCTAATATTTTGGGTTTGCCCTTGTCTGGTTAGAATTTGGTGCCAGAAAAATTTTTTTTAGCTCAGTCTATGAAATCATGTTGAGACTTAATTGAAAATATTCACAGTAATAAGTACTGTTATTGTTACTATTTGCTGAAATAAGACCTGTCAAGAACAAATTTGTACTGTGAAGGAAAAATTACTTCCCTCTGATTAACTAAATTAATTAATAGTTCCCAGCATTACGGATTTTTTCATAAGGTGGATGTCTTTAATATTTTTTAAAATTTTAAATTAATGCAATGTCTTTTGTATAACCTGCAGTGTTAAGGCACTGCCAATTTAAATATTTATGTAGAAAAGACAACATAGTAACACATTAAAAAAAAAAAGCAAAGTTCTGTAGAAACTTTCTATTTTAGAGGTCCTAAAATTTGTATCTTACATGTTTTAGCAAGGCAATATTCTACTTTTTTTTTTAATACAGCATAGAATTATGCTATGATATATGAACATCAGAAAAATACCATTGAATTTGAAGATCTAGTGAGAAGCATTGCCTGCTTCACCAAAGCATTCTTTTTCTTGAACATGACAAAGAACTTCTCCCTGCTACCAGCTATATTTCTTTGTTCTGTCACTCTTTCCCAGTTGCTATGTCCTCTTGTTTCACTAGCAGTGTTGAGCTCCCTGCTGTTCTTGGATCTACCTACAGAGCAAGCATTTGGTTCGTTCCTTGGTTGAGTTTGTAGGTAACTGAAAAATTTCTGGTCCTAATCTCTGTATGCCATGAGTTGCATTAGTGACTGAAAATTGAACTCCCATCCAGAGTAATAAATAAAATTGGTTTGTATGGATCTGCATAACTTGAAGGAAGAAGAACCTTTAGGCAGACTTTTTATTGTTTGTCTGCTTTAAAGACATTCTGATTTTATTTCAGAGGTTAATTTTATTTCCGAGCTTGGATATTATTTATATATGTTGGAAATTAGCTAAGTACAGTGATTACTAAAAAGCATATGAGTAGCTCCACTCAAGTTAGTAGTTCATTTGAGGAATTCCAACCCTCACAAAGGGGAGGACGTGAATCCACTTTTCACACACAAGCAGCCCTGTTTCTCTTCTGCTCTCTTTGGTAAGACCACAAAGGGACAAGAATTAGATGAATCTTCTTCATCTCTGTCACTGCTGCCATTGCTATGCTTTGTGGTTTAACTTCACCACCCAATCAATAGCCAAAGTCATGTCTTCATCAGGAGAAGGACAGAAATGCAGCAAAGCTTAGAAAATTAATTGCAGTCAAGTATCTTGCAGTTTACTTGCAGTTAAATAATGCACATGCAAGTCTGGACAGAATGGTCCCCTGTGCCATTCCATCAGTGGCTGAAGACCATTTTGCCATAGGAGTTACCTTTAAAAGCAGCACTTCTCAGCAGTGTGCAGGCTGAGAGCCTCCTCACGTTCTGTTACTGCACTGCCAAAGCCAGGTGCCAGCAGCTGGTAGCCCTCAGAGGTCAGGCTGCACGGAAGTACAAAGATCAATCATTTCAGCAGTTTTCCTATGAAGTCTTAAGTGCTCAGTGCTCAGTAGAAGTCATTAACTTGCATGCCTTTTGCTATTCCATTTAAGCAAATGCTTTCATGCAGCATGTTGGCTGATTATAGGAATTGTTGAACAGAACCCTACTGGGAAAAGAATTCTTTGCAATTTTGAAATGAATTTTTTTCAGATGGTTAAAGCTGGATCCTGGATTTGACAACCATGCTTGTCTTTTCTCAGTAGGGAGATGAATCTAAGCATGTGCCAGTTTTGTCCAAGTTCTAACCCCTTCAAGATTAAGAAAGAAAATTTTTGTCATTTGATTTGACCTTGGTGTCATCCTATACTCATCAGGCATTTAAAGGAATGCAGTATATGTGGAAAGGAACCTGAAGGTCTCCTTCTGGAAAGACCTCTAAAGCTCAAAATCTTATGATCATTTAAGGTTTTATCTGTAAGGATAAATAAAATGATCACAGTCTCTGGTATTTTAAACATAGCCTGAGAAAATTATTTTTGTGCAGTCACCCCTATATGATGGAGGATTTATTTGTCTGTGTGCACTGTCCATAACTCCTTACAATTTTATAACGCCTTGCTTAATTTCATCTGCATATGAATAAGTAGACCACAAAAATAAATAACTTGAGGAGGATAAGGTAGATGGCAGAGCAATGTGCTCATAATAAGTACCTACATATAAATCTGATTGCAGCCTCTGTTTCCGCATTTTTTCTTCTGATTTACAGCTTTGTGTTTCCTAATTCTTTTCTTTTACACACACACACACACACACACACACA
>VXBC01013226.1:219060-306267 GCA_013399945.1 Ploceus nigricollis
CTTTGTGTGTTTTAATTCTCTTCTTTTTCACACACACACACACACACACACACACACACACACACACACACACACATAAAGATATATATGTATATGTAATTGTCGACAGGATAGAAGTGGCCAAAGTCACAGTCAGTAATCACACAGGTAAAACTCATTAAAATCCTTGAACTTATTTTCCATTTAAATTTTTGGTATAACACCAAGAATTCTCTTTCCATATGAAAATACTTTGTAGGCAGTTGTTAGCCATTTTCAGCTAATTTGAGCTCCTTCCCTTTAGCAGAGTTAACTGTGTTTTCCAGTTCCACCTTCAGCCCATCAATTCCTGCTTTTTCTCTATCTCTCATCCTGAGTTATGGCATGTCTGTCTAAACACCAAAGATGTGAACATATTTGGTTGCTTTTTTGTTTTCAGCACAGACAGTTTGGATCTCACCAAAAGTAAGTATCCTTGAAATTATATCAGATATGAAAAAAATGACCTCCTAGGAATTTTGTAGATTTTAGAAAAAAAACCTTAATAATTAAAAATATTAAGAAGAAACTTTTATGTTCTGTGAAAACAGGTCTTTAAGATGTGGGTCTTAAATCAGTATGAAGGGAAGTTACTAATATCATGGGATAATACTGGCATCAAAGGAAGGTAATGAGGTAGATCTGCTTAGTAAAAGTGTACAGGTCCAGGATGAAGGGCTCAGGGTCGGTGGCTGGTGGCAGGGAGCCTGTTGAAAAGACTTTCAGCAGAGATGAGCCACAGTCTGAGAGCAGCAGTGATTGATGAGGATGAACCACAGCAGGAAGCAGCAATGCGGACTTTAATGTGAGAGAAAGTCAAGAGGTGAGGGAAGTGGAGTATGGAGAAATTCAGCAATTATAGCAGTGAAAAAGGGAGAAGAAGGCACACACAGGAGGGGACTAAATGACAGCATGGCTCTGGCTGCACATTAGAGTGTGGGAATCAGGAACAAGGCAGTGAGAGGAAGACTAGCAGCTGGGAAAAATTATAGCAAAAGACAAAAGCTTTTGTGAAGGAGAATTGTGTAGGACGGTTTGGAGTGACCAGGGCAATCCCGAGAAGGCAGAGTACATGAGCAACTCAGAGAGCAATTCCTCCTTTTTCTTTATGCTTTCTTCTTCCTCATTCCTTGTAAGACTTAATTAGCTTTCTGCTGTTGTTTGGGCTCAGTAAATATTTATTGCTAATGTATCACCCGTTGGTTTTAATATTAATTATTAAATGATTAATACTTAATTATAATAATAGTATCATAAAATTAATTTAATAATAAAAAAGTGTTGTTGCTTCTAATATGTAGAAATAGTAATTGAAAATCACTGCTTTGTTGGGGACAGGAAATGAGATTATAGTTTCACAAAGCCATCCTCAACACATTAAAAAATAAGATAGCTGTGTTAAATCCTCTTTTCATTTTGATTTAAAAGTTCATCTGGATTTTTTTTTTTCCTTAAGATGCCTCTGATTTTTTTTTTTTTTTTTGAAATATCTCTTTTAATTTTATAATGAAAAATAGAAAATATTTGATTACTTGAAAAAAAATTAGATTCAACAGTCTCAAAGCATACCTGATTTAAATGTGTTTGAGTGGTACACACTTCTGTCACAGATTTCTAATAAATACACATATATACACACATATGTATTCTCTGTGTACGTATTTTTTTATTTCTTCCTAACTTCAGTTTTTCTACAAATATTAGAAGCATTGGAGGCTACATCTCTCATTGGAACAATAAGATCACATCTCTTATTCAGCCTACAGCAGTTCTTGTTCAAATCTCCTCCGTCCGTGGAGGTCTCTCAGCTCCCTCCCACATGCCCTCCCCCCTGTGGGACACGAGCTGTGCAAATGCTGTCTGGTACAGTCCAGCCTGAGCTCAGGCTCCTTGGTTTCATTAAACCCCTAGAAGTTAATACCTCTAGCTACCATGGAATGTAAATGAAAATGTTACACGGGTTGAAAAGTTAGTTAGAGGAGAAGAATATCCACATAGGCAGACAGGTAACTGTGTGAGAACCTTTTACAAGGGGTTGCTGAGGAATTACACCCCTGGCTTTTGTGCTGGGCAGCTGCAGTGACCCTGCCTGGCTGCAGCACTGGGCACTGCTGGGTTCTTGGTGCATCAGGACAGGATAACCAATATTGGTGGCATACTTCAGTCCTGAAATGGAGCTTTTCTCACTGTCACTGTCACTTTTCACTTCTGGGATGAGCACAGAATAGCCCCTGAATGTGCGAGTTGGCTCAGGTGCTTGGTCATGGAGTTTGCAATGTCTTTCTGAGGGACGATGCCATGAACTGGTTTCTCAGCCAAATTTAAAGCCAAATGTATGTAAGTGAAGCCAGTAAATTAATGTCTTCCTAACATAACAATTAATAGTATATTGTAGAAAGGCTAAGTTATTTTTAAAAATGCAATTTGTGTAACACACAGTAACTAACAGCTTTATGCTGATAGAATTTTTGCTCCTTTCCTGAATGGGCTTCCTGAGAGTGTACAAGCTGGCTCTGGCACTGGCAGTGGGTAGCTGGATTAAGAGATTTCTCTATTTCTAATTTCTGTTATTCTCTTGATGAAAAGTGATATATTCTATATATGTGATAGATATTATTCTAACTGAACTCCACTCCCATTTTCCAAACTGAGACATGATGAGAAAGTCACCATGTAACAGTGCTTATGCTTATGCTTTCTCTGGAAGCCAAGCAACAGCTTCATTTCTGACTCTTCCGTGCAAGTTCGTCTGCACTGTGGTAGTTCTTCAGCTCATTTTGCAAGAAATTGGCATTAAAAGGGTATGGGATTTTTTTCCTCTGATCTGTCATGAGACAGCTTCAGGGACTATCTACTGATCAATCTCCATATGCGGTTCATATGCAAAATTTAATACATTTCAGTCATGAGTGAAGAAGGCCATAGAAGTGCTCCAAAAAAGAAGAGTGAGGTTTACATAAAGGCATGGAAATTGTTTCTTAATGGTGACTATTACTTCCACCCACTCTTTACCAGATTGAAAACACACCAAAGCTTTGTTTTGCAAAAGCCTAAGCCCTAACCAGGAAGAAGATAAATTGAAAGAATGACTGAAATTAAATTAAATTGAATTAAATTAAATTAAATTAAAGACTTCACCATTGATTATTCCTGGAGCTGTTTTTTCCTGTTACTTTCTTCAGGACTTAATTGTAGATCCTTGCTTAGCTTCATAAGCACAGACTACTTATTTTTACTAGGATGGAATATGGCAGACATAGGAATCATGAGACTTGATATTGGGCAAAAAGAGATTCGTTTTGGCTTGCCTGTAGAGAAAATTACAAACCATGAATTTTTGAAGGCAAACACTATTTTACAGTAACACCTTTTCCCAGCATTAGTCAAGTTCTATTGTTGTACTGTAGAGTTCTGTGCTGTATATGCAGCTCTGTCCTGCAGCCCAGCATGTTTTGGTTCTCCTGTCTGTCAGTACTTGTACCTCATGTACTTGGTAGTTAAAAATTTTTAACTACCAAGTACCCTCATGTACTTGGTAGTTAAAAATAATTTTCCCTACCTACTGCTCTGACAGACTTTATGCCTTTCTATGTCCATAAATTTAAGCTCAGTGTCCTGAATTTCAACATCCCTCATGATTCATCCTCCTGTCCTGAGTTTTGCTCCTCATCAAGTTACTTCTTTTCCTTTCACTCTCACAGCTAAGCTAGATGCACAGATAGTGTTTAGACTGAAGAAAAACTAGAAAATTATGTTCACAACTGTGGGTAGACCATGGCAAGGACCGCATTATTAATACAGATTTATACATCATTTTTGAGTAAGTTCCTTTGCTCCGTTACAAAATACAGCCTTGCATATTTATAAACTAGGTAAATGATCTCTCTTTTAGGTAAAAATCTCTCTTTTACAGTTTTAGGCCCTCAGGTTTGGGTTACATGGTTGTTCAGTGGCTAGAAAACAATGGAGCATGTGAACAAAGTGTTTTGTCTCCATTAAAAAAACAGAGGGGAAATGAAGAAGGTTTATTGTGGGGAGAGAGGATGATTGTTCTCTCTCTCACTCACTCTATTTACATATATATGTACACCACTATACGTCATGGGAAAAAAATATTTAGATTATTATAGGTCAACAAAGGAGGTAAAATGAACGTTCAGAAAAGAAATTTTGGGAGGATACTCGTTCAGTGATGGAGAAATTAATATAAGGTTGTCAGACAGGGTAGAGCTCAGTAGAATTAACTTTTATTAGAAGATTAGTCCTATGCATGGTTGATGTGTAGAGTGTACTGAGTGCCTAAAATAATTCTGCCTAACCTGCAGCTCTGTTATGTCATTGGCTCCCCAGCTGTTTTGATAGAAATGTGATTTTCTGCAGACTTGGTGCTTTTCCCACTTCCTGAATGAATGTTGAATCTTCATTCATATCATCTGATGAGCATTAACATTATGCCAGTAAACTTATTTTTCATACATTTCTTTTTGCACTCTCTTTTGTCTTACAGTGCCAGAAAATCACACTCCTTTTGAGTTGTATCCCAACTATTAACACTCAATATTTTGATACTTTCCTGAACATTATTGTATTTTACTTCATCTGGTCATATTAAATTAGAATTAACAAGTTTTGTGGCAATTAATTACATAATATGATCTTATTAATGTGGATCAGGACTTCTCTGTTTCTTTCTATTCTGTCAAACAATACTGTATTTGCTCATAAAAGTGATAACTTGCAGAAATAGAAATATAATATAGACAGACAGATGGGAAATTATATCAGTGGAGAAACAGGCATAAGCAGAATGGAGCAATTTCACAAGTGTTTATGCCAGTGAATGCCATGTGTTCCTTTTTAAACATTTTTAATACAATACCAAAACTGTTAGCATAAAAGGATAATTACAATGTTACTTTTATTTGTTCTAAAAATAAATTGCCACTACAAAGAACCATAAAAGGAACAGGAATGCAATTTCATTCCACTCTCAAATTCATCATTTAGACATTCAGAGCACGTACATTATCTTTTGATTTTGCAGAAGTATTTAATAAAATGTTAAGTAATAAATGTGTATTCTTGAGAGTGCAGCTTTTTAAAGAAAAGGTCACTAAAAGTATCTCAGTTGTAACGAAGAACAGATGTGTTCCTTGCTATTGAACTCCAAAGCTCTTTTAGAAATCTGTTAACCTGATTTTCATATGACTGTTTATCCAGATTCATCATATTCAGCACTTATGATGCTAATATTATTTTACCTCAGCATCATTATTTCTTACCCCAATTAATCTACATTTGACTGTTTCCTCCCATATTCTCACTGGTTAATCTTCCTAAATAGGACTGTGGCAAAAAAACACATCTTGAGGCTTAATAGACCTTTGGCACTTCTGTGGAAGTCCAAGGAAAGCAGGGCAGGTGGCACAAAACATTTAATGCATCTTGATGAGAGACTGAAAAATAACGATGTGGCCACCTGTAAATGCTGTCTTTTCAAACCTCATGGATTCCAAAGTCCTGCAGCAAGGGACCTCCAGCTCCAATGACCCAAGAAGTCCTTTCCAGACGTGTTTTGGACTGACACTGCCTCCAGTGCCCAAAGCACTTGGTCAGACTTTTTATTCAAAATGAACCTGATATAAACTGAGGCTAAAGGATCCACTCTAATGAAACAGTTGACTCATAAAAACAGTATCTCACAGACCAAAAATTATTTATTGCTGTGATCTTCCACAAATTTCTTACATTTTCTTAAAGGACTCTTTTCATACAGTGTTGTTTCTAAAAATTAAATCCTAAGGAAGGAGGAAAGATTCACAAACTCCCCTAAAATGTTGTGATTTCTGATCTCTAAGTTGAAATACAGCAGAAAGTAAAGAATCCTTTTCTAAAACTAACCTTCTCTTGACATCTTTTTTGTTTGATAGATCAGGTACAGCTGACACTCTCCAGAGGAGTAATTACAAAAGGAGGAGCTAGGCCTTGAGGTAGCCATGACACAAAATGCCTAAGTCTTCCTAATTTAAAAGTGTTTAGGTAGCTTTTGTGTGATAATTTGTATGTTTGAGCTTAAATTGTGAATCAAAGATATGATGTCATCTAATAAAACAACCTTCATGTGTAGGTAAAACAGCCTTCTAGCAGTAACCTTGCATATGATGCCAATATGTAGGACCATAGTGAGAATGCACAAGCAAAAAAAAGAAAATATTAGTCTGATTAACAGAAAATCTTAAAATCATGGGATGATGGAGTAGTTTGGCTTAGAAGACACCTTAAAAATCATGTAATTCCAAGCCTTCTGCCACAGGCAGGATACCTGCAAAAGCACTGCAGAAAAAAAAAGATTGGAGTCAGAACTGCTAAACCTTAGTTACTGAGCAAAGACTCCCTTTTTTACTGCCTCAAAGTGACCGGAGGCTGTGATTTAAAGTGTAGTAGTTGGATCTCTGTTCCAAGAGTTTGCCACAGCTGGCAGGCAGAGCTGGTAAGGGTACCAGCTGGAAGGACCTGCCTCCCTGCACCTCAGGGAGCATGGACTAGGGACTCGGGGCAGTGGAAAAGGCAATGACCACGTTACTTGATGCTTTAATCAGTTGAAAACAAAGTCAAATTTCCTATAATGTCAGTTATGTGTGTTATCTGGGCATTTGGTTAGGAGTCCAAAACATAATCAAAACCTCTGCTGTTTCTGTAATAAAAATAGGCACAATTCTCTGCTAGTTTCACCCAATCCAAAAGGATAAATTCTGAACCCTTCAGTGGCTCTTCAAATCTCACAAGGTAACCCTCCCAGCACAATCTCCTAAAGCTGCCTTCAGCAGTGTCCTCAGTCTATTTTCCCCTGCAGTTGCAAATTTCCCCATGTTCCCAATCTTCATATGATTGCTGAAGTTTCCTTTCGCAATGAACTTTTTGCTTTAAATTGTTTCTCTTCCGTGAGAAATCCCACCCTTGGACATAATGAATTCAAATACTGCACCAATTATCTGTCTTCCAAGTGGTCTTTTCATGTACTTGCCTATAACAAAAATTCTTTTCCTAGGGTGCAGAGCTAGTAAATGGCTACTCAGACCTTATGTCCCTGCAGACTTTCACTGTGATCACCATCCCGCCACAGGCATTAGGAGTTTTTGTCTACAGGTTCCTTTATGTTATTTGGGCCACAGATTTTCTGGGTAGCTGGCTATAGTCCTTCTTTTAATTCCTTTTAATCTGTCGATCCTGAACTGCATGAATGGAATGTTTTTTTCCCCTCCCAACTGAAATTTGACAGTGAGGATCAGTGATTTCTCCTAGTCTCATGTAGAAATTAATTGCACAATCTATGTCAAACCACAGACTGAGGTATTTTTCCTGTGTTTTAGAGTGTTTTCCAGTTTCCATATAGATCTTTGTCATTTCTTGGGGTGCCCCCTTGGAATCAATTGCTTTTGTTTTATCATTCACTCATATATGATTGTCACCTAACATTTCTCTCTCCAGACATGACTGCTGGCTTCCTCTTGACAGATCTCTTTAGCTGTTTGCCAACATCTTAGCCACTAATTTTCCTTAATCCCATCACAAAATTCTACTTACACTCAAAGACTTCCCTACTTAGGAAGGCAAAAAAAGTTTCCCATTTTTCTCTATAGTTTCATTTTGTAAAATGGTCCAAGTTTATAATTTTCTGTCTGTCAATTTTACATGAACTTGAAATGGGATTATCTGATACACTTCAGTCATGCTGGATGCAACACAAAGCAAGCATAGTACCTGAGTCAAATACTGCATGCTGAAAGAGGCACAGGTCCCTGAGTTCAAGCACTCAGAGTTGCTCACTGTCTGAACACAGATTTTTATGTGTCAAGGCTTTCCAAAATAGAAAAGAAATATTTTCATCATTCTTTACAGCTTAGAAGTTTTTAAAAAAATGAGAGTTCACTTCTTATTTAGTCATCTCAAATTGAAGCTGTGGTTTAATGTTTTATCCCCTCTGTTTTGTCTCCACACTC
Source organism: Ploceus nigricollis (assembly GCA_013399945.1). Lineage (NCBI taxonomy): Eukaryota > Metazoa > Chordata > Aves > Passeriformes > Ploceidae > Ploceus > Ploceus nigricollis. The sequence goes on from VXBC01013226.1 coordinate 227,079, forward strand.
AAATGCCTATGTGCTTTCTTTCCCCCAAAATATGAAGCTACAATTGTTAGGAGAATAATATAACAAAGTAGCACAGAAAACATCATTATTCTGATGTATGCACCTCTAATGGCCCCACAGTCTCATAAAGGACACAGAGCTAAAGAAAGTAGGAAGAGATTGCAGCAGGGATGATGAAAAATGTGAAATAGGATTTTTTCAGTTCAGAAAAAAAAATGACTGAAGGAGGTGTTTGAGGCCTGTAAAGTCAGGGATACTGTGAAAAAGGTGACTACAGAATGATTTATTCATTGCTCCCACAATGCGAGAACTAGAGCATTGCAGGCAATTATCAGGCAAACAAGCAAGAGGAAGTCATTCACAGTACAAATTTCGACTAAGGGACCCATTCTATAGGATACTGCATGGACCTGATGTACATACTAGCTCAAAAAGAGATTAGAAAAAGTGAGTTGTGTTTGATCGAGCAATGGCAATTAAACACAAAAAGATCTAACTCAGCCTCTAAACCAGCAGTCAGCAAAATAAAGATGTTCTTTCCCATACTTTTCTTTTCTTACATATGTTTCTTAGGCATTGGTATTAGCCATGCTGACAGAGGATACCGAATAATTGGGTCTTTGTTTTTTTCCTGATATGGCCATTTTGATTTTCTTATGTTTTGTTCATATTTGTCTTTGGTCTGGGACTTGAAAAAAGCAGTCTGACTGCTAGACTGTGTGGATGTTGGAAGCCAGAATTTTGTGTGACTTATCTAGCATGGTAGATTCAGGTCTTTAAAATAACATCTCTTTTCTCACTCTGAAGTCTTCATCTATTATAAATTTTGGTTGGCTTTTGGCAAAAGTCTAAGTAGCTCATATCAAAGTTGGTTTTCATCATCCCAGTTAAAGAGCTTAACATTTCATTATGCTTTTTATCTTTACTACTGCTCAGTAATATATTTCTGCTACAAACAATATTCTAACTATGATCTTAGCTTAATTATAAATTATTTTAAATCAAATAGGCGCATAACTCAACTGATTACTGTGCTTACCTGACCCACTTTTAAGAAACCTCACATTTAATGATAATTTAGAGAGGTTCACGGAGTAGCTACATATTCACGTGGGTATAAGCAAAGACAGGAGGTGTCTTTAGACATTGGCACCAATAGTTTAGCTGTGCAGTCTGTACTTTTCAGCTATATATGACATTTTATAGAGTAAAATAAGGCTGAAATTAAAATTTAAAACATTCTCTAAATATTTACAGGGAAAAAAATGTTCTCATATGCTCATTTGTCACATTCGTTCTTGGAGAACATTCTTCTCTCTTTCCATGCATACAGAACTGAACTCATCTGTGCATTAAATGACCCTGAATCTAAAGATAGTCCCCAAACTAAATACAAAAATATTAAGATTTTTAAAAGTGGAGAAACTGAATAAGGATAGCTATAGAGAAAATTTAAAGTTTATTAACTAAACTTTATTCAAACGTTAACTAAAATGAAAAAAAGAGTCAACTATTTTTGATGCACTACATAATAGGCAGATGTAAAAAAAGTCTTCAAATAACTCATTTGCTCAACTTAGTGGGTTGCTTCTATTCTAATTGGATTTTGAAGAGCTCTCTAAACAAGAATGCTGGTGCAGAATCCTGACATTTGTTAAGTCTACAAAGGATTATTTTAGAAAGTAACAATAGCTAGTATTCATACAGAAAAAAAAAGGAATTTTAATTAACAAAATGTGTATCTTTTTTGGTTTTCTTCTGAAACAAAAGAAGCAGGGTAGAAGGGAAGAAATAAGCAAAGAATTATTGGCTTGATTTTTAGGGTTCTGAAAACCCAGAGTTCCTGAAAAATTGCTCCAAAAGAAGTGGGAGGAATATTTCTCAGCTCCTGTGTGAAATAGCTTATGTACTATTTAGCTGAAATTTATGGAGGAAGATGTAACAAACATACATTTTTTTAAGAAAAACTTAGTTATGTTGATTATTTGTGTGTTATTTTTAGCATATCATTTATATATAATAATATTTCAAATTAAATATACATTGTTTGTGAGATATGCTATACAGCTGAGCTGTTGCCCTGATTGCTTTTATCAGTCCAGCATCAACTCCCACTAACTCCTTTTTCCTGTACAATTTTTCTCCTGTACAAAATATGATACAGACACAAGAGGGTGGGAATAAACACAATATAGCATTTCTTTATGTATGAATATAAATATGCATGTGCGTATAGACAGACACACAAGTGCAGACACACAAGTGCACACTGCAAAGGAGTAGCCGCAGTGTGGACTGTGGGCTGCAGGTGACCTGCCTATTTCATCTATCTGTAAATTGGCCCCTGGGCTTCTGGGTAAGTGAGTCAGAAGTTGTCTTTTGTACCACCCTGCACTCTTGAGTTCAAATCTTGATGTGCCTTTACTAGTCCAAAAAGATCTGAGAAGTCCTTTTACACAGCTGACAGTCACCAGCTGAGTCAAATTTTTGGGGTTCTGTCATCTTCTTGGTTTGATTCTGATATTTTTGTGGCTGTGTGTAGTTCCTACTGGAGTCCATAGGCTTTCTATTTTCAGTTAGCATTGACTGTTAACTCCTCTGGGACTGAAAATTCATTCATTTGCTATAGTTGGTACTCTGGCATTGCAGTCACGTTGTTTCAAATTTTTGTCCATTGTGTACAGACGCAGCCTAGGCAGCTGGTTTAAACTAGACTCCCAGTTTTAGTATGCAGAAGTGAAATGAGATGACTCTTGGTGCATACCATGGCCACACAGCACAGCAGGGTCACAAATACCTGAGCTAACTCCAGGCAAACAAGTGACATATTCTGCAAAACTATTTAGCCTGGCTAGACCCAGCACTGATGTAGTTTCCAGTACCTGAGTTGGGGCTAAAATACAGGGTCCATTGTGCTGTGTAAGTAAACATATTCTGTCTCTCAGCATGAACCAGTGGGAGTTGGGTTTTTCCCCTTTCTCTTTAGTTAAGAGACTCTTTTCTTCTCTAAACCAGAGAAACACCTTTGTCCTTAGATGAGTCACTTACCACTAGCAATGGGGACTGCTATGACCGTTGAAAAATAATAGAATTCTTTAAATTATATTGGTGCTGCTTTTTATTTTAAAAAGCTAATACAAGGAGATAAAGGAAGAGGCACACATTTCAATGTCCCTTCCACTGAGGAAATCATAATCCTCACTTCAATACGCCAGTCTGAAATAACACTAGTGAAAAGGAAGTTGATACAAACTCTCTCTTAATATAGAAACATATTAAAAGATTTGTAGGATGTTATTTGCTAGTACATTTGAAACATTCTATGCTGATGGAGCTTATCCAGATGGCAGGAAGTTTTTGCTGCTGATTTACTGGGGGTAGTGTAAATTTGGTGCAATTTCTTTCTATGCTGCTGAGGTTTTTATCTGCTGTACCATTAAGATTGCAAACTCTTTTGGGGAAAAAACTCAAATTATGAGTTCATGTAGTATTTTCTATATTCATGTCCAAGCTTTCCATGCTCTTCTACTATTATCATTAACTAAATATGCAACAAAAAGTAGCCAGATTCTGAAATACAAATAGCAAGTATTGTATAATCCTGGCAAAGCTGATCAAATTTGTGAAGATTATTCACAGACCTATGCTCCTAAGTGATTTTGAAGATGAACAAAATTATCTTGTGGTTGACATCAATTATACACCTCTCACCTTTTTATTTTCAGTTATTTACTCTTTAGGTGACAGCCTAAATTGTGCATGGAAGATAATGAACCTCATATCTGAGGGATCTTTGGAAAGTATGATATATTTAGATCCTCTTGGATAGGACACCTTACTGGAGAAGTAAAATTTATTTTTTAAAGGTCAGCATAAGTAAAGAAGCTTAAGTTATTCAGTAGGATACACCAAATGCATTGCCAAATTTGTATCAGCACATCTGGTCTGTAATCAACATTAGCTAGTGCATTAGTAACAATAGTAACAGTAGTAGTAGGATCTTAGTCAATGAAATTTTACTGCTTTCTATCTGTTACTCTTAGTCCTGAAATGCTAGATTGTGAAATGATGTCCAGTATGGCCTTACATGTATGAAATGTGTATGAAAGGTCTCCAAGAGTTCCAGGTTATGCAACACATTAAGCCTCCATATTTGGTGTTTCAAATGCCATTTGAACTCATTAATATGGTGATAGTGGCTAACTGGCTTTCAAACAGCTAACTGAGGAAATGTTATTTGCAGCACAGTGACTCTGAGGTCAAAAAAGTTGTTGTAAAACTTCATATTTTACATCTGCAATTCAAATTCTGCCTGGCAGTTTTAAACCTGTAGCAGTGTCATACCTGAGAGAAGGTTCTACTGTATTACAGTGTTAAATCACATGGGGTGGTCCCCTGGCACTGAGTCCAGTTGGCACAGTTACACAAATCCATATTGTGATACACCAAAACAGACTTTGGATGTGACTTCTGGCCCATTTGAACTCCTGAATCAGAACACCTTTGGAGGTGCTCTACAGCTTCAAGCTGATACTGTGCTAGAGACTCTTTGAAAATGTAGCAGTAAAATGATCCAGTTCCAAACAGAAGCCTTCCAGTACCCAAAAGGAGGCCTACAAAAAAGCTGGAGAATGACTTTTCACAAGGGGATGTAGTGATAGCACAAGAGGTAATGGGTTTAAACTGAAAGAAGGAAGATTTAGATTAGATATTAGGAAGAAATTCTTTACTCAGAGTGTGGTGAGGCACTGGAACAGACTGCCCAGAGAAGATGAGAGGATGCCCCACCTCTGGAAGTGTTCAAGGCCAGGCTGGATGGGGCTTGGAGCAATGTGGTCTAGTGGAAGGTGTCCTTGCCCACAGCAGGCAGGTTGGAACTAGAAAATTCTTAAGGTCCCTTCCAACTCAATACATTCTATGCATCAGAATGTGTCTTGATATTGCATTTGCTCATGTAGACATAGCTGTGGATTACCAGATATAAACAAATTAAAGAGAAAAATAAAATTGTTTTTCATTAGTGGCATTTTAGGATTCATAGATTGTGTAAGCATGTCTGAAGAGACACTGCTATGACTAAACCACCATGGAAATGAGAGACATTTAATGACAACAGCACACATTCCTCTGCCAGAATTACAAACAACATGAAAACTTACAAAATAAAACTGAAATCTGTGATTTTGTCAGATAAACATGACATCAGCAGATAAAAATATATTTAAACTTCGCTTGGAAAATATTCTTATTGTTATTTCTGGATAGATTCTGGTGCCTACCAACTGACTGAGATTCTAGTCAGTGAGTTTAGTGCTGACCATTGAAATTAAGGTGTTTCATTAGTGAATATGGTCCCTTTGTAAAATCCTAGTTAAGATTGAAAGTATTTGCACCCTATACATTTGCATCCATAAGAAGGGAAATTTATGACATCATTAAAATGGTGTAGCTTCCACTGACATTCTGGAACTCTGAGGCAGTCAGAGATTCCACTCTACCAGCTAGCAGTAACCATAGGGATGGTAACCATAAGGTTATAGATGTAACCATATGATGGTTACAGCCAGCCTGGAAGCCAGGCTGGCTGATGGATGGAGCTGGTTACCTGTGGACTACACAGGGCAGGCAGTCTGAAAGAGTATGATTTACCAAATAGGTGTGGCAAGTCTCTGTAGTGCTTTGCAGAGCGTAAGAAGCCTCAGAAAACCCCGTTTGGTTCTTCTGCACTGAAATAATGCACAGGACTCTGGCACACAGTGTTTTCAATGAATGTAATCTGTGGTCTCAAGAAAACAGATAACTAATAGGCACAGAACTTTGCAAAATCACACCTATATATATATATATTATATATATATATATACACACACTATAATATATATTAACCTTCTACTATAATATATATTAACCTTCTACAGGGTATTTCGAAATTACCTGACTGACTTGCAAGAAAAATGTCTCTTCAAGGCTATTTGGACTCACAAAGGCTTTTGACACTTGATGACAACATATTACTTTTAAAAGGCAAACATAATGAACCCGACCTGCATTGTCCTTGGCAAACTATGTTCTCTCTAGTCACTGCAGTTCTTGATTTCAAAGAACAATGTGTAACAGGTACACACCTTGCTTTCCACCCTGTTGTTTACATGTTCATCATTTTACATGTTGTTTGCAAAACATGTTTCATCTCAGCAGGATGCTCTTTGTAGTTTTTTTTTGGGTTTTTTTTGGTTTTTTTTCTGGCAGAATACAAGCATAAAGATCATAGAGTGCTTTTCTGCAGTACATCCTCTTCAGTAACATCAGCAGATTGCGCCACCAACAGAGGTTCAGGATACTGAACTGTGTGCTCCACAGGCCACTCAAGTGCCAATAGTTCTGTAATGGTTTTGTCCCATCTCTACTGAAGATAGAATTATAAGGGAAACAAATCATGTTTCATGAAATTAGAGTGTCTGAAACTAATTACACTGTCCTCCTCTAAGACATTCTGAAAACGTTCAGTGGAGTACACAGGCAGCTGCAATAATATAATTTGAGCATATAAATGAATAACTACAGCTTGTTTCTAAGCTGATGGGTCTGATGAATTATAAAGGTCAATCTCAGAGATAAAAAGGTGGATTGGGATCAAAACAGAGGAAGCAGATAGAATGTATGCATTTATAACAAAAAAAATCCCAAACCAAATCAAACAAAACCCCACCACTTGCCTTTAGTTTTTCAAACTGCTTTATATTTTTCCTATGGGTTTCTTTCTCAACACTTCTTTCCTCAAAAAAGCATGTAGCTTTTTTTTCTGTGCTCTTGGTTTCTATCCCTGATGAAGCATTATGAAGTAATACTTTTTGCCAAGCTCTAAGACACCTTGTGATTTGCAGATCACCTTGTGATCATAAAGATGTGAAATTATTTTAATCAAAACAGAACTAGTCAGCAGTGTAGAGGTTCTCTCTCTAGCCTCTTAGCTACTTGTGAGCTATCTACATTGCATTGCTTCATGCTATCCCATTAAAAACTCCTTTTGTTATTCAGAAAAATTATTACTTTATTTTGGTTTTGTGGTTTTCTCATAAACATTGGAGGGGAACATAAATATATTTTGTTTAAATAAGAACAGACAGCTTTCACATGTGATTAATATTAGCATTAAAGCATAAGAGTTACTTTTATAGATTTCCTTTATGTCCATTAAAGAAAGCTTATGCAGAAGAGATTGCCAACTGCAGGACAAGCAATTTGTTCGTTGTTTAAGAAACTAAAATTGGTATCTTTATGCATCTGAAAGCAGCCTATGTTTCCAATAAAAAAAAAACCAAAAGACTTTTCCATTTCTACCTTTCAAAATAATTTTTATGTTAAAATTTCCCAATTTTATTTTTAGAAACTGAAATGTGTTGGGTTTTTGAAAGAGATGTAGTGAAAGTGATTTCTTTCAGCTCTTCAAATCTGTATCCTTTGAAAATATGCAAGACTTTGAAATTATCTCCACAAGGGCTGAATTACTTGAAGGAAGAGTCCCGTTGGCAGAGACTGTTAAGGTGATGGGAACAGTGGAACCACTATTCCCATGTAGGGAATGCTGGAATTGTGTACCAGCAAATGAGTCCTAAGGTGGGCATGCAAAACAAGCAGTTCTAGGAGAACCCTGTTTTGCTGATATAACTGCACTTGCACTAACAACTAGGGAATTCTCCCAGAACAGCTGTGTCAGTCAGCAAAGCTATTTTGGTATAAATCTGTACTGTGTACCTAGCTTGATATTTGGGACGGAGTTGACCTTACAGTAGAAAATGCCAAAAGAAGTGGGAGAATGGAAAAATTTACTGTAACCATGTAAGCAGACCACAAACCAAATAAGAGAGAAAACCACAAAACCAAATAAGTGTACCTGTATTCTCTGTGACTGCTTAGTAGGGGATGCTCAGAAAACCCAAAATGTATTATTTAAATAAAGTAGAATTTAGAAAACTTATATCTAACTGCTAGACAGAGAAATAATGTAGGAATTATTGTTATATAATGAAACTTTAAGAAAAGTAGGAGACCACTGAAGGTCAATGCTGCATGGGAGCTATTGCCCTGGGATGGAGTCCATGACAAAGGTCATGATGAGTCAGGGACCAAGTATTTAGCACAGTCTGCTGTGACAGGACAAGGGGTAATGGTTTTAAACCGAATGAGGGCAGGTTTAGATAAGGTATAAGGAAAAGGTTTTTTATAACAAGTGTGGTAAAACTCTGGAACAGGTAGAGTCTAACCCTGGAAACATTCGAGGTCAGCCTGGATGGGACTCTGAGCAACGTGGTGTAGTGGAAGGTATCTCTGCTCATCACAAGAGCATTGGACTAGATGACTTTTAACTGTCCCTTTCAACCTAAACCATTCAATGATTCTTTGATCATGATCAAAAAAATACCAAGTCAAGAACAGTGAATCTTTATAAGATGGGATTCAGTAAAGGCAGCCATTAATTTGTGAAGGACCTTGTACATTTTTGGAATCTGCCCTTTCAAAGTGCTGGGCTGGAGCTGGCACATGGCTGTCTCTGTAGGGAATGAGAACAGCCAGCACAGTCCTAACATTCAGCAAATTATAGGAAATAGCAGCTTGTTACTACATGTTGCAAGTTTTTATACATAAACCCTGTTTTACACTAACTGGGCCAAGTTTTTAATGATCTTTTCAGTGTATTGTTTTAGCTCTACACAAAGGAAAAGAAAAATGTTTAATTCAGTAATAATAGCAGTGGTATATTCCAGTGATACTTAATCTGGACAAATTACTGGTAATTGCTTGAATAATAACTCAGTTGGAGAATAACATTTCCTCCAACCAATACTGGTATTTAGTTTTCCTTTTGTGTCTTCCTAGAATTAGATAAATGCTGGGTTTTCAAAGTGGGTTATTTCTTGGAGTGGGAGACAATTCAGTTAACTCTTTTTGAGGCCCTTGTCAAGTATTTCTCCTCTGTTGACATGTTAGCTGTCTCTGATTAGTGAAGACTGAGGGCATGAGAGGAGGCAAAAGCTCAGTGAAATAAAACACAGTGTGGAAGGTGTGGGGGACTCTCCCTCCTGTTTTAAGAGGAAGCAGTTTGCCCTTCTTGTAGTGACACACTACACAGAGATTTCTTTTAAGTGGGAACTCATTAAGAGTTTGAATTACAATTTTAATATGTTATACCTAATAGTTGATAGGTGTGGTGCAAGTTAAAGATAATTAACCAGCATATAAAGCTCAGCAGCTGAATTGGGTTTTTTTTTAAGACAATCACGAACAAAATAAATCCCTTCTGTAGCCAACAAAAGAAGTCTGTGGGCAATGCTTGACAGAAGAGGTGACAAAGAAAAGCCAATAACTCTTTTCCAGTCCCACTCCCAGGATACCTTCCTTAATTGCAGGTTAAAGGAGAAACTTTAGATCACCCTTCCATAGTGACTCCTCTGGAGAATCCCTCCAAAATGTGCACAAAGGCTCAAGAACTCTTTTATGGCAATGTGTGCTTTTATCTTCTATTCAGAAGCTGAAGCAGGCTTTAGGAATTAATCCATAATATAGGAAATAATTTAAAAATAATCGCCATAAAAATTACTGCATTCTTCATGCCAGGGAATTATGGCCTCTGGGTTCAGTACATAGAAGTAGAAATGGGAAGTGAAGAAATTTCATTTTTCCTTTTGTTTTTTCTTTCCTTGATAAAAGGTATGGTTTCATGAAGGAATCATCAAATCATTATTTTTCTGAAGCATCCCCATTTTAAGTCTAATAATTAGTGTTTACTTGAAGTAATCCTGCTGAAATACACCCAGTTACAGCTGAAACATGGAAAAACATGGGGAATACATTAATTTCCATGTTACTTTTTAAATTACCTCACATGGTATATCTACATAAAAAGAGAAAGGTACATTTATTAAATTCAGAATTCTATTATTGGCTGGCTGTATTTAGAGTAGGTGGACACCAAATATCCAGTGCCACAAATTCATCTTTTAGTAATTTTCAGGGAACACAACTAGGAAGCAATTGCTTCCACAGTTCTTTAGATGAGCCACCAAAATATTTTACGATAAACCCAACCCTACAAATAGCATTTCTTTAGGACAGTACATACATTTATAGAAGGTGTTTGACCTTGTTCTGTTTGACCTGGATTCCTATAACATAGTTTCTTTCAGCAAACTATGAAAATGTCAAAAAAATAGCATACCTGTGAATCTCTTGCTTTGTCTTAATATTTAGCATTGAGATGGGAATTCGGGTGCTGTTCCTTTAACAGGAATTTTATTCACTTCTACCTGGTGACACAAATCAATGAGTGTCACTTAAAATTTAAACAATCAGCAAAACAGCTGGGGGATGTTGTCAATGTCAGGGTAGTAAACTTGTTTTCTGCAGTTCAGGATGTGTCTAGATTGCCATCAATTAGATTATTTGTATAATCATTAGGAACTGAGGACAGCCTCCCCAAATACCATGAAAACTTATGGATTTCTCACCTCAGTTCTTTGTGTCTGTTTTCATCTCCCATTTAAACATTTATCTTAAAGAAAGAAAATTAGGACAGAAGCATATTGAGGAAGCTTGGATGGGATGGTGATCCAGTGTTTTGTCACAGATTTTTTTCCATAGGTGCCTAATATTCCAATGTCTGTTTGGGGTAATTTGTAATTGACTACAGATGGTTGAGGTTTTAAAGTGCTTTTCTTGGTATAGGCTGATTTTATCAATGACATTAACAGGTTTTTTATATACGATGCAATATTAGCAAAAATGTTAATTTGTTGTTAATGGCTTAGAGGCCTCCTGGCTTCTGAGCAGGTATTATTTCTTCTACAAGAGATACTTCTAAGGGGAGTACTTACACAAGAATATTTATAAATGTGAGTGAAAGTAGATGAAATAGATGTTCCAAATCACTTGCTCTTTTTTGAATATGTATTCTAGAGTTTATTTATATTTTTGTAAATATCTCCAAGTCATCCAACTGTTGTTTTGCCTTTCTCTGCATTCTCAGTGTCTTTTCAGCTTCATTCAACTGTTTTTGTGAGAGCAACCAGTAGTTCATGTGAAATGTAATCAACATTAACTCATTTTTATTATCCAACTTCTCAAAAGTAGACATGAATTATTATTTAATGGACATTTACTGTTCTGCCAAATCTTACATTCATAAAAATGTTGAAGGAAGTTACTTTGTCTGCTTTAGTGTTATTGATAGAAAATTCTATAGTCACCAAGTCTTTTAAAAATATCTTTAGCAATTATTTCAACACATTTTACTGGGTTTTGCCAATTACATGATTTTGTATATTAGACATTTATTATTATTACTACCATTACACTTTCTTTTAGAGTTGTTTGTTTTATAGCATTTCAGTAGCGTCTTTTTAGAGTAAAGTGTAAACAGGAAAAGCTCACTCTACCACTTGAATATACTTTAAAGAGATGTAATGCAAAGGGTGATTTTAGGGGAAGAGGTACTGCAGGCTGACCAGGTGTCCACTGCAGACCTTGGCAGGTCTCTGCCATCATGGAGTGCCCATGGGCCTGCCTGTGGCACACAAGAGAGGTGTCTGTCTGTCTTGTCCTGTCTCACCTTCTTGTTAACCTGTAAAACATCACAGATATGTTGGGAGGGGACAAACTTGGGCATGTGGCCAGAGAAACATGATGAGCAACTAAAATAACATTTTGGAACATGACCTGAATAAGACATCTAAAAGATGTCAGAGCCTAGAGAAGCTGTCCTGGGCATCTTTTATAGCCAGTAAAGAGGGAAAAAGGGATTATGCTCTTGTAAAATAGGTTCCTATGATGTTACATGAAATGTGCTTTATTATATTCAAGTTATTGGACAAATTGTAAAAATAGCTGTAAAAACTCACTGCTTTGCTGTAGATTGAGTGAAGATGGTTCCATCCCTGAATGCTAAATTTCCAACTAGTTTTCATTCCTCAGTAAAGTATGTCACTGATAGTGTTGGCTGGTTTTAATATCTTATTATTATCTTTTCCAATCATCAGCTCAAGGAAATACACATGAGGGGTGTGAAGTGTATTTCACTCTACACACTTTCTTCATGAAGTACTCAATTAATGTAACATACTGGATAAAAGAAAAAAAGGTAACATTAAATAGTGTTGAGGAAGATATAGAAGTAAGACTGGATAAAAACCCCAAAATTATGTGATGTAGCTATAAGCAAATCCTCTAAGGACTGAAATCAGAAAAGGTACAGTCATGTTTGCTAAGGAGGCACATGTGCTTTAGAGAAATACAGCTTGGCTTAAAGTGGAGAGGTGAAGGATTTGCCTGTAGCTTGCAGGGCCAGTTCCTCAAGAGATGCTGGGCCACTGACAGAAACAATGGGCACAAGCTCACGCACAAGGCTCACGCTGAATATCAGGAAACATTTTTTCACGGTGAGGGTGAGTGAGCATTGATGAGTGAGGCTTCCCGGAGAGGCTGTGGAGTCTCCATCCTTGGAGATACTCAAAGCCGTCTGGTCCCCAGTCAGGGCAGCTGGCTCTGTGACCCTGCCTCATGAGCCTGGGACCCCTTCCCACCTCAGCCTTTCTCTGGTCCCGTGGTTCCTTCCCTCTTTTACAGAGCCCACCCGAGAGCAGACTCTCGCCCGCTGGCTGCAGGTGTGTCCTGCCGGCCAGGAGCGGGGGCAGCCCTGACCAGCGCCGCTCCCCGCCGGGGCCGCTGCTGCCTTCTCCGGTCCNGCACAGCCGAGCTCCGCGGCGCGCAGCCCGCCCAGCGCTCCCCCGCCGCCCTCAGCCCCCGCCGCCAAGACGCCGCGCTTCTTGTACCGCGCCAAAGGCGGGTGCCGCTCGGCCAAGATGGGCCGGCAGACGGCGGCCGGTGGGCGCGCCATGCAGCGGTCGCAGAGCCGGAGCAGCCTCTCCGCCTCCTTCGAGGCGCTGGCGGTCTACTTTCCCTGCATGAAGTCCCTGGAGGAGGAGGACGGAGGTGAGGGGCCGGGGCACGGTGGCCGCAGGTGTGCGCGGGGACCGCGGGCGCTCCGGGCTACGCCAGGGACGGGCCGGGCTCGGCGGTAGCCGCCCGCCGGGAAGGACCGGGGGTCGGCGCTGGGCGAGGAGCTGGATGGGAGACGCGAGTGATGGAGAGTGGCTTGGGCTGAAAGAGAGATTGGTAGCACCGTGCTTGTAGCTGGAGAGTGAGGTGGGATTTAACAGATGATGTTTATCGTCACATTGGGAATGAAGTTGCCAGCTGAACTTTACTTATGTTGGGGGGAGAAATAAAGGATAGAGGGTCTTTCCATTCTTTCCATTTTCTGCTCATTCATACGGAAAACAAACCACACTTCCTCGCAGGTGCTTTTCTGACAATCTGCGGGTTTGTTCAGGTAACCCTTGTCTGTCATTACAACATAATTTGTATAGAGCACCAGAGTTGAGCAATTAAATACTGGCTCCAAGTACCCTTTCGTTAGAGGCAGCAGTGTAGGTGGAAAGCTAACAAGAGAAATGCAGTGGATTTTCTGTGTAGCCATGCCCTCCGAAAAGATTTGCTACTTGGAATGTGCAAATGTACATACATAGTTATGCATGGCACGAAACTCTGTCCAGGATGGAACTTGTATTTCATGAGTTTGAGTATACTGGTTTCATAAAGAAAGTAATCTGTTGTGTTTAAATATGTTTATGTATAGAATGAACTGATGGGCTTTCCCTTGTTTTACCAGAACTAATTCAAGATTTTTAATTTCATTAAGATTAATGGAGCAAATTGCACCTTCTATAGATTTGAACACTATAAAACAGAGAAGCCAGTGTCCAATGCTGCTATGCAAACATGTATAAGCTGTGTGTGTACACCATTCATGATCTATTTAAAATATCTGCCTGTTCATTTATCACATTCCACATTTCAAGCTGAGAGTTCAGTGGGTAATGTGTGTCCCCAGTCTTTGTGTGTTTTGATTTATCTTTTCATGTGCAACAGTGTCTGATTTTTTTTCTCCAAAGCATCTCTCATTTCTGATGGTATCCCATGGCATGGTCCCTCACCTTTCCTCTGCTCTTACTCTGGGGCTGGCCAGCTTGCCCCTTTCAGTGGAAAAGAAGTGGCTGCCCCCTGGGGCAAACTCTGCTGTCCTTCAGTACTCTCATCTGCTCCCTGCCTTGAACAATGAAGTGAACTGCAAAATATTGCCAGTAGACTGCAGGGTAGGCTTCAGATGGCATTTTTAATACTATTGATGTGCTAATAAACACTATGGCTGAATGCACACACTGAAAATATCATAAATTATCCTAAACATGTTTAGGTATTCTTTAAAGATTATTTTTCTTTATCATTCCTGAAGCTTTTTCTTTTCAGTCCTGATTTTTAGATACAATAATTGCATTAATCTTGTGTGAAATCAGAGTATTGATTTGGTTTGTTCTACTTGATTTTCTTTACTTCTCTAGGAAGCATTTAATTTATTCCTTGGTGGAATCTGTGTTTGCTTAAAACTGTTCACTGGTTCAAAGAAATATAAAGTACATGGAAGTCAGTAGAGAAATATCTGTAAATTTAAGGATAATTGTAATGATTTATTTATTTTGTGCTGGCAAATTATTCAAAGAGAAGTGTTAAAAGATTGTATAATGGTGAACGTCACATATTTTGTTGATTTATGTTATCTGATCCTATTTAGATGTAGGCTACACTTGAAAATGCATTTCATTAATTCCCATGAAAAAAATAGAAATGGAACTGCTGTGCAGTTTTATGGATTTGAGTTTCTGCTACCTCAATTTAGACATACCAGGTTACAGAGGGAATGGCAGGCATGACAGCAAAGATCATTTCCCAAGGGTTCTCAGTGGGATAAGAAAGAAAAAATTGTGATGTGTTTTCTGGATGGCAAGTCACCTCTGCACTCAAATTGGAATTTGTTGTCTTATGAGTGCTTATGCAATTAGATTAATGTAATGTAATTAAAGTGGTTGTGGTACATGTACTTCTATGTTCACATACAAATGTTCCTTTACAGTTTAATCTGAAAAAGGTGTCAGACCCACTTCATAAGTTAACTGTCCTTGCGATGTAGTTATTTCTGCATGTAGTGGATAGCTTAAAAAAATAACCTGTTTCAAGGGTGCTTTTCTTTTTCTTCTTTTTGTTTTTTTTTTTTTTACATTTCACACTCAGCCATATTTTTAATACAAATAGGAAATCTAGAAAATCTGACCTGTTGAGGCATTTATTTGAGATACTCTCTTGAAGACTTTTTTTATTAACTGCTGAAGTGGATATACTGGTCCAGAGGTGTATCTTTTGGTATGAAAGAATATGAGTACTGTCAAGTTCAGAAGTAATTTAGTAGCAAGTAACTCAATACAACAAATTAATAATTTTTGAAGCTATTTTTGAACATGATGATTAAGAAGATCCCTTTATGTGTCAGCTGATTAAAGAAGGAGACCTCTTAAGCCCTGGCATCCAAGCTGTGATGTGCTGATGAAGTGGGCTGTGGAAAGGCTGCTGTTTGCTGGTTTTGATAGCCATGAATTTGAATCACAGAATCATCAAGGTTGGAAGGGAACTTAAAGAACATCCAGTCCAACTGTCCACCCAGCACTGTCACTGTAATCCCTAAACCCCATCACCCAGAGCCAGATCCAGACACCTCTTCAACACCTCCAGGGGTGGTGACTCCACCATGTCCCTGGGCAACCTATTCCAGTGCCTGACCACCCTAACAGTGAATTTTTGTTTCCAGTATCTAATCTGAATCTCCCCTGTCTCAGTTTAAGGCCATTTTCTCTCATCCTCTCACTGCAGGCATGGCAGAAGAGGCTGAACCTCACCTCACTTCAGCCTCCTGTCAGGTGCATGTAGAGAGTGATGAGGGATGAGAGAGTGTTTAGCCCTGAGCCTCCTCCAGGCTAAACAAGCCCAGCTCCCTCAGCTATTTCTCAAAAGACGTGTTTTTTAGAGCATCGTTGCCTTTCTCTGGACACCCTCCAGTACCTCGGTGTCCTTGGAGGACCCAAAACTGAACACAGTACTCGAAGTGTGGCCTCACCAATGCAGAGTACAGGGGAGTTTGTCATGGCTAGGCCTAAACTTGCCACAGTTGGCCAAGTTTGCAGTACAGGGAGCTGCTGTTTAAAATAGCATTTCTTACCTGCTGATCAGTTGAGATGAATCCTTCAAGTTTACACACATTCATTATTTAGGAGTTTATTATTCTTAGCCACATCTAATAAAAGGTGTTAGAAAAAAAAATTCTTTGCATCATCCATTTCCTTCTGGCATGTCTACATGTATACACACAGGGCTAACATGGTGCCAGAGAAAATTATTTATGTTGTCAAAGTATCAAGGATTTTAGAGATGTCTTTTGCATTTTGTTTTGTTAGATTCATTGATGATAAAATGTATGGCCTGCATGCTGAAGAATTGATGTCAAATACCACTTAGAACAGACTTAAATTATATGGAAATTGTTGAAAAGGTATGGGGACAGAGTACAAATCAGTATCTGTATGAATGCTCTTGAAGCATTCCAAGCCTCATATTTTTTCTGAAATCTTGGCTTTGTTGAAGTTAAAGAAATTTTGTGATTGTCAAAAGATAAGAGAATTTCCACTGTAAATGCATGTGATATCCTTTTAGATGTCTGTGTAGTCATAGTGCAAAGTCTCATGCACATGATATATTTACAAGTAGTGCATGAGTGTACTACACTTTCCCATGAACAACTGAGCGAATGAATTCTTATGTACAAGAAGCTTACTGGAGAAGAAGTAGAGTTATCCAACATGGAGAGAAAAGAAGAGAGGCTTAGGTCACATGATGTGATCACTAGAAAGGCTATGTCTGTTTTTATGAGTGGGACTGGTAACTTGGTGCTTCCTCAAATTACACTGTGTATTGTTTACTGAAATAAATTTTCACTATGATTTCCTTTTTATACTCTATTTACGTTCACTTCTGAGTTGCATTTACACTGAAGTGTTGTTATAAGTAGTTAAATAGCACATTGCCAGGAGTGCAGCTGTGGAGCTGCTAGTCATGGCAAGGTCTGTATGCAGAACTACGCCCACGAAAAGGGAGTATATTTCAATTTAATATCTTCCTTTGCCGAAGTTTTTGAGGGGTAGTGAAGCTATGAGATTGAAGGGGAAAGCCAAATGCTTTGCAGGTGCTGAAGACAATTCAAGAGGTAATTTATGATAATTTAAGACATAAATTAATTCAGAAAGAACTGGAAAGCATCTTGGTCTCCCAGTATGTTAGAAAAACAAAAGGCAATTAAAAAAAAAAGCCACAGAATGTTCTTCAGTCCAAGACAATCATGCCAAAAATAGCAAAAATTAGTTGCATTAGCTGAGGAGAAGTTACATTACAGTTTTGCATATTGATGTCTACTGAAAGAAGTATCTGAGTGTTGCTGCAGGAGTTCAGCAGGAATAGAAGCATATTGTACTCTCTTGTCACCTGGCTGATAATTAGCTGGGAAACTTGCTGGAGGGGTTGTTTGGTCCCACATAGGTGTCAGAGGGAGTGCTGCCCCTGAGTGAAGACTCAGGACTTATTTAAGGGTATGCTGAGCTGCTCAGTTGAGTACTGGTAATGGCTTCAGTGGCATTTCTCACTAATTAATCACTGCACATTGGTAGATCTGGAATAAAACTCAGCAGTTCCTGGATTCTGTTCCTGTGGTTAGACCGCCAGATCACAGTGTCCCTCTGGAGGTCCCAGCAGACAATAACAAGCAGACAATAATTTGACCAGAAATAGAAAATGGGGGAAGTAGTAACAATAAATTCATTAGCGCAGTAATTACTCAAGTGAAGAGAATTCTGCACATGAAGTAGTTATCCTTTAAAATTACCATCTTCAAAAGACTAAAGTAATATAGGAGTATCAGGCTATGAAGAAAACGAAAATAACTACATCATCTTGGGGGAATTGGCCTACATTTTGGCCTTGGTGGTAAAGATGACCTTGTTTATGTGGAATGTTCATAGGCAGAGCCAAGGAAGGATATGAAAGAAGGGTATAATGCCCTGTGACAGATTATCCTCTAAGAGATGAAGCTTTAAAGATCTTGGCTCGATTGATTGTGCACCAGAGATCGTCTGCTGCACATTGCACGCAATGGTGGGGTCACTCATCTTGGAGGATAAAAAGCACTCTGAATATGCAATAATAATTGTTCCGTAAGAATCTGCATGACATTTAAGTTTATAGTTGATAATTTTTTCTGTTTGCTGTTAGGGCACGGTTCAGGGACTGACTTGGGTCAGCCTTTCCATCATGTTGGTGAGTCTGTCCCATTTCTGCAGCTCCATGGGCTGAGTTTGAGGGTGGAGGCAGTATAGCAAGCATTTCGAGCAAGTCACAAGTGTTTTTACCAGTTATACTCAGGTACTATACTAATGAAGTGGCTGTAGATGCCAAAATTGATAAGACCTTCAAAAAATAAGCATAGAAAAAACTATACTGTTGCTGGCAAAGTAAAGAGCATGACAAAAAAAAGTCACATGTGTTCTGGAAAACTAAGGGAAAATAGAAGAAACTGCAGAAAGATTGGCATTCAAAGCACAATATACTTCAACCTGAGTTAGAAATCCCCGGTAGATTTTTAAAGATGTATTTCTCTTATAGTTGTGTTTCACTTCTGAGCTGCTGGTTACACTGTGGCATGTACCTCAATAGTTGACAGATAATTCAGATATGGCTGTAGCAGCAGCAGTGAAGCTACAGTGTATGATAGGTTGCATCTCTGGTGGTACCAACATAAACATGTAAAAATCTGTCTCATTTCTATGTGCTGTAATTGTCACTTTTCAATGTCAAGGTCAAGAACGTAGCCAGAACAGCAACGCATTGTGTTGTCATTGTTTCAGTTTGGAGAGGCAAATGTTGAACAGCAGTAATTTGAAAATAGGTCATTACAGTGTGAAATTTGCTCCTTTTTTTGTGAACTATCGTTATTTAAATAATGGTATTTGCATAGGATCATTATTCATCTTAGACAAAGCAATGGAGGAAGAGCTGTTTCTAATTTGTGTAATCTCAGTAGCCATCCAAGTTCTTGGCACCATCTACCTCATTAAGCCTTAATAGAGGGTGTTGAATTGTTTCAACACATTTGCTACATCATTCAAAAATGCTGCCCAGATCTGTCTGATAGTGTATGCAATGACCCTTGTTACAATAAAAATAATCGAGGTTGGGATAAAGAATAGTGTTACTGCCATTATTCCATGTTTGGAAAATATCTCTCACTTCATATAATGCAAAAAAAAAAAAAAAAAGGCAATTCTAAGCTCCTCAATATATGTACTCTTTGCTGCTTCAGCATTTTTAATCTGCTCTTGACACTGCATGAAATAATGGTTATTAATAAATACATAAGAATGGTATACATCCAGAAAATTTTCCATGTAAACGTAAAAAACATTACCTCTTAAAACTGCAGAAATGGTTTCTGTTTACTTTGGATGATCATCTTTTGTCATTGGCAAAATCAGAGACTGGATGTGAAGAGTTCCTGTGATGAAGATGTACACCTATCTAGTTGTACATCTATATTCTTTATATAAATAGTATACAAAATTAGAATGTAATTCCACAAAATTACTTTCTCTGTTTTACAGGATTTTAATAGATTGGGGATGGAACTGATTTCCCACTGCCTTGCGCTTTTTGTAGTTATACAGATTGTTGTACAGGATGTACAAAGTGGATATAAAATGTTACCATTTTGTTTTGACACATGTACAAAATATGCACAAATTATTATAGACCTATTACATTTGAATGATAAGAACATTTATGTTTGTCGAGATCATAACTGGTCTAAATGAGGGCTCCTGAAGATCTGTTCATTCAGGTCACTTGTTACATGGGACATGCAGTTGTGGGCCACAAAGACGGTTGTTGTCGTATCTCTGTGTTCATGTTTACAGCAGGTAAATGGCTTTTGGCAGGTAAATCCTTGGACCACACCTAGAAAACTGATGGCCTTATCAGTAACAGAGACCTCTGCAGTGGTGCTGGAAGGGCCTGAGTGGCTGTGTGTAGTTCTATTCCTGATCTGCATCTCACTGTCAAGATTTGTAATCAGCACCTGAAAAACAAAGGATCCAACCAGACCTGCATAGCCTGTTTGTTGTTACATAGTCAGAGCCAGGTAACCAAAAGAGAAGTGGAAATTATGTCAGCACTAACCCTTCTCTTCCTTACAGCTGTGGTTAATTAGTTTTGATTCCCTGGGACAGCTGTCTCTTATCAGGGGTAAATTCTTTGTCAAGGGAACAGCCAAGCATCAGACCTCTGTGCTGTATATACTGTATACATAGACAGTGATTCTGATTCTGTATATATTTATTTGGGATTACCAGGAGTGTTACTTAGCACAGATACTGAAAACAAACCATAGGGTGTTCAAGATGGTTATGCGTCCTTTTTATACGTAGCATGTGATTCTGAATAATAATGCCGGGGTTACTAAAGTTTTAGGAACATTAAGTACTTATTGTGTATGCAGGAAAACAGCTCTTTGTTCACAGTTCAGTCCTGTAAAAATATTTCAAAAACCTTTTTGGAAACATAAAACCATAAGTTGAAGATCCTGAAGTGATGGGTGCCACACACAGACAAAACCAGTTTCTCTTTTCTGATGCTCTTAACAATTTGCTGAAGGATCAGTCAAGACTGGAGAATGAACATCAGAGCAACAGTGAGATTGCAGTGGCAGATGTAATTAATATGTGGGAGAGAATAAGGAGCAGGTGCTTGCCTTAAACCACAGCATTGCTCAGAAGCTACATGGTAAACTGACTTCACATCACATCACATGGCCACAACAAGGTACAGAGTTGGCTGAACGTACAACCAGCTTTGCCATGGCAGGGAAGTGGAATGCAGACAAAGGATGCTGCGATTTGGCCAGGAACAAGTGAGATTCATGATGCCTCTTGGGTCCTGTAGGAAGTTCATCAAGAATGGAATGCCAAATCTTCTATACTAGCCTTTGACCAGAAGTGCAAGCAACAGTTTTGCAGTTGATTATTGTTGATTATTTAATTCAGTTCTCTCTTTTACATTTTCTTAGGTGCCATCTTAATTAACCATGCCTTCATTATGGCCAGAGAAGAAACAAAAAGAGTAGGACAAGAGTGAAAAAGTGTTTCTTGGTCAAAAATGAAACACTAGTGAGGCCTCCCAAGAAATTTAAAAATGCATGGGCAGACTGACACTCTCAGCCCAGACTCTCTCACACTTTCCAAACCTGGCTGCTCCCATACTGAAGAGCTTTCTTACTGAAGGCAGCTCTGCTTTGGACATATCAGGGCAGGCCATTCCTGTCCCAGTCAAAATTTATCAGTATTTTACATTCTGATACAATTACTCATGGAAGCAGGTACTAGAATGCAGATCTTTGTTTCTTTCTTACAAGTAAGAGAAAGCCCTGGTTACAATTTCCCCCAGCTCTGAAATGCTCTTTGGGTTTCAGAAATGCTGACAGCATGTGCTGTGAAAATGTCCATTGGAAGGACTGTAACACAAAACTTCATAAACTGATTGATAATGCTGGCCTATGAGAATCAGTGAAATGAGCTCAAACTCAAGTGGCAATGGAATCTGTGTTTCCCAAATCCTGCTTAAATTAATGGATCTTAAACCATGTCTTCTGCTTGGGGTCTGTGGGTAACACAGAGAAAAAAATAACTTGGCTGTGCTTCCTAGTGCTTCAACAAGAGCTAAATGCCTTGTTCAGTGCAAACAAAACTTGGACTACTCCAGAAACAGAACTGTACAGCTGCAATTGAATTTGAGACCTACCCTGGCCCCTTTTCTTCTGTAGGTTCAAATTTTCTTTTATCAAATTGTCTTAAAACCAACCAGTTGTTAACATATCTGGAGCAGGTAACTAGGTATGTAAATAATTTTAGTCTTAAAAAATGGGCACTTAAAGGCAGTTTGTTCTCTTTGTGGATCTAAGTCCTGAGTTGAGATGACAGTGCTGAAGGAGTTTTTATGCAGCTTTTCCGGTGAAATGGGGAGAGCAGAGAAGAGCCACCTCAAGCACTTAAGTGTGTTTCTGAAGCCACAGCTGCTCTGTACTCCCTACAAGTCCTACCAAGAGATCACGTACCAGCTGGGGACTGGCATAGCCAGCCTGCCTGTGCCTGTGCCATGTCTTCTCTTGGTTCTGTGCCTGCTTGGGAGCAGTTGTAGGAAGCTCCTGCCGAGAGCAAGCTGAGAGCGCTCACTCTCACCACCAGCAGTGGATTTCATGTGACTAGATCCCAGATGATGGAAGGTAATCTGTTGCATTCACTGCAGTTTTTGACTTCTCCTCATCTGCTATTGAAGATTGTATCAGTAGTTTTACATCCCTAGTTTGTAAGTGATTTGCACTCCCAAGTTGTGGGAACAAATAATTCTGTGCATAACTTAGCAAATGTGGCCTGCGGAGTCTATTTGCAGTAACCATATTAGTTAAATTACCAGTGTGATTAACTGTAAGAATGAGTGTGCTTTCATAAATACCAGTGCAATTATTTCTGGTAATTTATTCCAGTCCTTACAATATGGCTGCAAGAATCTGAACTAGTGTTTTTCAGATAATATATTCCATATTTTATTGGGGGACTTGAGAGAAATTTCCTTTTGCTAAGGCAATTAGCTTATACTAATTTGGAGAACATTTTCAATGTTCTTTATTAGAGTTTAGGAAATGATGAGTAAAATGATTTTGATTGTAGATACTCAGCAACGTAACAACAAAGTACACTTCTAAGCTCTCATTTCCATATATTTTCATTTGTTAAGATTAAAACAGCATGCATAACATGAGTGTTTAAGTATATATACTTTAGGATTATAAAACCAACCCCCACTTTTACAGTGACACCAGTTAGATAGTTATTTCTAACTATTCCCAAGTTACTTGTCTAGCTAGAGGTTAGTATTGCCTCAGTTGAGTTCATTCAGTTTTTGCTTGTCTTGACAAATATCCTTTCCGAAATTATCTGTCTTGAAAGAAAACAACTTTAAATCATATTTTTTGTTTGTTCCTTTTGATTTGGGTCCAGTATGGAATGCAGCCACATGAGCAGTTGAATTAACACAAGAGAGGAGGTTTCAATTTCTAGGCAGGAATGAGGAAAACAGTTTGGCTTTAGTAGAGTAATATGATCTTCAGTCAGATGCTCTACCAGCTACAGCTTGGAAGTATGGCACCAAAGGCTGTTTCTTTAAGCTGAGCACCTATTTTGTGGTTTCATTGCTTCTTGAAACCTTTTTAATTTTTAATGCTGAATTTATGAAACATAAATTATGGATGGCTCAAATACTATCTTTGCTTTTAAATTGTTTGAGGAATTCTAGGATTATTTTTCATTTATAACATTTTTCCAGGGGCAAATATATTGCTAGTATTGGGGATATTTCTCATGTATTATTATGTATTAGTTTAACCAAGTTTCATCTGAAAGAATATTCATGTCAAAAGCAGTGGCTCAGGAGTCACGCTGCCCAGATCTGGGTCTTCTGTTATTTCTATTCCAAGTTGCCATTTTGCTGTTAAAATCTGCAATTCTTACTTCAGGAAGCATCAACATCATGATTAGGAGCTTTATTGATGAAAGGTCAGATCTTTCTTTTTGGAGACCATTCGAGAGCACTCCCTGTTTCTATTGAAAATTGGGAAATAGTTTTCACATAACCTCCCTTCAGCCCTCCTTAAATTCCATGTTAAGGTCAAAATAATTACCACTTGTACTTATACAAAAGTTAGATATACTACACGTCTAACTTTGATGTTGTATCAAAGTTGTATCTTTGTGTGCCTGTTGTCATGTGAACTAGACCACTTATTTCAGTTAAAATGAATGTGGGAAAGTAAAACTACTTTAAATTAAGATTTGGAGGGATGCTGTAAACACGTGTGCCTTTGTGAAGACTTGAATGGCAGTTGTACAAGTTCTGCCTTGATTTCTTAGTAAATTGATGTGCAATGGATAGGTTCATTTTTTTATTCTGTTCTTCTACAATGAAGGCATACAGACTTACAATTTTGGTTCAGAAAAAAAAAATCTGCCCTACAAATTAATAACACTTACTATATACTCCTTCACATATTATGCAATCAAACATATATTTCTCCCAAACTCCCATATCTTTGAAAGATGTGTGAAGATACTCAAGAATCATGCAAACTGGAGATGTTCTTTTAAATTTGCATTAGGGACATCATGTTTACAGCAATGAATTGAGAATGACCATCATTCAATGAGACTGAATGAAAATGAATGCGTACTCATCAAAAGAGTTCTTAGAAGAGTAATATCCTGTGGGGCTTCAGAGTTGTATGCCTTTCACATGTAACTATGATGCAGTGTACCTTTTCTACAAAACTACAGCACAATATTGTCCTGGCAGTTTGTGGGAATATTTCTTTGAAATGAGTGCTTGTATTTTAGAACAACTCTGGAACATTGTTAGAAGTCAGCTGCCAGCTTTCATTACTTGAATATAAATAATAAACCAGCAGGCACTTGGAATGGTACAACCCAAAATAAATGAAATTGTTGATTTCTAACCTTCATTTTTCGTACGTTGTAGTAGCCTGGTACCTTTTTTATTTGCATTTCTTACATTAGGTATTGATGGGCATTTTTAGGAGTAATTTTGATACAATAAAATTTATTTTTTCATTCTCCTGTGTATTGGATTTATTTGTGTAGCTGAAGTTCTAGAGGAAAATTTTTACTTCTATTATTATTACTATTTGTATTTACTGATTCAGAGAGATGGTCTTAAGGAATATGTAGAAGGCTTTTAATAAGCAATATGATTTGAACCACTCATGATACTGCTGTAGAAATGTCTCACTGCTGCTAAATATTGCAGAGTTATTAATCTTTCTTGACAAGGAGGCAGTGGTTTTCAAGGTATTTTTGGTGTCTAGTTCCCACATCCCTACATTTCCCATGTTCTTTATTGACCTAATATTCCTCCTGACTGAGGGACCTGGGAGACTTCAACCCACGCTGCAGCCTGTAGGACAGTGACAATGAATGCACACATTGAAGTTGAGGTCTCTCTCCCATTCCCTGTCTGAGGGTGCAGATCCTCTTACTCTAAGCCAGTCCTTGTGCTCACACATTTCCCCCTGGGTTGTGATAGTCCTCATCCCAGGACAATCTCCTCCTTTTGCTCATTTCCTTTTTAAAATCCCTAAAGCTTTACCATCCTCACAGTTCCAGAAGTTCTTCTGACCTCTAGTACATGATGAGGCAGAGAAGGTGTAAAGGGTACCAGAGGCTACAAACAGCTGCACAAGGAAATTGAGTCCATCGATATCCTAGGATATTGGATATTACTCTACCCTCATTGTATCAGTATTTAAGAATTTTTATTATTGTAGTGTTTCTAAACTTTTTTTCTCTTTTATAATATCGATATATTACACATCACTGTGCTGCACTCAGAGGTGTATAGAACAGATTAAAATAAATAAGTATGCAAAATTCCTTGTCCCATTGCAGGGAACAGTATTTAAAATCAGAAATTACATGGAGTGGCTGTCTTATTCATGAAAGAAGAACTGAGGCTTCATTCCTACTCATTTCATCCAGTTGAGGTCTTGATCAAAATTCCTACACTAAAATGCTATTATATTGTTTGAGTATTTTTTCCCCTGTCTGATACCCAGACATCTGTCACGTTGCTGGTTTTATAAGTAAAATTAAACTATGCAAATAGGTAGAAAAAATGTTATTCTTGAAGGTGATAATAAAATTTCTTATTGTTCATAAAAATACTGTATTTTTTAAACATAAATTTAAATTTATCAGCTAGTGAATAGAGAAGAAAGCATGGGAAGGCGTCTTGATTTTTAGTTTACTATCCTCACTAATGGATATCTGTAACTTGATTTAGGAGATATGACCAAATGCTTTTAAAACAATGATCCATCTGAATTAGAACATTTGTCTTCAGGTTTTGACGTCATGGTAACATTTTAATTGAATTCCTAAGAGGGATTTATTCATCCAGGGAAAATATATTTTAAACATGCTAGACTATGGATTGTTTAAATCTGGTTACCTCCATGGGCAGACTTGTGTTGTCTGACCTTGGAAAGCAGGCAGTGACAGAACTAAGATCCTGATCCTGTAAAGAGGTTTATGATGTTGTTTTCCTGTTACTAAAAAATTGATACATTTTAAATGGAAGTTTTGTTACAGGTCATTAATTTGTGGCTCTGACTGTTTGTGCCGCATGGAGCAGGGGTGCATGATTGCCCAGCTGTGACAGCACAGTGGCATGGGGGCTTCTCTTTTGTCTCCAACAGAAGCAGGGGGCAAAAAGCTGCGGAGCACCGTCCAGAGGAGCACGGAGACAGGGCTGGCCGTGGAGATGAGGAACTGGATGACTCGCCAGGCAAGCCGGGAGTCAACAGATGGGAGCATGAACAGCTACAGCTCTGAGGGAAAGTAAGCAGCATTTACAGCTGTGGTTTCCTGATGTTTCTCCATGAAGCTGGGGGATGTTTCTCCATGAAACTGATTGTTAGAGAGAAGCACAGTGAGTGCTGTAGGTCCTGTTCAGTCAGAATTCCCTTCATAAGCCAGTGTCATTGATGGACTAAGCCTAAGTCTTCCCCTGTGACTGAAAAGAGTCTCCCACTGTTGGTGCAGGAAAGGAGGAGGATCATTTCTGTTGTGCTATGAGAAGGGCACATGGTGGGTCAGATCATCATCATGAGGTGTGTCAGGAGGGGAAGCAGGTGCAGTACACCAGGTAAAACACAGATATGGACAAGTTCTCTTCCAAAAACTCCTGGCGTACGTCAGTGCTATGCAGAGCAAAGCATTTCCAGAGCATTTCCAGGTCCCTGGGCTCAAGAGTTTTTCAAAGATTCTGCTACTTTTAACCTGAAGAAATTATCTGGGCAGAAGTACAAGTCTGTCATGTATCATGGTTATCATAACATCATAAAAGCCCAAGTTAAAAACTTCCGAGAGATATATCTGAGACATTGCCCAGGAAAGTCTTACTGTGGGTTGATTTATTAGTGGTGGTCACAGCACTGGACAATCCATCTATGCTGCACAATATATATTCTGTTTCCAAGTTGGTACACTATATGTATTTGAAATGGACATTTGTTAATGATTGGTCATTACAAATTTCATTAGTTCTTGTTGCTGTGTAATGGGTCACAGATAATTTATGGCAAGCATTTTAATTTTAAGTTACTTTGGTCATTTGTCACAAGGGATTTCAATTCTGTTATTGAATAGACGTCATTTTCAAAGGCACTTTCAACAAAATATTTTGAATGAATGGTGATTTGGAAAATAGCAACCAGTATTAGGTCTAATGTCATCATTTCACTGTGTACATTTGATATTTAGCCATTGAATTTACAGTAACTGAGAAGTGTGAGCAATTTAACCTTCATGTAACTAAATCAGTGGTAAGGGTGTGTGTTAGTATCTTAATGAACTGGTCTCATATCAATACTTTGATAATTAACAGTGGTCTTTAATTCGTTAGAAAAGGAGAACATGATGGAAGAATACAAATTTGGAAATTATTGAGGAGAGTGCTTTCTTTACCTGTTTGTTTATATGCTGGAGGCTAATTGCTAAATTGCTGCTTGTTGAACACTGTGGGATTTCAAAAATTACAGTAATTGTTTTGTAAGTTCCTGACAGTACTACCAAACCCACAAACATTAAGTGCAAAACATCTAGAAAACAAAAAACAAACCCAAGCCAAAACAAAACAAAAAACCAACCAAAGAAATAAAAAGCACAAACAAACAAGGGGCAAATTTAAGTATATTTTTGTTTGGTTTCAATTTCTAGTTTGATCTTCCCTGGTGTGAGGTTGGCTGCAGACAGCCAGTTCAGTGATTTTCTGGATGGACTTGGTCCTGCCCAGCTTGTAGGACGACAGACTTTGGCAACACCATCAATGGGTAAGTGTTTATGTCCTCTAGATATGGTATATTCTATCTATTTGGTAAGGTAATTAGTTCTTAAAATTTATCTAGATTCCCTTTGAATATAGATTTCTCTTGTGGTTTTGAACAACTCAGTTAAGACCAAAGCTGTAACCTCGGCCAAAGTTGAATGTAATCATGGATGCTTATGAAGACATGCAAAAGTAGAAAGTTGCTTTGAAAAGTTCAGCCTTTTACCTCTTCTTCAGTTTTCCATCTTTAAAATGGGTCTAATGAGACCAAACTTTTCTCTGAATCACTTGGATAATATTGTATAAAAATTGGTAGTTTAGGCGCAAAATATTTGTTATTATTGTGTTTACAGGCTTGTATATTCACAAGTTATCTTTTCATAACTTGTCTTTATCTAGAGGCATGGTGAAGAGATTTCAAGCGGTTTTACAGAGCTGCTTTGTATTAATTCCCTCGCTGCCTTTTTTTTAATATGAAACTCTTAGGAAATAGAAATTAATTTGAAGTAATAGAGGCATGGAAGATGGGAGACAAGTTATTGCAGAGGTTTTAAATTGTTTACTAACATAAACAGCAGTGAAGAGGGTAAATATTAAATTATATAGTAGTGTTAAAATCCAGATCATACTTATTGATGAAAAACAGATGATAGAAGTCATCACATATTCATCCTAGAAATTTTTTCAACATTTCGTATATTAATGTAGTTCTGAATTACAATGTTGGGATTTCTTTTTGTTATCTAGGAGATATTCAGGTGGGAATGATGGATAAGAAAGGACAACTGGAAGTAGAAATAATCCGAGCCCGTGGCCTTGTTGTAAAACCAGGTTCAAAGACACTGCCAGGTAAGGAAGAAAAACCTTAGTAACAACCTTAGCACAGGGCCAGGGGTTGGACTTGATGAGTATAATCGGTCCCTTCCAACTCAGTATATTCTATGATTCTGAGAATAGCATTCTGCCAAAAAGGTCTGTGGCTTTTCTGTTCAGCTTTGTCAACCCTTAACAAATTCAAATCTCAGTAGGTTATAATGTTGTATACTGAAATGCATACTGTATGGAAATGATACACCAGAAATCAGAAATCAGAAATCACCCTACTTCAGGCAGAAATTAAAAATCAGGCTGCCAGAAGACCCGAAAGTATTTTTTGTAATAGCAAAGGCATCCTAATTTATGGGGTAGGAAGAAAAGTATATACTGAAGATTTTACGTAGGAGCCTCAGGAATGAAGAGGGGATCAAGAGATGCGGAATAGGTATCTACTCAAAAAGTAGACCAATATTTGATACTTACTCCTTGTTTTATAATCTGATGTCCTGTAACACTATGTGAAAAGGACAATATAATGATATTTTTAGCAAGCTCTTCTGCCAAAATAGAAATTGTGTCAGAGTCCTTTCTTCACTGATTTTCACCTTGTAGAAAATTTTAAATTATTAACAACTTGGAGCATTGATCCAGATTTCACCAAAGTCATTGCAAGTCTTGCATTTACTTAATAGGCCTATTTTGCATATTGTACAGTATAGGGATGCTATATATAGGAATACTTGATTTGTTCAGGTCAAAATCTGAATTGTTTCATGGTAAAAGAGACATACAAAAAGAAGTCAAGAAAAAAGAATAAAGAAAATGCATGGATGCTTTGTATGGGAATAATTGTTAATATTGCTTGTGGAGATTTGTTCTTATGTTGTATATCCTTTAAAAGCAGATTTTTATATGGTGATAGAAAGTGTGTGTTACACAAAAAAATCTGGACTTCTTCTTTACCTACTGTTCTCTATTTTCATTCTTCTAAGCACCATATGTAAAGGTGTATCTATTAGAAAATGGAGTCTGCATAGCCAAAAAGAAAACAAAGGTAGCAAGAAAAACGCTGGAACCACTTTATCAGCAACTTCTATCATTTGAAGAAAGTCCCCAAGGGAAAGTTTTACAGGTAATTTGCATAAATATTCCTCTGAACCTGAAAATGTCACCTGTACAGTTTTCACTGAGTTTCAAATTTCTTTCAGGCTTCATTTGGCAATAAATGCTCATATTTTATTTACTTGCTGAGCAGATAAACACAACAGTAATAGCTATTTATGCAAGTAGAAACTGAGTATGCAAGTAGAAGGGAGCAAAAGTGAGTTCTAGATTATTTTGCTTCTGCTCTATATATGGGCTCCTCTCACTGGGCTTTCCCTGGTATCGTGGATGACTCTTGTTTTTGCCCAGATCATTTCTGTCACTGCATCATGATTAGGATACACAGAACTAAACTATGTCAGCAGTTGGATATCTCATTCCTTAGTGTAAATTGAATAAGCAGATATTTTTGACAAATCAGATTAAAGCTTTTGACATTTTTGGTAAAATTTTTCTCTTTTCTTGTGTTTCTTTACCTGACAGATAATTGTTTGGGGAGACTATGGACGTATGGATCACAAATCCTTTATGGGAGTGGCACAGATACTTTTAGATGAACTGGACCTGTCCAACATGGTGATTGGGTGGTTCAAACTTTTCCCTCCTTCTTCCCTAGTAGACCCAACCTTAGCTCCTCTCACTAGAAGAGCTTCCCAATCATCTCTTGAAAGTTCAACAGGACCTTCGTATGCTCGCTCATAGCAGCTGTGAAACTGTTGTCATAGCAACCAGCGTTACAAAAAAAATAAAATTACAGGTCGCAAACCCTGGTAACACTGCATGCTTAATGTTGTGTCTTCTGAGCCTGTTTCTAGGGCTGCAACGCGATCCTGTGTTCTCAAGGAAGTTGCACACATTGTGCCCTACGGAAGGCCCTCAGGTGATGGACTGAAATCATGAAGAACTGATAGGTTTGGAGTTCAGGGACTCAGTTTTGGTCCAATCTGAAGCCATGGACTAAACTAAAAAAATCAATCTGTTTCATGCAACAAAAGTCCTTTTCAATGGCATATCTGTTTTGTTGCTCCCTTTTCTTTATTTATCTGCCTTCCCCTCCTAAAGTCTGGTTATGCCACAGAAACAGAGTTACCCTCCCGTGGAGCCATGTTACAAGTCAGTGGATTAGCAGACACTGGAAGAAAAGAAGAATCTAAGGATGCTGGAAAAGTCAACTAGCACTTGCAGCAGTTGCTTGAGATCTGAAAACTCTTCATATTGAAAAGGTTCAAGACTTAAAGTGGCGGGCTTCATACCTCCAGCTGTTCACAGAGTGAAACCCCAGACATGATGGACTCTCTGAAAAATAAAGTTCTGTGGATATACTGTACTGTATGAAATTAAGAAACTTTTTTGCATGGACACAGATTTAGCTGAACACTTAAATTATTTTCTTGGGGCTGCAACTTGCAAAAAAAAAAAAAAAGAATAAATCAGCCATTTTCAACAGTTTATATTATTTTTAAAGATAAATTTCACTAGTGCATGGTTTTAAAAGGAAGAGAATGCAACAGGGTGATACAAAGACACACCACGTTTATCATTCTTTAAACCAGTCATAGTCTGTGTTTTTGCAGACTTATATTAAAAATAAATAATTTCTAGCAAATATTTAAAATTCTGTTTATGTGACAAGAAATAAGTGTAATATATTAAATTTATTTAAATGTAAAAGGTACAAGCCTTGTAAAGTTCAACATAATGTGCAAATTGTACACTTTTACCTCCTTCTTTCTCTATCTCTCCTCCCAATCTCCTTTCTTCCTTTTGTTCTTTTCCCCCTCTACCTCCCAGGATGATCAGCATATTCTAAAATGGCTACCTTTTGACTTATTACTGTCTTATGCCCCATATTTGGTTCAGGGTTGCAGATTGTTCTGCATTTCTGAATTATTTGAGAAAAATATTGTTTAAGAGCTTACTTTTTTTCAAGCATGTTGAAAAGGATTTTGCAACATGGCTTGGGAGTACATTAATGTAATTCAGCATGTATTTGATAAAGAAGATATTTGAACTTTTGCAATTTATTGTACAGTGCATGGTAACTTATTTTCATTTTTTCTCACCTTCAAATTGAATTCTACAGCAAAATACTGGAATCATATGGCCATTGTAAGGTGTCTTCAATAAATTTGTGTTCAGCACCAGCATCTTTTCATTCAAAGACTGAACTATTATTTCTTGAAGGTTTTTGGAAAGACGAAAAATTAAGTATGTGACTGATTTTTAGGAAACAAATTTAAGCACTTTTATTTGCACTAAACCAAATTGATTGCTACATTTTCGAAGTAACAAAAGCAACAAAGGTTACAAATCCATACAGTTCTTCTGCTGTAAAGTTCAATTTTCATAAATTACATTTGCGTTGCAAAAGACATAATTAGGTAATATCAGTCTGGAAAGTATCAGTCTTTGGTTTGTAAAATAGCCTTAAAGAAAGCTTATCAGTACCACTCCGTCAGCTATTTGACACCATTACCAGAACCTCGCTGCAGGTAATGGATCTTCAGAACCCTGGGTTTTGTAGCAGACAGTAACGACCGTTGGGTGGTGCTGCAAGTTCAAGCTTCTCATTAAGTTTCGTTATTTAAAGGGAATGTAACTGGCTAACGTTTAATAACAAAATATCCTTTTTTTTTTTTCCTGGGTCTTTGTATGCCTTTAATACCTACTTAAGGTTTAATATTGAAATCTTGCAATAATTTTTGAAGTATGTTACATTTACCTTTATGGCCACACAGAATTATTCTGATTTTATTTGAAAATCTCTTGAAGTTTCCCATTAACAAATTGTACATCCTCATAAGAGGGAAAAAGTAATAACAGTATCACTTATAATGCCTTTTACTTTGTGCAATATCATAGAAAATGAGATTGTGTCTTGTCTGCAGAGTTTATATAATGGATTATTGTTAAGTTAATAGACAGACTGGTAAAATTATGTTTATTGAAATAATTTAGACACCTGTCTACCAGCAGCAAATAAATACTACTAACATGCAGTCTACAATATCCCCTAGGATATTAAACAAAAATACATAACCATTTTCCTGACAATGTGAGATGTGCTCACACATTCTTGTATGCATAGTCCTCTATAAATTATTTCAAATTTTAAAATCAAGGACATGACGCATGGAAGGTTTGTACATAATTGTCATTATGCAGTATTTATTTTAAAAAAATTAATGTATTTTTTTTAATTTTCACACGTCTGCAATTCTACTTATGGTTTAGTCATGTAAATAGTACTATTCCAGTGATCACTGCTGTCTTGTAAATAGTACGTTTTAAAAAGTTAAAAGGAATTACAGTTGGGGGAAAAAAAGGGCAGATTAGGCCTGTAACGAACACCAACTAATGTAAATCAAACTCATTCTGGTGATGGTATTTAACACTTTAAATAAAACATTTTCTTTACAGAATTTGTTTGCAGAATTTTGTTGCTTTTCTCTAAGGTGGTCAGCAGCATCCTTCCACACCCTTCAGTGGAGCTGGTGCAAGCAGCTCACGCAGCTGGAGAACAAGCATGCTTTTCTTCTCCCAGCAGGGCTGCAGGTGAAATGCCAGTGTCACAGTGCCACTGTCGCTGCCAGGCTCGGGAGCGGTGGGAGCCAGGTGTGCTCGTCACCCAGCCAGGCTCTGGGCTCTGTGCTCCGGCCACCCTCGGGCTCCCACATGCCCAGTGCACAGCTCCCAGGATGGAGCTGGCTCTAAGCTGCTAGCTCTGGCTGCCAGGATGTGCTCCAGCTCTGATCTAACCAGCGCACTAAATGTGCTGAGACCATTAAGAGGTCCCATCAGCTGCTGTGGAGTGGCTGCACCATCCAGTTAGACTTCCACCCTAACCTAAAGGCACCTAAAATTAGCTGCCTTTTTTCTTCATGAGCAGGGTACAAATGAGGACAGAATGCCCACCTGACAGTGGTGCCTGCAAGGGCTCATGCAGCCTCTGCAGAAGGGAGCAGTGGTCCAACACTTCTACAGTGATGAAAGGGGTGGGTGGAGATGGGAGAGTAGAGAATTTATCTTTACCTGACCTCTCAGAGGCAGCATCAGCACAGGCAGTGGTGACTGGGCAAAACTTGAGCACTTATGACTTGGAAATTTACTGAGGAGTGAGAGGCTGGCTGGCAGTTTGCACAGCAAAGTGTGTGTATTTATTTCCAGATATGAGCTGAGAGAAAAGCACTGCAGTACTGTCATGAGACAAAACCACCAAAAGAGCAAGCAAATGTAGTTTGGGCCGAGCAGTTGTGGGAACTGTGAAGATAGGAACTCCATTTGTTGCACTACATCTGCAAGCGGGTTGCTGGAGGAACAGACCCAAGTTTCTGGTGCTTTAAACCACTAATATCCCAGCAGGTCCCTCTTCTGCTGACGCTGACATTGCTGTTGCAAGCGCGTCAGGCAAGTCTCTGGGTGGGAACTGGACTGTGGGGGCAGGTGAGGCTGCCCCATGCCCCAGAGCACAGCACTTCCAGCCCTGTGGTGAGGTGGGCAGCAAAACACCTCCTCCCACAGCTGAACATGAGACTGTGTCTGTCTTTGGCACTTGTTTTAAATCTACACCATTGCACTCAGCGAATCCTTGAAAAGGCCCTTTGTACAGACCAAGAAAGCTACAACATATAGTTTTGTAAAGGGTCCTATTCTCTGAGACAATTTCTCAAGATTGCTTGCTGTTTCCCCTCTCCAATTTCTTCTTGTCTATGTCCACTTAATTTCAAACCAAACAAAACTAGATCATTTTAATATTAACAGTACCACCTTACTCATGACTACTAAACATTGGCTCAGATGGCTGATTCATCTGGTTATGCTGAGAAGAATTTGTGTGACTAAAAGAATGCAGTAAAACACCATGGTGCCCCAACTGTGGGGCTTTTCTCCTTCCATGCCTTTACTTCAGATTTACAAGGCTTAAGTAGCATGATGGCCTAGTAGTAGTATATCAAGCACCATGTTGAGGGTGAGCATGGGGCCAGCACATCCTAACCAGCACACCATTGCATTCTCACAGTTTCCCACTACTATCAAATATCTGTTCACAACTGTATAATACTTAAAATGTAATTGTTTTTATATAGAGGTTTAACATGGCATAAAAGGTAACAAAGCAATAGGTTTCATAGTTTTCTCTCAAAGTTAGATAATGCTGTGTGGGAGTCTAGAACAGTTTGTACTTCTTTCCTTGGCGCATTTCTGTGCGATTCTCACCTCCCTGATACCCAAGCAGCAAAGAGCAGACACCACAGCTGTAGATATCACAATCAGCTTCCAATTGTGACTATCTTCTCTGTCCCTTCCTTGGTAAGTATTTACAGCAATGCTTCACCAAGAGCAAGGAGCAATGCAGGAAAAGATATACATGTCCAGCAAAGAATGTTTCACTTTCAAAGGACAGGTTTATGGAACCTAGCTTAGCTGGCAAGAAAAAAAATCAGCTATCTGCTACTAATACCAAAGATAAATTAACTTCTGGCGTTATTTGCTTAATACCTGCCTATTTTTGATGTCTTGTTTAGGATGGGATGAGTCACGGTGGGGACATCAGATTCTCTCCTTCTCTCCCCATTGGCTACAGAGGCAGAAAGTGATGACTGGCTTGTGTTGAATTTCTACCTTCACAGCAGCTGTGCTTAGGAGAAGCAGATCCAGGCATAGTAGCCAGAAATAAGAATGAGGATTTCATAGTCCTTCAGTAGCAAGACCTGTCTGAACTGCCTGTATAATTATCAGAACTGAGGGCAGCAGGCAGACAATAACTGATGAAGGAGGAAATGGGTGTGAAATAATTTCCCAGATCTGACATACTGTCATGTCAGGTCACTCCTCAGCCCAGCCTCCGGGAGAAAGAGAAGCAGCCATACTAATTAAACCACAGAGCACTGATGCCCTAAAATATGCCATGAGGTCACATAGAAAGGAAACAGCATCCTAGATCTGCAGAGGGTGCAGGGCACGGGACTAAGGAAAAGTTTGTCATAAGTGCTTGTCTGCTGTGACTATTCCTGTAACCAAGAACAGTTTATCAAGTGCCATCCAAAATGTAGATGTTATGGAAGTGATGCTGGCATGAAGATGGAATAGGTGAATGGCACTGGATGACATTAATTTTATAGACATGGAGGTTTAGGACACCTTACTGAGGTGGGAGCAGGTTTGGCACTGTTAGAGTGTTTCAAGCTCAAGACTCACGAGCAGTGGCTGAAGTCACTTGGCTTTTTCAGCTTGGAGAAGGATAAGGAGTGATTCTACCACAGTCTAAAGCTTCCTTCTGGGGTCCAGTGGAGGGGGAGTTGCTGATCTCCTCATTGGGGTGCAGTGATAGGACATGGGGCAATGGAATGGAGCTGCATTGGTCAAAGTTCAGATTGAATATTAGGGAAAGGCTTTTCAACCAGAGGGTGGTCACTCACTGGAACAGGCTCTCCATGGAAGCAGTCATGAGTTCAAGGCATGTCTGGAGGATGCTTTTAGTGACCTGGTTTAGGTAGTCCTGTGAGAAGCAGGAAGTTAGACTCAATGCTCCTTAGGGATCCCTTCCAACTCGAGATAGTCCATTATTTCTTTGGACAGCTGTTAGGGCTCATGTAAGAGTTGTTAGCCAAAGTCCTTCTGTCTAGCTACAGTTTTGGCAAAGGAATTATCAGTGTTTTAAAGATTATATTTGTATTAAGGTGACACCATTCACTGAAATGAAAACAAACCAAAACACCAAAACTTGATAGGCCAAAACTCAACCAGTAGGTCTTGCTATGCTGATAGTGTAACTGACACATGAAGAAAAGGGCCAGTACTACCCTTGCCAGTGCATGTTAACCTAGTTTGAATGCCAATAGCAGCCAAAATTATTATCCCCTTGATGAGAATTAAAAGAGATTTAGGTAATAATAGGGATTAAATAGTAATGTGAAATTATCAAAGTAGCAGATACTTTATTGATATCTTTTCTATCCCCCCCTTTTGTTTCTCATTTATTAGTATTTTTGCTGCAACATTCCTGAATACTGGCAAGACAGATCCCTGATGATGAGGAAGAGTAATTTATATCAGGCACCATCTCTCAGGGACCAGCACACTGTGAGTTCTGCTGCTTGGGAAGAAACTCAGTTAAGAAGCTTGAGGACTTTTGAAGTTTCTTCTTATAGTCTCCCTCACACTGGAAATGACACAAATATTTTCTTTATCTAACAGTTTCTCAGCCCATATTCTGATTCCATACCAAATTCTGAGCTGTGATTTTGTGTTTTGGAATTTGTACTCAAGAACTGCTTACTCTCAGATCTGCTAACCTGGCCTTCAGACACCTGAGTTACCACCTGCCACATGCCTGAGGTGTCAGTGCACACAGTTACACAGCCTCATGCACGAACAAATGAGTCCTGTCCTTCACCGCGTTTTGGCTGTACAAACACTGTTTTGGCTCAACAGTCTGGAAGCCAGCAGCTCTGCCTCTCTAGGAACAGCCCTGGGGTAGGATGGCACTTCACCAACAGATAACTTTATTCTTCACTAGCAAAAATACAACTTGGAGAATTGACATTTTTATATATCCTGATGCATTTTGGCCATTGAAATAAAGTGAGAGCTAAGAAGGGTAGATCTCAGAGTGAGCCAATAAACATTTGGGTAACATAAGGCCACTTAAATCACTTAAAATGGACTTAGCATTTCTAAGTTGTCCCCTAAACAAATGAGTCAGGTGATAGACAAAGAAATGTTGAATCCCCATTCATTCAGAGGTGACATATTCCTGTCAGCACCTTAAAATATCTTGAAGAAAACAAAGCAAAACAAAACAATGTTGGCACAGTTCCAGCTCTGAAAGTTTCATTAAGATGAAAAACTAAAGAAAATGAGCATAAGAATCCTCATTTTGGATTGCTGTGAATTCTTCTAATTTCTAACCCAGGATTTCTTGTTTACAATTAGCATGGTATCAGTAAAAATCACAGTATCTGTGCAGCTGTAGGACTAGTTTCTTTAGTTATACATGTTTAACTAAGAACGTATTTTTATATTGTTTTCTTTACCTGTTTAGGCACAGTTTTTATTTCCTTGTTTTCTTTAAGAAGGATCCAGAACAAAGATGCTTTCTTGTGACTTTTCCATATCATGCATATCTGATACTTAAAATATGAGCGGGTGCCTTAGGCAACAGACTCAGAATACAGTTGTCTTACATCCTCAGCAGCTCTGCTTTCCTAACCAGTGTTGAGTTACAAACTTAGTTGTGACAGCTGGGTGTCAACATCAAGTCACAGTTACAGTCCAAGATGGATACTCAGGCTGTTCAGACATCTAATTTAGGTGAAACTCAGAGGGCCAAAATTAATAGTCTATTGAATTGCACTCAATGAAAAGAGACAGGAGAATCTCCATGGTAACTCTAATTTAGGATCTTCTGGAAAGCCATTTTGAACACTTTTCACTATCAGCTGCATATGAGGTCTAAGGCAGTTCAGCTTCCAAGGTAGGTAATGCAAATAGCTCCTAAAATGAGGATGCCACTCTGGATAAGACATCGAAGAATATCAGGTTCGTATTCTCTTCAGAAGAGAGAAAACTCCCAGAAAACATCTGGCAAAATCTCCCTCCTGAGAACCAAATTACAATGAAATTGAACATTGTGAAAACAAAATGTGGGGAAGAGAAAAAATGGACCCACTGAAGCTTCTCCATCCTCTCAT
Organism: Ploceus nigricollis; assembly: GCA_013399945.1. Taxonomy (NCBI): domain Eukaryota; kingdom Metazoa; phylum Chordata; class Aves; order Passeriformes; family Ploceidae; genus Ploceus; species Ploceus nigricollis. The sequence goes on from VXBC01013226.1 coordinate 265,679, forward strand.
GCAAACTTCAGCCCTTCTGACTAACACCATGTCTGACCTTGGCCTCAGCAAGAGGTCACAGCATGAGGTTTGGTCATATTCCTGCTACCAACAGCTACTTGAGTTCCATTTGCAGACAGCAAAGTGTCAGCTGGCTGCTGGAGCCCTACAACAGCTTTGTCCTGGCGTCCCTGCCTCCCTTCAGCCTCTGGCCCTCCCTTCAGTTAGGTCACATCTGCACTGCTCACTGAAGCATGCCAGCTCCATTTTGCAGGCCTGGAGACAGCAGAATGGTGTGTTATGCATCCATACAGCTGAACTCCCTTCCTTTCCTCTTGTTCCTTCCCTGCCCCAAATAAGTTTTCCTCTCCCAGATTTCTGGGAGCAAGGGCTCATCAATGCCACCATAAAGCATTTCCTGGGAGAGTGCTGTCTCCTGTGGGTTAAAACCATGGCAGAGGCCATGCCAGCAATGGCACAGTGAGTGTGGCACAAGCCAGGGCTTTAGGGCATGGCCTGTCCCTGCTTACAGATGCAGCCTGGCCACCTTTGCATGTAGGGAGGCAGAGCCAGATGGGAGTCCAAGTGGATGAGCAAAGAGTAAATCAGTCCTTTTCAAACTGGGAACACTGCACTTCTTTTGCCAGATTTGAAGCCTGTTCTTTCACTCCATGTGGTCTTAAATAAATCTGTAAAGAAATGCAAGTCTGTTAAGGGAAAAAGGCTGAAATCAACAAGAATTTTTAATTAAAAGCTATTGTAAGATGGCTAGGCTCCTGAGCACTGTGAGCAAAATTTGAAGTTTTGGTCTGAAGCACACAAGGAGCTACTGCAGAGGGTCCAGCAGAGGCCCCAGAGATGATGAGGGGATGCAGCATCTCTCTTATAAGGAGAAACTGTGGGAGCTGGACCTGTTTCGTTTACAGAAGACTGAGCAGGGCTCTCACCAATACATACAAATATCTCAAAGGCAGGTGCTAAGAGGATGCTGCCAGGCTGTTTTTGGTGGTGCCCAGTGACAGGATGAGGAGCAATGGCCACAAACTAAAATACAAGAAGTACCACCTCAACATGAGGAAGAACTTCTTTACCTTGAGGGTGACAGAGCGCTGGAACAGGCTGCCCAGTGAGGTCATGGAGTCTCTCTCTCTGGAGACATTAAAAAAAAAAACTCTCTGGACATGTTCCTGTGTCACTAGCTGTAGGTGACCCTGCCTTGGCAGTATTGAACTGAATGATCTCGAGAGATCCCTTCCAGCAATTCTGTGATTGTGAAACATCTGGGTGGTATTTAAGGACCACAGTGTGCTGCTGCCACCACAGGAGAGATGGAAGGTCTGGGAGGAGAAGAAGGTACTAAAAAGCACTATAAGCATACCTTGCTTCCCATCAGCAGGAAAGGTAGGAACCAACCAGCTTCCTGAGGAGATGCTGCAGGAAAAGTACAGGATCTATTCTCCACTTTTCCAGAAGTCTGCTGTCCTGGCTGAATATTTACCTTGCTCAAGTTGGTCCTATTTGTACAAGTTTGCCAAAGGAGAACAGACTCTTGGTCAGTCAATTAATCATAATTAATTAAGGATAGCGTGAATGAACCAAGCAAAGTAATTAAAGCCTGAGGAAGAGGCAAAAAAACAAAACACCTGCTAAGGTGTTAATTATTTCCTCTCCATCCCTTGGCTACAACCATGGTGTTGTCTTGTCTTGCTCAGCACCTGTGATACTACCCCATTATTGTTGCAACAGGTAAAAAACCAAACAACATGCTGGTGGGTTTTCTCATAAAGAGCCATCATTGATCTCAGTACTACAACCACTCCTAACAAATTTCTGGAAGTGATGCAATTACTCAAGTTTCAGGGCTGAAAATGGTTTCTAGGCACAAGAGAAGAAAAATTCTTTTGTTAGGTCAGATTACCCTGCTTCTATCCAAAGAATATAATGCACTTTCTTCTGAAGCATTTAGCAGGGATTCTTGTCAAACCAAAGTAAAGCAGGAGGTTAGGATCCAGGATGGTGACTCCCATGTTTTTCAAGGGAATCTTAATCTTTAATCTTGCTGCTGGTCTGTCTTTAAGGATGCCAAACAGTGAAATGAGATGGCCCAAAGATGAGATGACTTGTTTGTAAGTCATCAATTGACACCTGCTTTCTTTCTCAAGTATCCTTACATCCAAATGTGCTTTTGTTTTATATTTTACTATGCTATTATTTATTGACAACATGTGTCCAGGTCATAACTGTTAATATAGCTTGAATTGTTCAAGACAAATTCTTAAAAAAAAAAATGGTTTCTTGAGTAAGGGCCGAGAAGAATATGGCAAATTGGATGGAAACAGCACACAATTCATGCAGAAAAAGAAAGTTAAGGAATAAGTGCCTGCCTTGCAAGGCTCCACAATGGGCCATTGTCATTTGATGCCAAATCACATACATCATCTTCCCTGGAAGTGAAGATCTATTACCCAAAACTCCACAGGGGAAGAATAAGCTGGAAGAAGATGTGATGCAGTCATCTCCCACTGAGCTTTCTCTGGAACTTTCCTTTGTTGGGAGAAGAGCTCAAGTCAGCCTCAGAGGAACCACTTGTGGGGGTTGTGAAACCACACAGATCCCTTGAGATCTTCAGGGATGATGGGTATGGCTGAGTTGGATGCTGATCAGCATGTAGCTTTGAGACAAGATCTGCTCTCTAATCATTGCTCCAGTCAGCGCTGAATTATAATGTGATGTTACCAAACCCTTTCAGTTCACGGTCTGAGAAGTGCCCTCTGCCAAGTGCTCCATTACCCTGGAGGATTGGGACTCCTCATGAGAGGTAAATAAACTACACACTGGTATCTGCATAAAAGAGGTACATTACCTCCCTCTGTTGGGTATCCCTGTGAGAAAGGACTCTTCCAGCTTTTTCATCTAATGGCACTGGACAGATTTTGTGATGGTTGATCCCTGTTACAAACTGGGCTCTCTGCCTGCCCTGACATCTATTTCCTGCTGCATGGGTTTCCTAAATGCCTAGCCTGGGGTTATGCATGCCCCTTAACTGTATCAACACCTCCCCTGCGTTTTGCAGTGCCTTCACCCAGGTACTGAAGCTTGAGGGTGCTCTTCTGTCTGGCAACTTTATATGAATGTGACTCATCTCACCTAATTTCAGTGGTCAGCCAGATGGGGACGGGTCTTCTGGTCTCTCTGTATAGGCAGTGGAAATGGTACTTTTGAAACATTAGACATCTCCTTGTCCTGGTTACAGGAAAAGTTTTGCACTATGTGGATGTAACCCAAACTCTGTATTCTACTCCCCTCTATATGATTTCTGACAAGCTGTTAATCAAGGGTCTTTTGCAAGAGCTGCTCAGTGCACATCTGACACCTCAGGCTACAAGTTGGGTGTTAAATGGGACAAAGGAGAAGAGGCAACCCTTAGAAGCAGGGCAGAGTTTCTTTTTCTTCACAAACAAATCAGCTGTGATAACTCCTTCCAGGGAAGCACCAGCACAGTCACACCCTTCCTGAGGGGGTCATCTCTGCTAGTGGGCCATCATGGACTCAATGGCACCACCAAAATGGGCAGATGACTCACTGGATTACATCACTCCATTGTAAAAATCCTGCCCTGAGTGGGAGCGGTACTGAGCATTCCCACCCGAACCTGTCTGTATATAACTGGGAACTTGGGACATCACTACTACCACTCAGTGGATCCAGAGGATGACAAGACCACCACTTGTGACTGCAATCAGGATTGTAACCACCACTCTGACCAACAGGGTGCAAGGTTGTACTCTGACTTAGTGGGTTTAAGCCAGTTTTCTGGGTATCATTGCATTTATTGTAATCTTTCTATTGCATTGTAACTCCAACCTGAAATCTCTCATAGGGTAACTGTGGGGTTCATTTCTCCTACTGGTTTACATTCAAACCAGCACACTCCTGTAAAAAGAAAATGAGTCATATCTTAGCTGTACCTATTCTTGTCACTGACTATAAAGGGAATAGCTCAGATGCACATCTAGTCTTGCTGTTGACTCAAATGGGCTTTTGACTGAAGCCTGCTACATTGCTCTAGCACTGAAGAGGCCCCACTGTGGCATCCACTCTGAAGCCACTGGAGAAACATATTGAGTGCTGTAGGACAGCAGCTGAAATAAACTGGCTGGGGAAGGTGCTGTTATTGTCTAGACTGACATTTCCAGTGCTGTGACTGACATTTCCAGTGCTTATCGTGTTGTACTAAAGGGAATCTGGTTTGTGTATGAGCTGCGGAAATCACTGTTACACTTGCAGGCTAAGCCTGATTTTAGTGGACTATTTTTGTAAGACAGAACTTAGCCTAAAATATACTCATGACATTGGTTGAGAAAACCACAGACATGTAAGAAAGGTTTCTTTATGAGTCTTATGGACAACAACAGGCCAGTCCAGCCCAAGGAGGTGACAGCACCATGTTCAGAGTACAGTCACAGGATGAGTGCTGCCTCCTGAGGCTGCTCCAGAGGCATGCAACCAAATAGGCACTGGAAGAAAGCAAGCCAGAACACACTAAGGGAAATATGTTATTTGTATTTCTTAAAGTTCTCCCTGTATGCTGCTCCTGGGCTTTCCTTCAAAATTTTCAAACCTGGTCTATTCAGGAACAAAACATCTGCTAATTGACAGGTCTCCAGCCCCACAGAAAAGGCTCAGCAAGACCAAAGACAAAGTGATAAGGCTTTTGGCACTCTCTGATTAAGAAATGGTAACTTTTTTCTTTTCTTTTCTTTTCTTTTCTTTTCTTTTCTTTTCTTTTCTTTTCTTTTCTTTTCTTCTGGGATATTATTGGTTAATATGCTGCTAGCCTGCAGACATGATGCTTTCAGCATTACTGTTAGTTTTTAGGGCCTGGTTGTTGTACTGAAAAATTACCTTCAGCATGAGGGACGACCCGTGACTTTATACAGGAATTTCAGAGAGGGGTTCTGTGGCCTAAATGTACTCATCCATTCTCACATTCATCTGTTTTCCTCTGCACTCAGAGGATGAGGAACTGATCATCTGTTTGAAACCAGATTTGTGCAAATATAACTGCTACCTTGGAGACCAGATTTGTGCAGGTTTGTTTTAATATTAGATATTATTTCTAAAGCAGATGAAATTAAGCTGAATGCCATATTTCTGCCTATGCCACTCTCTCTGACCATTCTCTGGCTCTGCTTTTAACCTTGGGTTGAACTGGCTACTATTTAACTTGAGCCTTATTTTGAACCTAAGCCTGTAGAAAATATGTATAAAGAAAGATACTGGAACTTGCAAGTCAGTCTGTGTTTTCAGTACAAGCTGACAACACAGAAAAACAATGCAAGAATTGTACTCTCTGTTTTAAAACAATTTACTGTTTAAACTTGAGGAGCCCACCCTGGAGATAACTGTCTCAGTTCCTTCTTTAATAACGTCATCAACAAAATTCCTATTGACTGTTGCGGTTAAAACTGTACCTGGTGGTCATCTGTCTATTGACTTTTTAGGACTTTGGAACCTCCGAGTGGAGAAAAGTATACAGTGTTTTTTGGTTGGTTGGTTGTTTTTTTAATATGGTGACTATTAAGATGAGCAGCACAAAAAGATACTTTCTTGAATGTTTCTCCAGAATATAACAAAGGTAAATAAAGTGTTACACTGATAGGGGAGACAATTTCCAGGAGGGATGAGGACAGAGCCATGGAGAGAAGCAATCAGCTGAGGGTGACTGATTGGAGAAAGATTTGCAGCCTCTGCTCTGAGTCACTAGGGGCCCTGCAGAGTCCCAGGAAACTGGTGGAAGATAACAGGCTTTTCTGTGCACCGAAGAGTGGCAGGAAACCAAAACGTAAAATGTTTTATCTCCACTAAAACCTCTCATTTCCTAGATTAAAAGGTTTGATCTCTAAAATAAATTTCAGTTTTAATGGTGTGTGAACATTTTTGCTTTCCCTAGCCCAAGAAAGGAAAAGTGGAGTTATCTATTATTAATTTGTTCTTTGCGAATTAGTTCTGAAGGCTTTGTGCCACCTGTGGAGAAAGAGTTTTCCTTCTCATCTTTGTACTGGAGGATTCATTTATTCCACTGCAGACCACAGCATACTCAAATTATAGAAAAGAGTACTACATTAGATGCTTGTGCTAAGTGTTACTGGCACACGAGGGCAGAGCCACAGGCTGGCAGCAGACTCTCCTGCTAGCACACGCACAGCCCTTGGCTGCCTGTCCATGTCAGGCTCTGCAGTCACACTGCTGGGCATGTGATGTGCAGGACAGAGATGAACTTCAGGTTAGATTATCTCACCCTTCAAGTGCAAGGTTCCATGGAAAGGGTGGCTGCAATGAGATGCTCAGCTATCACAGCACTTCTCTGAAAAGCCTTTTGCTGAACTGTGCTACATGCACTGCTTTTTTCCAGCTAGAAAAGAGCGTTATTTAGCAATGGGGTTTTGTGTATTTCTCTGTGTTTTTTCCATTCTACTCTTCCCTGTTTTTCAGCATTATCTTTTGCGTGTACTGCATTTGACAGACAGAAGCCAGCGACGCACACACAGGGACAGTGAAGACACCAGTGTAGGCTGTGCAGTGGAATGAATCTGTTCAGTGGGCTCCTGACATCTTTCCCATCCTCTAGCTCTGAGGGCATTTTTCCCTTTGGTAGACTTAAGATGCATCACTGTCCCACTTAACCCTGTTATGTGACCACTAAAGTACATGGTTTAATATTCTGACCTTTTTCTTGGAGGAGAATCCCATATTAACATTTACTAAAGAATCAATACTTACAAATAAGGGCCATGAAATAATTAGATAAAAGAAGGAGGGAAGACAAGATAAACTCTTGCAGTCTACTCAAGTTGCATTACTTTCTCTTCATTTATTCATCTCACACACAATGCAAGCTAAATGCTAAGATCTACAAACCCCTGATGTTTTAAGATGGTGCAGTTGTTTTTCAATCACTGCTCTCTGCTAATTGTAGCAACCAGTTTCACTTCTCAGATGTATCTCCCTGTCACCTGTGAGGCAAAGGTGACTGTGTACAAAACATGTGTAGTATTGGACTGGATTTCAAATCTGTTGTTTGACTTCCAAGGGTTTGGGTATCAAAAACCTCAAAAATGCAGTTGCAGTATGGACATTCAATGTTCTACATGTTCCAGACTAATTAATACCTGGGCTATAATATCAGTGGCTACTTGGTTGAAATTGCCTGAGAGCTTTGCTCAGAAGGCAAATGCCAAATCACAACTTTCATCACTGAAAATTGCATGAGTATTTCTACTCACTATGCAAGGGGGTTTTGCCCCTGTGTCATCTTGTTGGATCACCTTGGATAATGAAAACTGATTTCACAAATTCTTCTCTCGCCAACACTGAACCGAAGCTGCTGGAGACATCCTTAGAGCCAGCTCAATAGCCTTGGACATTGAAGTTTTCCTTTTACCTACTAAAGCAGTAGGTAAAGCAGTAATACAAATATTCCCACATGGCCTCTAAGTGCTGGTAGACTTTAAACCACTTACGCTGTTTCCAGAAAACATCTCATGAGCAGTCTTGCACTAAAACCTTGGCTCCAGACCTCTCAAATGAAACAGAAATCAATAGGACTGTTTGTGCCCACTGGGACTCTTTTAGGAACTGAATGCATTCATGAATTGTTAAGGCTGAGACAAGAAACATAAGATTTCTGGATGCTGAACAGTAACCATAAAAAATATTTTCCCCATATTTCCTTAGTGCCAATAATATATTTTATAGTGTTAATAATACTAATATCAAGTCAGAAAGTATAAATATTCACTGAAGGAACTGAAACTCTGTGTCAAGAGGGAGGAATAACTAGTTCAATTTTCTGTAAATGGAGAAGTAATTCTGTATGGATAGACCACGGGCAGTTTCAGAGTTATCTAATAGGATGGATGTGGGGCCTGCAACTGGAAGGACCATATAGTCAGTGACTTTTCTGAGATGCCTGCATTTCACAGACTTTTTGTGACGTCATGAAGTAGTCATTGAAGCCATATGTAAGTACAATAAACATTCCTGTGGAACTCAGTTCTCAATTTAGAAGAAAATAATAACAACAACAATAATAATGCCACAGTTCAGAACACAGAGGATTTCTGTGTACCTTGCTTTTCTGCTTAGAGGGTGATTCCCTAAACAAGAATCCAGTTAAAAATTGTTGTGCACACACACATTATTTTCTACCCCTTTTCCCTCTCATCCCTCTGCTGCTCCAAAGGGTCTTAAGGCTGGTGGCTGCATTCTGGTTTTGGTGGGGGAGATTTCAGCACCTGGAGTGCCTCTCTGAAGGCATATAATGTTCATGTTTATGGTTTCTTCTTCCTCTCTCCAAGATCCACCCAGGTCATCCTTTCCTAACATGCTCTTGCACTTCTGTCCTATCTTCACCAGCCTGCAGCTTCACGTTGTGTCCACATTTACTGTAAATTCTACCTTTTACATTGGTCAGATACTACCTTTTATTCTCTGTGTTACCCCTAAACCCAGTTTTCTCCAGATTTGTCTCCGTATTTCTTTAACTGACCATTAGGGCACTATTTATAGCTACAGTGTCTCTGGTGACAGCCTACACCCCACCTCTTATCATGCCTTGCCTGTTCTTCTCTGCATTGCATTCCGTGTCCCTGCTTCTCAAAATCTCTGCTGTTGCACCAGGTCTGTATTTCTCTGCACTGCATCTACTGCTGGAGCATGCATCTCACTCAGTGCAGGCTAACTGCTTGTTACTCTGACTGTGTCTCCCAACATAAAAGACATTAGCCATAGACATCTGAACAGTCAGAGAAGTTGCTCTCTCAACCAAGTAAGCCAGAGCTGGAGACAGGTGAGGAAGAGTTCAGTCAAGGCAAGCCTGACCATCCTCAGTCCTGAGGGCTTTCAGACTTGTATCAAATCTTATGGTCTTTTACTAGGGATAGCAATAAGATAGTCCAGGGCTTTGTGCTTACACAGTCCCCTGATGTCCCAGCGTATTGCTGTAAGGATGTGCTGCCTGTGTTAGTGAAAACAGAGCAAAACCAAAAGCAATTGCAGAAGCAGATGTGATTTTTTTTTCCTGGTAAGACATATGTGACCAATATTATGCTTATCAATTGTCCGTAGGTAAATGCCTCTATAACCTAGATGGAGCAAATAGCTTGGAAAATCACTTTAAGTCCCATAGCCTACAAAGTCCTGAGGCACCAGGTCTTCCATTTACAGAATCACAGATTGGGTAAGGTTGGAAGGGACCACAGGGGGTCATCTGGTCCAACCTCCCTGTTCAGTCAGGGTTGACCTAGAATGCATTACACTGGATTGTATCCAGGTGATTCTTTCTTATATTTTGTTACTTTTATTTTATTTATTTATATTTACATGTGTTTGCTCCCAGTCTTTCCTCCCATGTTTATAAACCATGATGTCCTGTTTTGCTAAGTCAGCCATGAAAACAGAAATGCTATAAAACAAACTAGAGAAAGACTAGAAAAAGGTTCCTCCAAAATATAGCTCTGAGCAGCCTAAAGCCATGATTTATCTTGCATACATATGTTTTATATAAATGTACCTGGCTTAAGGAACTACTTTTATCAGCCTCGCCCAGGACTGTGAGAGCACCGTGGTGGTGACAGACAGTGGCATACAGGAGGTAACTGGCAGGGCTATCAACACTTCTTCAGGGTGGTGGGAAGGTTTCTGAATAGCATGGAGCTTCATGCTGTAGGCTGGGGACAGTCTCTTGTAATACTTGGTATTATACTTTTACATAACAAAAATAAAGGAATGTAATAGCTGAATACATGATATCCTGGTTTTAATAGGAAGGAAGACCACAGCTATGTTGCGAGCTGAACATGTTCTGCAGCCAGACCAAAAATGTGAAGGTTGCCTGAGCCAGCTATTGTGTTTTAAAGCAGAGGGACAAAGATTCACAAACCCCACCACAATCTGTGAAAGCTTGTCTTCCTACAGGGTCAAATGAAATACAACACTTCCATAAATGGTGTTTCTCCATAGGCTATGAGAAACATCTGAAACTAAGTTCTTGTCACTGTAATGTTTCCCATGCCCTACCTTTGACTCACCCAAGACAGATCTGTATCTCACCACAGAAGTCATAACTAGCATCAGAGACATTTTTTAAGTTCCTTTTATTGTGTTGTCAAACATAACCATTAAGGGATCATTAGCACATAAATGCACTCAAAATCATGTTCTGATGCCACTAGAAGGGCTTGCTGCAATTTTTTACCTATACCCTTGTTATTTTATGTTTACCTGAGGAAATATGCCATACAGACTTTATTCCATTTTGTTTAAAGTTAAATTTTTTCTTATAAGTTAAAGGGAGGAAAATAAGCCCAGAACAGGCCTTAAAAAAACCTGAGCAGAAATCTGAGACAGGGAATGACAGAGAGAACTCACATGAGAAATCTGCAAATTTCCTTGGTAATTATTTTGGTAGTGGGACAAGATGAGTTCAGTTATTATTCACACAGTCATCATGTGATCCTTTGGAATGCTAACGGGTCATCTTTGCCCACTTTGTATCGAGTTTGACATTGGGTTTCAACAACCCCTTGTTCCTCAAGGCAAAGCATATAAATCTGAGTGGGATTTCAGGTCAAGTTAGGCTGAGCCCTGCCATACTGCAAATAAAAGCTGTATTATGTCCAGGAGTAGATCTCATTAGTTCTCTGATCCAGTAACCATGTAGTTGTGTGAATCTAGGGCAGGCGATGATGGTGTTGAGAATACATGGACATAGAGTAAGGGCAAGGAAGAGCCACCTTCCCTGGAAGCAGCTTGGACTCTGGCTGCAGAGCTGCACTCTAAGGGTGGGTCTGTTCAGGGATTTCAGTGCTGCTCCTGGGACCTGGCTTCAGGCAACCTACTGGAGCAGCTTGCATGTACCTCCTGCACAACAGAGCAGAGTCTTGCTGCACATGTACCCTTAGTCTCTGCTAACTGCCTCTGTTAATGTTGGACCCCCATTCTGCAACTGCCTACAGTAGCACACACAGCTGCCCCCACTCGTAACAGGGGTCAGGAAGGTTTTAAAAAATAAAGCTGCATTGCCATCTGATAATTTAGTTAAAACTGCTTGCTACCAAGCCTTGCCTGGATTCTCTGTATACATTGACAAGAGTCACAAACTAAGAATCATTTTCAGAATACACTAGCCATACTATTAAGTGTCCTCATTTTGGTGTGTAAGAATCAAATATTCACTGGCCAGAGAGAAGCACCAGACCATGGCACTGCTATACAACTCTTAAGGTCCAGGCTTTAGGCACTCCTTCCACAAATTCTGCAGTTCTGTCTGCCTCTGCACTTATTTAGTTGTTCCCATTCACATCTTCATCCTCATACACACACAATTTCTTGTTCAGTGCTTTGTAGTAACACATGCTGACACATCTGTAGGTCCTACTGCCTAGAGTTAAGTCCAGAGAGCAGATGGTCTCCAGCTGTATGGTTGTGCTTTCTGGAGCTGAGCTGTTCAAGTGGGATATCTCAGGGTCGGCAGGAAGCTGGCAGGAAAGCTCTGAGCAACAGAGATGAAAAGCAGCACTGTCAGTGTAGGATGTGGGCTTTTCCCACTGAGAACTGCTGCACTGATGCTATGCAGGAGTTTATGCACAGCATTCTCCTAAAGGAGTGGATCTTGTTATGGATTTGAAGGTGAGCCATTCTGGCCACTGGGATACGTAAGAAATGTGATGGGTACTCTGCTGTCCCAGACAATTGTATCTTCCTGGCAGGGGGATCTCTGCAGGTTCAACTGGGACGAGAGCTTTGCATTGCTTGTCTCCATGTGAAGTGGCTGATGTGATCAGAGTCATTCACTGCTCCTACTGAACAACCTCACTGGTACATGGCCAATTTATGCCACTATATTGTGCCTCACACATAAAAAGTACAACTGTAAGGAATTCAGTAATCTCTGTTAAAAATTCAGTCATAGTATCTGACCTGATATTTCTATAATTTCATACTACATATTTTTCTGTATTATTATTATTGTTTATTTCTCATCACTAATATATTGTTTTATAATATATTATTAATATAATATATTGCTTATGAAATACATTAACCATTTATTTCATGATATTAATTCAATATATAATATATTTTTAATATATTGTTTTCTATACCTAGTCCTTACATGAATTCATTGATTGTAACAGGCTCAAATGCTGTGAAAGTGAAATCCACACAGAATTTAGAAATCCATCAGCATGATCCATTGATTTTGGTGATATTTGTTCAGATTGACTGTAGTGTGTTCTCTGCTTGTAGTTGAAGAGAGGAAAAAACTGTCTTTACATGCTCAGGCAACGTGTCAAGGGCATACCATGGATTTCACCCACTCTCAGAAAAGACCTGAAACAGAAACAGAAAGTTTATGGCAACTCTCTGGCCACAGAGAGCAGGCACAGACTTTCCCAGGTATTTTCCTGGGGAAGGCTGTGAGAGAAGCAGAGAAAAGAGAATCAAAACAATTCTTATCTCACTTGTTGCTGCTTGTTGTTATGCACATGTGTTTAAAAAAAGACTGGACATGGCACTTGGTGCTATAGTCTAGTTGAGGTGTTAGGGCATAGGTTGGACTTGATGATCTTAGAGGTCTCTTCCAACCTCATTATTCTGTGATTCTGTGATCCTGTGAATGTGTTCTGGAGATTGTTTACCCAAGGTGATTGCTTGATTGGATTCTGGTGATGGTTGTTTGGATTCATTGACCAGTTGGATCCACAGCTGTGTTGGGACTCTGAGGATAGAGTCACAGGTTTTTCTAGTTACTAGTTAGTGATAGTTCTTGTTAGTGTGATATCGTGTAATATAAGTACAGTATAATATAGTATAAGATAATAATAAAGCAATTGATCAGCCTTCTACAATCATGAAGTCAGTGCTAATTATTACCCAGCTGGAGGCCTGTGGCGACAAAAGCTTTGTCATGGCATCACAGAGAATGCAGTTTGGGATCCTTTGGTGATTCAGAAGATATTTTTGGATCACTCCTAACCAGCTGTTCCTAAAACCTGCAGTCACTGTGCACCCTGCAGCTGAGTCATTGCAGCTTCTTCTGCGCAGGAAACTTCTACTTTCTGAATGGGTACAATACTGTTGTAGCCTTACTCTGACCCTCGGCTTTTGCAATGCCCAGTGGCTCATACATATTCCAGGCAAAAAAGCCTCCAACCTTTTGTCCTTGCTTCAGTAAGTTTAGATATTCCTGAATGTACAGCTTCAATAACACAAATACTTTATGACAAGAATAGTCAGCATTTGGGGAGTTTTCTTAGCAGTAGTACAGAATGTCTATCTGTAGAAGAACTTGTGGAGTGAGATGCAAAACAACAGAAAAACTGGAATTAGTTTTCTTGTTTATGTTCCCAGATATGTTAAGATGGCATTGAAGGAAAAGGAAAGTAAAGGAAGCACAGAGTATCAGAAGGTTATAATTTTATTAAAACTGTTTCCTACAAACTTGGAAAATGGTATTCGGATTGTAACTTGAGATGAAGTAACTTGTAATATCCTTAGAACATCCAAGCATCTTTGGCTCTGCTTTGCAAAGATGAAATCCCATAGCCATCCCATTTGTCTTGAGAGGGAGATGACAACAGTACAAGAGAGGGAGTAAAAGCACAGAGAGGGAGAAAAAATGAATTACGATTCTGAAGAAGAAACTGACTTTTTTTCCCCTCTTTCTTTCTTTCTTTCCTGGGCAGAAGTGCTTACCTGCAACCTTGAGGTGTTTTTGTGGGACTGGATTTTGCCCAGTCATATTCTTTGGATGGGAATGACTGGCTTACATTTCTTTCCCTAAAAAGTGAACTAGAAAGAAGCCATTGTGTGTCTCTTTTCTCCAGTGCCTCCGTGAAAGGAGGTTTTGTGTCAGGTCCTTGCACTTTCTAAGGTGATTAAAATTAATTTTTCTTTTTCTTCCCCATAACGTGCCTTCAGCACAGGGCAACTTGGGCAAGGGCTGAAGAGTGAAGGAAAAGTTACACATTCTGGTGCCCTGACCATTACAGCCACAGCAGTAAGAAGCAGCATCACGCCTCTTTGGTTGTGGTTTTGTACAATGTGTTGTCAGCATGTGTGAGACAGTGCACCCCTAAAAGGAGGCTTCCGACATGACTTTGGTCATCTGGTGAATGTTACCCTTCTTTTTTTCTTGACAGACTGAAAGGACTTTCATGCACCATCACAGGTGCTGGGGGCCTGCTGCCTGGGAAGCAGCTTTGCAGAGAAAACACCGTGAGTGTGGGCAAGAAGTTAATCGTGAACCAGCACTGAGGCAAGGAAGCCAGTGTACCCCAGGCTGCATTATGTTAAGTATTGCCAGCAGGTAGAGGCAGGGGATCCTTCCCCACTGCTCAGCACTGGTGAGGACCATCTGGAAAGCTGTACTCCTGCTGAGCTTCCCAGTACAAGAGAGACAAGGACATAAGCCCAGTGAAAGTTCACAAAGTTGACGAAAGAGCAGGAGCTTCTGTGATATGAGGAGAGGCTGAAGAGAAATGGTTCAGAAAGATCTCATCAGTGTTCGTAGATATCTGATGGGGAGTGGGTGTAAAGAAGAGGATTCAGACTTAGAATCCCAGGATCAAAGAATCACTTTGGTTGAAAAAGACCTCTGAGAACACTGAGTCCAACCTACTTCTCAGTCCAACCTCTTCTCGAAGCTCAACTCTTCTCAGCGGTGCCCGGTGTGGGGACAAGAGGCAATGGGGGTACACTGAAATGGGAGATTCCACTTCCACATAAGGAAAATATGTTTACTGTTCAGTTGGTCAAACAGTGGAGCAGATTACCCAGAGAGGTGGTGTACTGACAATCCTTGGAGATACTCAAATCCTGACTGGACATGGTCCCAAAAACCTGCTGTAGCCATCCTGCTCTGAATAGGAGGCTGGACTAGATGGTTTCCAGAGATGTCTGTCAGCCTCAAGTACTCTTTGATTTTGTGATTTTTTTTAAAAAGACCTGCTTTTAAAAAATCTTGCTTTCACGTTATCACTGCTGGGAAGCATTAAGCTTTTGTGGATGTCTCAGTGATGTGTCACTAGTAGTCAGCATAGTTCTCTTAGCTTGGCTTTGAATTATCTGGGTTCAGAGTAGGTAATTTGGAGTATGTGTTTCTTACCCCTATCTTGCTGATGAGCAGCTTTATCTGCATTCTTGTCTAGAAATGAGTTTGGGCTTTAACAATTAGCACTGAGTTTATAAATAAACACTGAACAACATCCCTTCCTATTTTTAATGTTTTCTGTTATGGAGTCTGTTGGCAAAATCATTCAAATTTTTTCAGCTTTTAAGGAAATATTCAGAACAGTCCACAGCAGGCAGAATTCACTGGCCAGCAAAACCATGCTTGCATTGTCAGAGCAGCAGAAAACCAGCCAAGCATTACTTGTCTCTAGTTTTCAAATGTCTGATTTCCTTAGCACAGTGTTATAAAGACCAATGTTTTGTGAGGGACAGAATAGCCTCTTCACCTGTCCTTGAGTCATTACTGAAAATATAAGCATTGTAGGTCAATGGTAACAACCAGACATGAGAAAGCTCTCAGCTGTCAACTACAACTCACATAAAATAATCATTGAAACAGCTGTTGTCTAGAGTGTTTACAATGTAATTGTTTTCTAAACCTAGCTGACACATAAGATTACTCTGACTTTAAACTCCAGTTAAAGTTTGGATAATCAGACTCATTTGAGACAGATCCAAGACAAGGAAAGGACATGCAATGAAGCTCTTAAAGACTGTAGAGTTGACGTGAAAAATGGATCAATAGACCCTCATGGCAGTTCTTAAAAAGCTCAAGAACTAAGAGCTGACAGAGCATGTGCTCTGTTTTGCAAACATGAAGTCCATCAAGTATCAGAGTTAGGATGTGACTGTCTAAACGGGTAGACAGCTAGGTGGGTAAAAAACTGATTGTGCAGTCAGGATTAAAGGGCAGTGGATAATGGGATATAATCCATAGAATTCTGGATGCTGCAGAAATAGAGTTCAGGGGTCTGTCCTGGGACCCGTCAGCTTATACATCTTTACTTACGACCTGGTGGAGTTTGCTCTCAGCAAGTTTGCATTCAACACCCAACCGGGGGGCTCTGTGCCATTGGGCCAAAAGCACAAATTCAACAAAGACAAATGCAAAGTCCTGTACCTGGGAAGAAACAGTAGAATCGTGGTAGGGTAATTCAGGCTGGATGGGACCTCAGCAGGACTTTAGTCCAGCCTCCTGCTGGAGAGGAGACTTGAGGGGGTATGGACATCATCGTACAGGTGATGTGACCTGGTGGAGCCAGCTGGGATGGGAGAGTCCTCAGTTTGACATGGCACATGTTTGAGAAAACATGCACCATTTATTAGATTCAAGTTCTGAAGTGCAAACTGTAGTGAAATTTAAACTTACAGGATTACTGCAAAAGTATGTTTGTCAGGATTTATTACACATAATAGTTTGCTACAGGAATACCTCCTGGTTTTAGTATGAAACAGGAGTATTTGAAACACTGTAGAACAGAAGGTGTTTAGTGGTGGTGTTTTTAAGGGAGATTGCATGCCAGACAGTCTAATTAAGCTGTTGGCACTATTCCATGCCAGCTCTTGATATTAAGTGGAGAAGCTCTTTGGAAAGATATTTCCAGAGCATTTCTGCAGAAGCAGGCAGCTACCTGGCATAAGGCACAGACTGTGCCAGGCGTGGGCTGGCACAGCACGGGGCTGGGAGCTCAGGGAGCTCAGGGTGGTGGCAGGCTGTCTGCAGGGATGGGGGTGCTGACAGCCCAAACTCAGGCTGGTTTTTCAGCAGGATCAGCCAAGACTGAAGGCTGGCAATGGAGGTGGCAGAAGGGGCAGCCCCGGGATCCCCAAAGGAAAAATGGGGAGATGGAAAGGACTTGGGGAGGGATCAAGGGACTTTCAGGGTGTGGAGCTAGAGGACAGCCAGGAGGTGAGCTTGGCAGGTGTCTGCAATTCCAGAGCCCTGTGGGAGTTTGTAAAGGCCATGTCCTTCTCTGTGTCCCAGTGAATTTGTGGGGATCAAGGAGCACCGTGGGGCCCTCCAGCAGCCATGTGCAGCTCTGGATGTGGTTCAGCACCAGCAGGCAGGTATCACTCTCCTGAATTCCATTGTACCCCTGGAATCCAGATCTGTCCTGTATTCTCCATGGACCCTAAGAGTGCAAACTGTCTGTACTGTAACATTTACCTCCATGGGAACTCGCTGTATGTTGATGGACTTGCACTGACTTCAACACTTTTGTCTTGGAATTCACACCCCTTTTTCTCCAAAATCTTTGGTTTGGTAGCTCATAGATGGCTGTGCCATCCAGTTATATTTGTGCTGGTGAAGGATCACTCAGTTATTTCCCCTCTGACAACTGGTAAGTGGCCCTCAGCATCACTGTTTGTGTGCTGCAGCATTGCTGGCTCAGGGCAGAGCTTCAGCCACCTGTCCAGGCTGCACCTTTAGTGGATCCTTCAAATCCAAGGCAGACAGTGTTGATAAAGCATGCATGGTTGATAAAGCCTAAATTCCCTGTTACAATACAAGTTGAAACCATCCACGTTGGTTTCAAGGACAGCAGGACAGCTTGAAAAATTCTCAAAACATAAACATTTCCAGTGACAGCTGTAAATGATTTATGAGCCATTCTCCATCCACACTGACAACTAGCATATGAATAATAAAGAATAAACTTAAATAATTCCGTACAATTACTGCTTCCTCAGATGGTCATATTATATTACTTAAAAATGTAGTCTGTTGTTTAACTCTGCTCTGCTTGTGTTAACACAAATGACTACTTTTGTCACCAGTTGGCTGAACTAATGCAGTGCTTGGAAAATATATTTCCTGAGCTAATGGCACAAACAAATAGCCACAAAAGCATGAACCATTTACACATTTCTCCTTTGGGAGACAAAGTTCAGCATAATTACCACAAACACAAAAGATGCTGTACTGGAGTTTTAATTAAAAACAAAAACAAAATAAAATACACAAAATCATTCTGAGTTTGGGAAACAGAAACAAGTTCCATTCTTCTTTGCCACATGGGCTAATTACCGGTTTTAATATGCTGCATTTGTGTCACCAAAGCCATTTATCCTAACCTGTTTTAAGTAAAGAACTTTAATTTTGAGGGAAAAAATCCACAGGCCATTTACATGGTCTTTCAAATATTGCTTTGTAGTTAAAAGGAAGAAAAATATATAAACTAAGTATTTTAAGTCATAATTTCATTTACTTCATAAATAAAATCACAATATTCTGCCAAAAAAAAATACAACTTCACAGTTATACTGAAAATACTATTTAACCCTGGGTTGTGGACAGAACACGTTCTGGCCAGCTGCATGGAGTTAGTTGTGCCTGCACAGAGTTTTTAAATCAGTTTAGTGTAGTTGAAGAACATGTTTCTCAATCACATTGGGATGAAGGATCAGCAGCAGCTCTGTGGTACATTCTGAGTAACCCTGATTTTGGATAGGATGTGCAGTGGACTCTTTTGCCACTGGATGCCCCAGGAAGACCCTGTCTGCCCACTCAAATGTACCTTATGGCACTCTCAGTGATGTGTATCCCACTGGCATCCACCAGGTATGGTCAGCTGAAGAAAAGTTTTGCTCTTTTTATTCCTTACAACTCTTAAACAAGTGAAAACAAGACATTTTAGTTAGGCTCTAAAATGGTCTTAGGTTTCTTCTGATACACACCCTCACACAGGCACACCCTGCCACTCTAAAACTGAAAAGCAACCTATTAAATGCATAGACATATGAGAAAGGGCCACTACTTGACAGTAGGTCAAGTAAACTTTAAATGTGCATGGAGTTGTTACACAGCTTTACATGTGTGGGGCAAAATCCTTCAAACCATCCTTGGGAAGCCAGCTCCCACACTCCTGTGGCAGCAGCTCTCTGGCCATAGAGAGCAGGCACAGACTTTCCCAGGCATTTTCCCAGGGAAGGCTGTGAGAAGATCAGAGAAAAGAATGAAAAACAATTCTTATCTCCACTTGCTGCACTGGTTGTTGTGCACATGTGGAATGTGTCATGGAGATTTGTTTACCAAAGGGTGATTTCTTAATTGGACACTGGATGGTGTTTGGATTGATTGACCAATTAGGTCAAAGCTGTATCAGACTGGCTGGAAGGGTTACTGAGTTTCTTAATAAGGATAGTATAATATAGTATAAGATGATACAATAAAGCAATTGATCAGCCTTCTGCAATCATGGAGTCAATGCTAATTATTACCCAGCTGGGGCCTGCGGCGACACACTCCCACCACAAGCCCAGCTGTTGATAGTCAAGGCAGCTTGAGAGTTTTCTTTATATTATATGAAAAAGGAGATATGTATCCTGGACAGGGAGAAAAAAAGCAAAAAAGAAAAACAAACCCCAGACCAACCAAACAAAAACAACAACAACAAAAAAAATCAACACAAAAATCTCCCAAACAATCAATCAAAAAATCTCCAGACAAACTGATGCCCAGCTGCGGGGTTGGGAGAGCCCCCAGTCCTGTTTAAGGAGGGAACTATGTAGGTGATTGACTATGATATGAGAGTGAACCAAGACTAGCAGCCAAGGTTAAAGCTCTCCTCCTCCCCTGTCCCCAGAAAGTTCTTAAAACTATCTAATTTAGTTTTTCCTCTCTCCTGCCATCTTCCCCACAAACATCTCGTCTCCCACTGTGTGGGAGGAGCACAGGAGAGCATTGGGTTGGTACTGAGGAGCTGCAGGGAGCTGTTAGGGCTGAGTGCTGCAGGAGTGCTGCTAACTGGGCTGGGGGCTGGAGGCTGGAGGTGGAGAGGACGGCATCTGTGATGAAGCTGAAGCACTGGGTGCTCCTGTGATGCATGTTACAGCTCTGACCCTGTAGCAGGGTTTCAGGAAATCTGTCCACCATGGCAGATCTGGCCTGGATCATTTCACATGAGCACTGGAGACAAGCCCATTTTCAGCCAGTTTCTAATGTATTCGGGCTGAAGAATACAACCACCAGCTCTGCATTGCAATTTTATGATCTCTAGCCAATTTATGGTGATATTTTTAGCTGAAGACATGAACTGCCACTGCTATGTTATTACTGAAGTAGCCAAATCTGCAAATTTTTGGCCTTCACCTTTGACTGAAATTTTTGGAAGTGGTGACACAGAACTAAAACCAGACTTCTGTGAAGCTCTAAAAGACTTCTGCTTGAATCTCTGGACCAGGGCATGGCCAGACCAAGAAGGCACCTGGGTTGGCTGGCAGGGCAAAAGATCTGGTGGGGTCAGTTACAACAATCTAAAAAGGGTTTTTTCATGGCTCCATCCTGATATGGATTATAAACTATAAAGAAAGGAAGTTTGGATGTTTTAGAAAGGGAGAAGGATACGGGATGCTCCATGATTTGAAGAAAATGACTGATGTGGAAAATGGGGTTTGCTTCCCAGGGGGAAAGATCAAAGCCCAAAGAACAGTTAGGAGTGGGGAAGCATGGAGGCATGGAAAGTTGCATTATATTGTTTGTTTGCATTATGGTTTGTTTGGGTTGCATGAAGAAAGGAATCATTCGTGTATTAGAAATGTTAACATAATTTGTGTGGCTATGAGACATCATGTGTCTAAATCAAAACCTAGATTTTCTGCTTGAATAGAGGACTAGAGCTGTAGGAAAAGGTCCAAGGTGGGGGTTTTTGCCAAAAAAGAGGGCAAAACAATTGACTACCACCTACGTAAATTCCATTAATGTGGATTAAGTCTTTCCCTTCTAGGGACACTGGAGCAGTGGCACTTAGAAAAAAAAAAGTTTTTCCATTAAAAAAATGAAACAAGCTAATTGTATTTTAATGAATATTTAGCAAACTACAGGAAATGTAGGATCCATACATAACAGACTTCAATAGTTACTCATTATACTAGAGCAAGATTAAACTCTTCATGGCACTGGTGTTCTGAATAAATGGTAGCAAATCAATTTGACTAAAGATGTGACTGAGGAAGAAACTTTCCAGTAACTAAGATATAAATCTTGTTATGAAACTTAAGCAAAACAAGGATGAAATTCACTGACTGTTACTGAAAAGACTTCGTTGGGCTTCCTTTTACAGTCATTTCATCTCATTCATATTTAAACATTCTCTATGGAAAAGATCTATATTTTAGATTTTGAGCACATCCCAGACTAACTCTCTGCAAACTCTCTTCTATGCTGCCTCAGGTTCCCAAAGGGGAGCCAGGAACCAGCCTCAGGCTCGCTCCCTGTCCTGCTTCCAGGAGGTTTGGCTGGTGTCTAAACAATCCTTAATAGTGTCATGGCTATTACTGAGCTCTTTCAGCACAGTGTAATTCATCCTATTAGCAATTACAGTTCAACACAAAAGTGTCTTCAGGACAGCTACCTGTGCTATAAATCTTTTTGTTAAAATCAGTTTTTAACCGTGTTTGCCTGGTGTTGGCGTATGATCTGTGTTGTTTGAGTGCTTGTAGAAAGCTCAGTCTCTGACTGGCTAAATTCAGCCAGAAAGCTGTCTTCCTAAAAGCCTCCTTACTCCCCTGTTTTCTGTCAAATGTCCTATTACCTGAGAAATCGTTCATGCTGCAACCTGTTTCCCCCCAGTCTTTCCCATATTTACAGAAAATTTTGTTGTTCCAAATTGGCTTGTCCCATCCTGAACACAATCTTTGCCTGATTGCAGGAAAGGAAATGACTCATGAGCAGTTTTCTCCCTAACAAAGTACAAATGTTGACAAATGCTAATTGAAGTTTTGATTACTGAAGAAAGGATGATATATGGGAAGCCTGAATGTTGCTTTTCATAAAAATGCAGAAGGAAGTACATCTGGAAGAACAGAAACTCCTTTTCTTATAAATCATATACTTTACCATTTAATGTTGAGTTTTATATTTGCTTCATTTGATGTATGCTGTTTACCTGTAACAACTTAAACAATTAATTGCTGCAATCACTGTATGAGACTTACTTCTAAACTTATAATGAATCCGTTTAAGATTAAAAAAAAATGTGTATAACCACAGGAAATTTCTTTCATTTTCCACTCTTTGCAGACAACTAGCAGTATTTATATCATCAATAAGAAAATGCTTTTCTTTTACCTTTTCACTACACCAAATTTCTTTTAAAGTGTCATACAGCTAATCCTCTGATTTTATTAGTAAATACTGGGGTCAAAAAATTTCTGTATAGGTCAGAAAAAAACCAGGATCCTGCCTTTCAGTTTTTCACACTGGGAGCTCACTATTTCCTAGAGTTATAATATTATTTATAAATAAACATTTACTTCTCCATATTTGAGTAATCCTTCTTCTGACCAGAACTGTCATGAGCTGCAACTTCCAGTAAGTAGGCTGTGTGCCATCTCTCTTTGCTTACTTCCATAAGGAATAACATATTTTAAAATGACAGGGAGTAGATTTAGATTAGATATGAGGAAGAAAATCTTCACTACAGCCTGGTGAGGCATAGGTTGCCCAGAGAGGCTGTGAATGCCTCCTCCTTGGAAATGTTCAAGGCCAGGCTGGATGGGGCTTTGAGCAACCTGGTGTAGTGGGAGGTGTCCCTGCCCACAACAGGGGAGGTGGAACTAAATGGTCTTTAAGGTCCCTTTCAACCCAAAGCAATAATTATCCTGGGAGATAGCATGTCCTGTAAAGTTACAGGGCAGATGGGATCCTGTAAATTAGTATCTCATGAAAGTGTAACTATTTCCATAACTCTGCAAACTCATATGTCTTGAGGTTTGTTTTACAATGCTCTGTGGGTTTCATTCTGTGTCTTCTCCTTTGTTTTACCACTTCTTCTTTCTCATAACACTCTATTTCTGTACTGATTTTAGTACCATATATTCATTGTGCACAAGAACTAACTTCATTGTATCAACCACTTCCTCCCTCGTAATTTCTTTTTAATATAAAGAAGCCATTCTTTAGCACAACCACGTGAAAGGCAGAAAACAGAAGACAGAAATTTCAGTCTTTGGTCAGAAGCAGGCAACACAAGGAAAGGCTTTGGAAAGAACTGTGCAAGTATTGCCTTGTAGAACTCAGCCTGCCTTATTTTCTTCTTCTTTTTTTATTTTTCTTTTTTATTTGTCAGAAGGCACTTTCTTATTAGTCACTAACAATACCCAAACATCCAAGCAAGACTGGAAAATAATACTTTATTGCAAGTTTCAAGCACATTAGCAAAGTTATAAATGCCTTCAAAGTAACTGAGGGGTAAAGATGGAAATGCCAGACCTATTTTATGTTGCTATTTTATAGCAACATTGCTAGATGCTTTGATAGATCCATTATAAATTCAGCTTACATTATTCTAAGCTAAGATTGCTATCTAGTTGCTGTTCCTTGGATATATTATTTCTTTTCTTATCTCACTGACTCTTTTCATAACATACAGTAAGAAATTTATTAGTAATGTATCAGATTTCCTGGTAAGATATGGTCCAACAAATGCTGTTATAATATTTTACTCTTTTTTCCATATAACCTTTTTCTTTTATCATTTTGTCAGTCTTTGCTGTTTGGGCATCTTCACTGGAGCAATGCTGGCTTCAGTTGTCTGGAATAGCATATATTATAGAAAAATGAGATTGGAATTGTTTGGTATTTCATTACACTGTAACTGTCTGAGGTAAAAACTTTTTGTGGCACATCCTATTTGTTTTGCCTTTCCTTTGAGTCTTTTAAAGAATTCAGTTCTTATGTCTGGTGTATTTTTCTGTGGTATAAAAGCTAATATGATAGTGAGTAAATATTTGGATGAAAACACAAAGGAGAAAAAAATGAATGAAAAATCAGTTATCAATGTATGAATAGTTTGAGGGTCACTTTAAGCTGAAAATAAACTAGAAGCTACTTCTCGGAAATGTGCCTTGTGAGTATCCCCAGGTGTACCCCCATCAAGCAGGAGTGCACACAGCATCTTCAGCCTGAGAACTTTCTGTGCTCTTCCCAGTCCATTCCCATTTTTGTGACTCAGCAGAGAATACTTCCCCTCTCAAATTTTCTGGAATAATCTCTTGTTCAATCTCTAGCCAGTCTAACAGTGTTAAAGTGATACCACTTATTTTAAGGGGTTTTAATAATGTATGTTTTTCTAAGCAATGTGATTTTGTAACGAGTTAAAGCAAGGATGGGTGAGCAGCTGGGTGCATAATGCTAAGGAGGGTGGGAATGCTCAGGCCAGGGACTCACATGAGTCCAAAACAAGGTACATGACTGCACCAGGCAAAACTCCAGCCCAAAAGTATGTGTCCATGAATCTGTTCAACAGTTCAGTCTGTGGAGCGAAGGCAGGAATCTCACAGGCAGCCATGAACCAAACAGCATTTATTTCCAAATAAGGTTGTTGTTACAGACCCCTTAATTCAGGATCTCACAGATGCTGTATCCTGTTTTTTGGAAGAGCTAGTTTGGCAGGTGCAGCTTCTCATTATAACTGTGAAACTGCTAAAAGTGCTTTTTTAAACTTTGCTTTAATGTTCCATTTGAAAGGCCTATTCTCTCTGCATTTGGAGGTAGCAGCTGTAGCTGGCTCTATAATTTGTTGGAAGTGGCATCTCCTACATAGAAGAGGTTATGAAATATAAAGAAAGTAAAGTAACTTATAGCAGCAAAGAGAGACACTTCCAGCTTTCATGAAAAGAAGGATGTGATAAATCTGCGCCTTGGGTAGCCACTTCATGGTATCTGTTGGACACTCAATCAAGACTCCATAGAGAGATATCAAGAGCTTGTTTTCCTGGGACCAACTCAGAAGCATTTATATGGCTATCAATGATGATTAGTCAGCTGAAAACTCCCAGTTTAACTGCTTTCCTGGAGACTTTTAGGAACCTTCCTCAGCTCTGCCTACAGGAATAGTTCTTTAGAGCAAACATCCAGTCAGTGTTTTCGAAGATTCAAACAATACCTGTATATCATATGAAGATTAGTTTCAGCTACCAGCATTAAATACAAACTTTGCCCAAGCTCAGCAGTACTGGGATTGGGTTTTTCACTGGGGCCCCTCAGAACTGAGTTTCTACAATCCTGATTCAATCTGAGAACCATTTACTCATAGCTGTTTTGTTGCTGGCTCCAGACCTGCTGCTCATCCGGTGCAGCTCATTGGGAATAACAATCCACTGTCATTATTTCATTTCCTCGGATATTTAGAAAATAAAATGCAATTGTCTTTTTTTAATCTAAATTTCTGCTGTAGCAGTAAAACAGAAACAATAATTAGAACCATGACTCAAAAATAAGGGTGCAAATATTTACAAATGTTTATGTTTGTTTCTTTCCTTGCTCTCTGGAAGCCAGCCACAAAGAAGGACTATTAGTTGCTAGCTGATCTTCCTTAGGTAGAAGGAAGCAAAGCAGAATAGGGAGTGGCTTTCAATGAGACATGGTGTTCAGAGCTCTGAACTTGCTTTGTTTTTGCCACACACAGCTGCCACAAAAGGAAGCAATCTTCAGTATCCTAAAGAAAAGCCCAAAAAACCACTCATCCAGCCTGCATGTTACAATGGTTGAAGCACAGTGTTATCCAAACTATGCTAATCACAGTTGAAATTAACACACATACTGTGTTGCTCACATCATTATCTGTTGAAATGCATTTAGCAATTGCCAGAACAGTAGGATGTCAAGCAGTGACATTTTTAATACCTTTTATGTGCAAGCAAGTTTTGCTAGTCATTCTGCGGGGGTTAAGAAGAAAGTTGGGAAAAGGGTCATAAAGGCACTAGTTTTGAAATTATCCTCACTTTTTTGAGTGCAGAAACATCTACACTGCACTGGCAGACAGAGCAGAAGAAAAAACAGCAGCCATTATTGTACTGTTGTTCAAATTTGTGAACTGTCATTTCCTCCCATTTTACAGTGGCCAGTAACGTCAGCAGGGAAGTCCAGGAACCAGACAGCCCAAGCAGCTGATGTTTGCTAATATTCCCAGCAGAGGGAATATTATCCCCCCTCAGCCATCACCAGCCAGCAGGCATCCACCTTGGTCCCAGAAAATGTGGTACTGACAAGAGTTTGTGAGGGCATGCTGTGAGTGGGTCACTAAAATATTATGTGTTAAAAAATCTGCCAAAAAAATGCAGTGACACCAGCACATCTGGTTGCAGCATATGGGTTGAGAAAGACTGTATTTCTGAAGCTCTTTATCAAAATGCTGTATCTCTGAAGGGACCTATGGCTTTAGGTAGCTTTCAGACTGTGGGGTTGATTTCTACATTGTCTGTATGTATTTTACAGCATATTTGATTCTCTAGGAGACACTAGAAATGCTGCCAGTCACTGCCAGCACTTGAACCAAACTGGTGGGTATGGGTAAAACCTGACCATACAACTCCTTGTTCTTGAAAATGTAAAGGGTAGAAATAGTCCATCCACATGACCATAAACTACTTTCTTTCTCATATATAGCCAAGGGAATGCAAAAATGCCTTTCTTCAACTGTGCCTTTACTAGGAAGACCAGCCTTTAGGAACCCCAGGCCTTTGAGAAAAGGGCAAGGATGGAGCAAGGAGGATTTAACCTTGGTGGAGGAGAATCATGTTGGGGCACATTTAAGCAAGTGTGCAACCATGGGACCTGATGGGAGGCACACATGGGTGTTGAGGGTGCTGGCTGATGTCACTGCGAGGCCACTTTTGATTGTCTTTGAAACATCATGGGGCTTGGGAGACATTATTGGAGAGTGGAAGAAAGCAGATGTTACTCCCATCTTCAAGAATGGAAAGAGGATGATCCAGGGAACTGGTCAGCCTCATTTTGATTCCTGGGAAGGTTACAAAGCAACTAATCTTGTAAATCATTTGCAGTGAGTATTCAGCATGCATTTACAAAGGGGAATTCAAGCTTACCCAACGTGACAGACTGCAATGAGGTGACTAACTAAGTGGGGGAGGGGAGAGCAGTGGATGCTGTTTGCCACTCCTTCAGAAAGGCTTTCGACAGTGTCTCCCATAATATTCTCATAGACAAGCTGACAAAGTATTGGGTAGATAATGGACAGTGAGTTGGATTGGAAACTGGATGAACTACTGCTCCTAGGGGTCAGCAACATGAAGTTCAGTTACACAAAGTTCACTAGTGGCGTGTCCCATGGGTGGATACTGGGGCCAGTACAGTATAACACCTTCATTACTGACCTGGAAGGGGTGCACCCTCAGAAGCTTTGCAGATGATAATAACCTAAGAGGAGTGCCTGATGCTCCAGATGGTTGTGCTGCCATTTGGATCGGCCTCAGCGGCTGGAAAAATGAAAAGAGGAATCTCAATGGTCATGGAATCAAAGAATAGTTGAGGTTGGAAGGGACCTCTGGAGGTCATCTCTACCCCTCCCTCACCCCCCATGCAGGGTCACCTAGACCATGTCCAAATGGCCCATATTCCCCATTTTGGGATTCTGTAAACATCTGCTGTATGCTGCTATCAAGGCTGAGATGCTGGGTTCAATGGAGGCTTGGTCTGATTTAATATGCACCTACCTGCATCCCTTAACAGAATATGCCCTTATTTCATAATATGAACAGTATGTTCTGCTAAAAGATAATTTCATCCATTCAACCTATAATAATCAGAGACTTTCTCCAGTTACAGATGGTCCACTGTATCTAATTATAGCCCTACATTATGCATAATTTAGATGCTATGAACATTGTGCTATGTTCACCATTCTGTCTGCCAGCTTTCTGAACTTGTTCAGTAACTGCTTTTGAAAGAGCAGGGGTATGGCTGCTCTGTGGAGGGGAAACCTGGGCTCAACCTGCTACTTCAGTACTATCAGTATCTGCTGGAAAACCAGCTGTCTGGAAAATTACATGCAGGGACACTTGAACCAAGGGCAAATAGATAATGTGCATGCCATCACTATAGTAGCTACTGATTGGATTCTGCAAAGAGTCCAAGGACAGAACTGAGACTAGTGTACAACTCTAGATCTTTGAAATCAGAGTCTAAATGAGAGTCAGTTTCCAATTTAGAATTCCTTACATGTAGCAGGTAACATCTCTACAATGGACCAAACCACCTATGACATTTCTGAGAAAAATGAATCTGAAAGGTTAAGCATAAACAGTAAAACCATAATTGCAGGTTAGCTCTGGAAATGGCTGGAAAAGGCAGTGTATGAAGGATGTTATTGAAAAGGTATCATAGGTATGTAACAATCCTCTTACTCTTTTCATTGCTGTTGTCCTTGTGAAGCTGTGTATCAGCCCTTGATTTGCCTTAAATCTGTTGTCCTCTTTACCAAATGGTCCTGACAACAACTGAATAAAAGGACTGACTGGTTCAATAGATCAATCCAATAACTGGCAGGATGTGTGTGACACATTTCAA
This sequence comes from Ploceus nigricollis, assembly GCA_013399945.1. Classification (NCBI taxonomy): domain Eukaryota; kingdom Metazoa; phylum Chordata; class Aves; order Passeriformes; family Ploceidae; genus Ploceus; species Ploceus nigricollis. The sequence goes on from VXBC01013226.1 coordinate 294,045, forward strand.
GTGAGGAGTATGGGTGTCCAGAATTATCTTTCTCCTCTGTACACAAAAATGCACATGCAAATTGTGTCTGCAGAAACCAATAGCAGATTTAAAATAAAAGTTAAAGTTCCTCTGCATAGCAGTTCTACCCTCTTGTATATAAATTATCTTTATTTTATATAACTTGTGTCTTTATTGTATATTTAAGGTGTGTCTTACTCTAAGGACCATATTCTGACAGACTGTCTACAAAAGTAATTGCACAGATCTTAGTAGGAACATTTTTGGGGTGAAAATTATTAGAGTTTTAAATTTATTTGGGTACTGAATTGCTGCAAGTTTCAAAGGAAGTGAGAAAATAGCTAAGATGTTCTAGACCTAAGGCATTACTCAACATAATATTAAATCATTGAAATTTGGACCCTGAACTCATTTGCTGATATCTATTACTCTGCCAGAAAAAAAGGTAGAAAGTGGCACTTGCAAATGATATACTATTCTGGTCTTGTGCATAAGTTACTTCCTCATGAATCTTTGTCAAAACCAGAACAATTTCAAAATTGTAGTGTGTCTGACTCATTGAGGGAGGGTACAGGAAAAAAATTACTCATGTGAGATTTTTTACTCCTGTCTGTCTCAGTTCCCCACCAAAGTCAAGAGATACACAGCACTGGGAAGAACCTTCAAGTGCTTTACAGGAGTGCCTGTAAGTAACACTTTAAGGTTAATATCAAGGAACTTTGGACAGTAATCATGGACTGAGCTAGATGTTCTAAGGTAAAAGGACTTGCTTTAAGTTAACTATTGTCACCTTACTGATTGGAGAATCTATTCCTAAAGTTTGTGACACAATTTACCCCTAAACTCTCCCAAAAGTATGTGTTGAGCTATTCTGTGTAGGAGAGGGACTGTGTTCCCTTCCTCCCCTCACACTAGAATTTTCTATGTTTTGTAGAGTTGTTTTTGGCAATAGGCAAATTGCCATTTGGGTTTCCCAAACTGGGCCTACATTCCTTCCTGTGTTTTAAGGGAAGAATATGTCTGTGGGTTTGTTGCATCACAGCTTCCTAACACAGCCCATAGGGTTGTGAGAAAATTTGATTTCTTGTTCTATGTTCCTTCCATAGCTGTCCATTTTCTATGGCTGTCCACAACATATTTCCTGTGTCCTTCTCTGAGTGCCTAGCTTAGTGAAATACAACCTGTGCTGGCAATCAGGAAGTACAGGGAGAGGTTCATCTTCCCAGGCTTTGGATAGCTCTGTCTGAGTAACTCAGACGCTTTTCACAGTTGAGCTAAAGTTCTCACAGAATGTAATCCATCTTCTGTGAGGGTGGACTTCTAAAACAGGTCTGAAGTAATGGTTCTGGGTGACTGCCCTTTTCTCTTCATTGACACACAGACAGCTCAGATGTGGACATCACAGAATCACAGAAGACTTGGGTTAGAAGAGCCCTTTTTAAAGATCATTGAGTCCAACCTCCAGTGCTATAGACATCTCATACAGACAACATTTAATCAATTTGTGGCATCCTAACGAACTTGTAATATCTTGCAGTGTTCAGAATTATCCCAAGCTATTTTCAATACATGAAGAGAAAGAGATCTCACTCAGTTGCTATTTTTGCGTGTTTGTTTGTTTTTCCTTGTGTATAAATTGTTATATTTGCATTGCTGTGTTTAGTATTTCAAGTTCCTATGATTAGATATTTTAGTCATCCCACCTGTTTAATGTGTTTGGTACCATTAACTTTCTTTCCTCATGCAGTTAAAAGCAAATAATGTGAACTTGAGAAATTGTGAGGGTGTCAATGTAGCCCTGGGGATAGTTGCAGTAATGTTGCTGGATTTTTGATTGGGCTGTTATTTCTCTGTTGAATGCCCTGCATTGACCAAAGCAAATAATGTGGGACTGTATTTTTGCTTTTACTATGCCATAGTTCAGCACTGGATTTTTTGATGGTATCCAAAAAAGGGAAGTAATTTTCTTACATTTCAATGTAACTTATTCAGGCTAGAAAAGAAGGCTCCTGAAAATGCCAAAAAAGGAAATATTTGTTTTTAAAATCTTATTGCGTGTTTTTATTCTTTAATTCCTGTATAAAATCTCGACAGGATTTATAAGGCAAAGATCACTGTGTAGCTGAAGCAAGGCAAAGATCACTGTGAAGCTGGGCATCAATGGGGTCTAATGTTTCTCTTAATAAGATTTTGTTTTTATGTATAAGGATCCTGCACACTATTCTGGGCAAAGGGCCTGCCAAACTTCCATACTGCTCCTGAGATCAGCCCAAATAACAGTGCTGTGCAGAGAAAGTTGTACCAGACTTGGTGTGAAGGTGCAAAAACTGGGTGGTGCTATTCAGTCCTAAATCAATGGCACTTGTAGTCCCTAGGCTTTGCCTGACTTAGGTCTGTATCAAAATAGAAAGTAGACTTAGAGATCTGACTCCTTTTGTCATGCTTTGCCAAGTCAGCTGTGTCTCTGTCAAAAACCCCTAATTACTTAGTAAATCCCATTATTTTACTCACTATATATTTTTAAGAGATACCTGCTTCTTCCATTATATTAAAAATTGGCAAGGTGTTTGCATGGGTGACTAATCCATATACTAGACATGTAGATTTGCTGTTCACCTCTAAGCAATAAATAGCCTAGGTAGAAAAGATTTCACAAATACTCCCTGCAAATACTTAGAGTTTCAATCTATTGCAGTTGGACGAGATGATTGTTGTTGGCCCCTTCCAACTCAATTGCCCTATTCTATTCCATTCTATCTGTAGCAAGGCATCATCAGCTGCAAGGTGAGCAAGGGACCAAGCTGGTAGCAGAGGCAGCCACAGCTACTTGGAGGATGAATATGGAGGAGTCTCCATAGAAGGCAGGGAAGAAATCATATATAACATAAACATATACTATTAAAAAATTACATAGCTCTACCGCAGGGTTCATGGCTGAACTGGAAGGACATTTTCTAGGGACTCTTGATGCTACGTAGTTGTCTTCTGCTTCCTCAAATCTGTAACCATATCTGAAATAACACAAACAGGACCTTAAAATGCTTGTAAATTTTTCTTGTTTATTTTAAAATGAAACTAGAAAAATGCCTTTTCAATATGTTGCATTAAATTCAGTACATCACAAGTCTTAAGAAGTGTGGCCCAACCTCCTTGCCAGAGAAGCTCCTTTGGAGAATTTGTTTTTATAGTTACTCCTGCCAGCATGCCATATGGTAGAAGAATACCATGCTTCCAGAGCTGAGTAAATATTTCCTAGAGAGGGAAACTAAAGCATAGAGAGGTTCCCCTTGGACCCAACTGAAAAATCAGTTACTGAAGCAGAACTAGAGCACAAGAGTTTCCAGCTCCCCTCAGTGGGAGGGGGAGTTTTTCATCACTAGAAACTATGGTGGAAAGAAATTGGCAGTTCAGAGCAAGAAACAGCTTTCCAAGAATCATTCTTTCCTTATGCTACATAAATAATGGCAGCAACCCCCACCTTAGTTCGTGTTACAGGACAGGAGAAAAGGTACTTTGCTTCAGACTGCAATTGAAATGAAGGTTTTGTTCTTGTCAGCCTCCTGTTATAATTCCTAACTGCACCAAACAGCTTCAGGAAGCTTTTGTGATTTATGTTTTTAAGAAGAATCATTCCAGAAAGCTCTCAAAGTTTACTATTTCTTTAAGGTCTGAATTAGCCTCTTTTGTGATGCCAACAATTTATTTCTACCTCTAAGCCAGAGTATTATTTTCCTTTCCCAAGCATTCACAGCTATATAAGTGCCTAGTGATAGAAGAATGTTCAGCCTCCAAACTTTTTTTTAGGTTTAGAGTTTTCATCCTTTGAGTGGTTCTCCTGTACTCAATGCTGAATATCTACACCTGTTGCTGATGCTTTGTGTGGGGAAAACTGAGGTGTCAGACAAGCCACAGAAATGCACACTGTAAGCCTGACTCTTACCCTGGAAAAGTTTAAGCTTAGAGATGGGCTCTTGAGGGGATGAGGATGCTCCTTTTGTGACCTTCAATAACCATGGAGAGATACCTGAGCATCCATGCCGCAGGCTCCAAAATTCACTGTGTCTTTACAATGCCTTTCCTGCCTTAAAGCTCTGGGTTCGTGCAGGTCAAGGACAAACCTACTATGTATGTTCTGAATACTGCAGGAATCTCATGTAACAGCATCGAATCTGCTCAGAAAAGGAGACTTTTTGATTCTTTTCAGGTTCTGTCCATATTTTGCAAGTCTCTAGCTTCCCAGTCCAGAAGTACTTTTATTAAATCTAAGGATGCCATCATGCCAAAATCCCAGTCACATATTGCAGCCATTTACTGAATGCTTATAAGCATTAACCCAAATTCACCATACCCATACATACAAATGCTCAAAACCATGTAAAAACTGTGCCTGAGAACAGCTGTGAAATTGGTGCTGCTAAAGAAAACTGAAAATGTCTTATTTTCTTACACAGATGTTTTGGACAGCATTAGATAAATGCTAGCCTTTTTGCATTTTATTTTGTTAAGGTTTCTTAAATCAAGAACAGAATGGCAGATGTATTCACTGTGCAAGGCAATTTTTCTTAGATCTACAGAGAAGTTGTGGTGGCACTTACTGTTTAATGATCTGATCACGGAGGTGCAGGATTTGCTGACAAGGTTTGCTGGCTGTTAGGTCTGGTTCTGCTTGATTTCAGGACCATAAACATCTCCTTTTTGATTATGTTTCCTAAAAATGTCTTTCAGTAGAAAGAGGACAAAGCAGAACAAACACAGAAGCAGAAGGGCAGCTCTGCTCATAGCAGAGCTGCAGCCAGGTGGCTCATGTGCTAGCTCTCCTCCCCATTTCACTTGCAGCACCTTTCCAAACATGGTGACTTCTGCTTACTTCTGGGGCATTGACTAACTAATTTTGCTCCTGTGAAGGAGCTGTCAATTGCTCTTGGACTTCATTTACAGCTGAGTTCACTTAGGCCCTGAAGGGGAGCAATTTTCTCAGCCTTCCAAGGACCTGTGATAGTGCTAGGAATCAAGCCCACCTTGAGAAGCTACTGCCCACTGTTCGCCTGTGCTGAAGTGGTTAAACACAAAAAACACTCAGCATTTTTCAGAATAGTGCTCAGCACTATAAAGGATCAGGCCCAAGTAAGGCCAAGGAAAAGCAGCACATCAGTACAAGAAGGTCCCAGCTGGTGATGGATGCTTTCTCCCATAATATTCAGCTCCTGTTGCACACAAAGGAGATACAACTAATAACTAATTACAATGAGAAGGAGGGGGAAATGGTGCAGTGAATGCTAGCAGGATTCATAAAGGCTAATGCTATATAAAATACAGTACATGTACAAAATTATAGTCTAGTTCCTGGCTACCTGCTGTGTTCAAGCTAAGCAAATGACAAAGTAATATCTTCAAGATGTATTTTACAAAGACAACTGTTCCCTATTTAAGATAAATTTACCACTGTTTATTTTATTTAATTAGTATCTCATTTATTCTAGAATGTTAAAATGCTAATATGCATATGAATTGACCTTGCATCTTTGGACAAATTGCACTATAAATATTATATTATAATATCTCCCATCAAACTGAATTGAATCACAGAAATACTCTGTAATTTACATAACAGGCATACTGGTAAGCAGGACAGATGATGACAAGCACAAGCTATTAGGCTTAATAAGGGTTAAACACAAAATGGTAAGGTTGGCAGTGAGCACAGTGAGTCATCTGCTCCAACCCCCCTGCTCAGGCAGGACCATCCCAGAGCACATGGCACAGGATTGAATCCCGGTGGTTCTTGAGTATCTCCAGTGATGGAGGTTCCACAACCTCTCTGGGAGCCTTTTCCAGTGCCTGGTCACCCTCACAGTTATCTGAGGCTGGAATGATTGATGTCTCGAGACATTCTGGGGTGCATGTGTGTGGGGGAAGGGGCAGTGGAGCCTTGCCCTGGTGAGGCAGTGCCCTGCCCTACACCCCCCACCCCAGAGCCTGTATCGCAGCCTGGCAGCGGCTGCCAGTCACTGGCACACTGGAGGCAATACTGCACACCCCACCCCTAGAGACCCTTACCCAGCTCCTGAGTGGCCAAATGACTGGAAGTCCTCCCTGGGGGAAGGGCCAAGGGGTGTTTAAAGTGGAACATGAGGCAAGCATGTCTTGACTCTATCTCTTCTTTTGACTCTATCTCCTCTTGGAATTTCTATCAGCTACACAACACTGGAATCTAGGAGTGGTAGTTTTGTGGCTCCTCTTCTGTGTATTTTCTGTCTTTCTGTTTCTAATTCTTTCTTCTCAGAATTTTTGTGTAACTTAACATCGAATAGACTGAGAGTTTCCTAAGTTAATTGAGAAATGTTTTATATTGATTGAATGTTGCACTAAATCTTTTGCCAAAGTTCTCTGATTTTCTAAAGTTGCCAGTAAAGTTTTTTGACCTCTTGAGAATATCTTGTCCATATTTGTCCTGTGCATCTAACTCAGAGCTTACATGAACAACTGTAAACCCTTCTAAGAGCCATGTCGAACAAGGTTTTTGGGTACCTTAAAGAGTAAAGAAGTTTTTCCTCAAGTTCTGGTGGAACTTCCTATGCAACAGTTTCTGCCCATTGGCTCTTGTCCTGTTGCTTGGCATCACTGAGAAGAGCCTTGACACCTTCCCTTCAGCTCCTTGTCTACATTGATGAGATTCCTCTCTCAGTGATCTCTTCTGAAGGCTGAACAGGCTCAGCTCCCTCAGCCTGTCCTCCTAAGAGAGATGCTCCAGTTCCCTCATCATCCTTATAGCCCTTCACTGAGCCTGTTTCAGGAGCTCCAAGTCTCTCTTGTACTGAGGAACCAGGAACTGGACACAGCACTCCAGATGTGCCACCAGGGCTGAGCAGAGGAGCAGGATCACCTCCTTCAACCTGCTGTGAATGTTCTTCTTAATGCACTCCAGGACTGGCCTTCTTGGCCATGAGGCACACTGCTGGCTCATGGACAGCTTGTTGTATATGGACCAATTTGTAGGTATGCTATCCCAGGAGAGACCCAAAGAAGGAATGGTGCCTCTGAGGCACACTTTCTTTGCTCTGTACTAACCTACCTCCACCTGAAGAAACTGTGCTTCATTCCCCATCCCTGGGCAGTGTGCACATGCTGCTTTACCAGCTCCTTCCTCCCTGGCAGCTGCTCCAGCTGCTCCTCGCAGATTGAGCCATGCTCCCCTTCATGGGGCTACCAATAGGAAGTTTCTGTGCTCCTCTCTTTCCCTTCTTGGTGCTTACAAGGCAAAGCTACCATCTGTGGGGAGCAGTGAGTGCTACAGGAAGCTGGTGTCTCTCTCATACATACACTCACACCCACACATATACATGTGCATGTGAACCATTATCTCTACATAGCTAATGAGAAATCAAAGTGTGCAAAACATAAAAGGACAAAAGATAGAAATCCTTTTAGAGTCACCTCTTCAATATTTATATCTGTGACATTGGGGGCAAATATTTTTGTCTCATGCATGGTGGTTCAGCCTCATGTGAGTCAGACCTGCAGATTTTGCAGTGTGAAGAAGTATCAGACAGTCACTTAAAAGCACATCACTGTCAGCAGTATGACCCTGTAAATAACAGTGTTTTTCTTTTCCTTTCCTTTTAGTTTGGGCCATTGCAGTGTCAGCAACAATCAGAAGAAAATGCAAAAATTCATCTCAATAGCTCGGAACGCATGGGAAATTTTTATATCTGAAAGGAAGCCTGGCTGGAAGTATCAGATGCAGCTTTTTGCAGTTTGCTCTGCAGTTGGCTTCCTCTCCAGCTTTCTGTTTTTTGTTAGCATGCACTTCTCCTTGGCACACCATTCCTTGGGGCCCTTACTGATTTCTGGATTCATCTGGATTTTGCTTTCTATCATGCTCTTTTGTTTCAAGCACCTGCGCTGTTTTAGTGTTCTGTTCCTCCTTTCTTGTGGATTGAAAAATGGCAGGAATGCTCTTATTACTGCTGGCACAGGTGTTGTGGTGGCCAACAACATTCAAAATATTTTTCACAATCTAAAGGTTCTGGCTGACAGTATAACCTGTCATTTAAAGCACGAGAAATTTGCCTTGATAAAATATTATGTTGAGGCAATAAAATGGATTTATGAGGTGGCCAAGCTTCCTCCTGAGCTACCCAAAGATTTAGTGGTCCTAAAGCATGAATTCACACCATCTTATTCAATTTTAGATGATGCATTGAAACAAGAGCTAAATGACACAGAACAAGAAATCCAGAGAATTGCTAACCAGATATCTTTTATGTTGACTATACTGCCCTATATAGGTCAGAAAGTATTGCCTATATTTGGGGTTTTTCTAGTTTCTTTTGGGACTGGCCTCTTTATCAAAAAATTTGTGGGTTCTCATAGTACCAAATTTAAGAATACTTATATCACAAAACAGTTCATTGCATTTGATGAGCACCAAAAGCAACAGCAAAGACCCTGTCTTCTTCCACTTAACAGAAAGGAGAGAAAAGATAATGTGACAATCCCATCCTTTTTCTTCACAAGAAAGGACAGGAAAAAAATGCTGTGTTCTTTTCTCCCTATAATTATTCATCTTTGCATCTGGCTTCTGTTTGTTGCAGTAGACTCTTTGTTTTATTTGTTAATTATTTCCGTGAACAAATATCTCCAAGAAGTACCGGATCTAGACATTCAACTCAGTCTCTTTCAGAATGTAAGTACTTATCAGTACCATATATTTCTTAGTTTAGTGTTGAAAAATTTCCCTTCATCTTCAGCAGCTGCAAGAGCAGACATATAGCAATGAGCCATCAATTCTTTCCTGGAATATCATTCATTTCAAAAAGAGTCATTGCCTCTACAGATACACTGGTTGGATGGAACCAGACAGTTCTTTCCAGAGCATTGTCATATTTACAGAGAATGGTAAATTTTAGAAAGAGGATTTTCATTCCTCCATGTATATATATGAAGAAAACCAGGGGCTTAAAATTGGAAACTCACAAAACTGACATTTGTGAAGCACTACCTTTTACAGTCAAAAGTCACTGTGACACTGATGTAAGAGATGCCTACCTTACTTTATAAATTTTCTTTGTATGCATGGGCACATACACACAAAATAGTGGCTTGTTGCCAAAATCTCCAAGTTCCTCTAGCAGGAGCAGAGCAGCATAGAGAATCATGGACTAACTAGGTTGGAAGATAAGTCTGGAGGCCATCAAGACCAACCTCATGCTCAAAACAAGGACAACTGGTTGGAGCATGGTGCTAATAACACCAAGGTTGTGGGTTTGAGCCCCATATGGGCCATTCACTTAACAGCTGGACTTGATAATTCTTGTGGATCCCTTCCAACTCAGAATATTCTGTGATTCTGTGACAAACTTCAGAGACAGATCAGATTGCTCAGGATCTTGTCTGAATATTCTTAAAGGAGAAGATTTTATCATTGGAGTGATGCCTTTAGTGCTAAGTAAAACTACCCAGTTTGATAGCTCAAGAATTATTCATCCCAACAAAATCAAGCAAGGGCAGCAGGAGGCCAGCATGGGTGAGCAAGGAACTCCTGAAAAATCACAGAATAGGTGAAAGAAGGAAGAGCAGTCCCAGGAGGAATGGAGATATACTGTCTGACTGTGTAAGGATGGGGGTGGGAAAGCCAAAGCCCACCTGGAGCTCAATGAGGTGAGGCAGGTGAAAGGCAGCACAAAGGTCCATAAGCAGCAAAAGAAAGACATGGGGAAATGTCGGTCCACTGTGAAGAGCAGAAGGGTCTTGGTGGCAACAAAGGACACAGAAAGCCCAAGGTACTGAATGGTATCTTCAAGCTGTGCCCTTACTAGGAAGACCAGCCTTTAGGAACCCCAGGCCTTTGAGACAAGGACAAGTGTTGAGCAAGGAGGACTTAGCCGTGGTGGAGGAGAATCAAGTTAGGACACAAGTAAATTTTAAGCAAATGCGCCACCAGGGGACCTGATGGGAGGGAGGCATGCATGAGTGCTGAGGGTGGTGGCTGATGTCACTGTGAGGCCACTTTTGATTGTCTCTGAAACATCATGGGGTGTGGGAGAGGTTCCTGAAGAGGGGAAGAAAGCAGATGTTACTTCTATCTTCAAGAAGGGGAATGAGGATGAATCAGGGAACTACAGTCACCCTCACCTTTTTCCCTGGGAAGGTGACAGAGGATATAATCATGGAAGCCATTTTCATACAAGTGAAGGTCAGGAAATCTATTTAGGAGTATTAAGCATGGATTTATAAAGGCTAGGTCATACTTGACCAATCTAACAGTTTTCTATGATAAAAACACTGGGTTGCTGAATGAAGGGAGAACAGAGGATGCTGATTGTGCTTTTATTAATGCTTCCTCTGCTGGAACACAGCATCTTCCTTGACAATCTGATGAAGCGTGGGCTAGATAAAAGGAGAATGCCATGAACTGAAAATTGACTGAACTTTTGGACCCAAAAAGTTCTCACTTGTGGTACACAGCCATTTCTGATGTTCCCCAGGAGTAGACACTGGAACTTATACTATTTAACCTCTTCATTAATGACCTGCAAAGACAAACATATTGTAGCCACACAAGCCTGCAGACAAAATAGAACTGGGCAGAGTGTCTGAAACACCAGTGGGTTGTGCTGTTGTTCAGAAAACAGCTGGGCCAAGAGGAACCTCACAATGTTCAGCAAAGGAACATGCCATATCTCGCAGTTATTTCTTGAAGAGAAATAACTCATGCACGTTACATGTTGGGAGCTAACTGATTGGGAGGTGGCTTTGTACAAAAAGGCCCTGAAAGTTGGACACCAAGTTGACCACAAGCCTGCAATGTGCCCTTATGGCAAAGAAAGTGCTAATTTGGGCTGCATTAGGCAGAGCATTGCCAGCAAGCTGTAGGATGTGATCCTTCCTCCCTGCTTAGCACTGCTGAGACTCAGTACAAGAAAGGCATATAATGGATTGAAGAGTTAAGGAAAGGGTCAAGAAGATGATTAAGGGACTAAAGCGTCTGTCACATGATGTGGGGGCTGTTCAGGCTGAAGGACAGATGGTTCAGGGGGATCTTATAAGTATGTGTAAGTAAGTGATGGGGGGTGGGTGTAAGAAAGAGGAACCAGACACAGGAAAAATTTCTTCAATGAAAGGGTTTCTAAGAATTGGAATGGGCTGCCCAAGGAAGTAATGGAGTAACCATCCCTAGAAGTGTTCAAGAAACAACTCAATAGTTTAGTTTTAATGGTGTTGTTTGATCAAAGTTTGGACTCAATGATCTTGGAGGTCTTTTCCAACCTTAATTGTTCTATTATTCTGTGATGTTTCAGTGGTGCACAGTGCAGAGAGAAGAGAAAATTAGGACAAAGTGAAGGAAATAAATTTTTTTGTTTACTCTTCAGGTGATCAAACAATAGAACAAGTTTCTGAGAGAGATTGTGGGATGCCCATTCCTGAAGATAATAAGGACCCAACTTATTAAGGATCACAACCCTAATCAACCTGTTGCTGTGTACTGTGCCGTGTATTCACTATTTGCTGTGTACTGTTGTGTGTGGTTTTGCCTGTGTTTCTATCCTTTGTACCTTAAGGCAGCCTCTTATCATGACCTGCTCTCATGGGTTGAGCGCTGGCGCAATGCCAGTGCACCCATGAGTATATATTGTTACCAACAACTGCTGTGAGATGTGACCAGGAACAGAGCAGAGCAGGCCCAAAACTTAGAGATAGAAAGAAAAAACTTTATTAAACTACAAAAGCACAAGAAACACACACAGAAAGCAGAATGAAAACCTCCCAAAACATTTCTCCTCCTCCCCCAATTTCCACCCTTCCACAATCAGACAGCACCTCGGGTTCTCAAACAAGTCATCATCACTCAAAGAATCAATTCTGAACTCATCAAGGGAGAGAGGAGTCTCTCTTGCACCATAGACCCCCACAGGAAACACAGTTGAACGCTTCCATGTTTCCTTGTCACCCATGGCTCCACCCGGAGAGAAATCTGCCATGGTGACACCCTCCTTTCCATGTCCAGTGCTCTCACCACTTTCCAAATGGACCAAAGCTGCATATAGGGCTCCTTTAAGGACGCTTGGCCAAGTACCAAAACCCAACCATTTCTCATTTTCGGGACAACTGCATCCCCCCCATTTCTCCCCTGGGGCTGAGGGTCTCGAGAGCAGAGCTCTTCATCCCTGAAGACAGAGGGCACCACCACACCCTCTCATCCCTGCTCTGTTCACTCCACTCC
>VXBC01013226.1:306369-354997 GCA_013399945.1 Ploceus nigricollis
GTGGCTGGGCAGGGGATGTCTGCGCTCCTCCACTGACCGGAACCAAAGAGAGAGCTCCTGTGGGAGTTCCGGCTTTTAACCCCCTGTGTTCTCAGAGCACTGACTGGCTCAACCACAACTTCCTGAAAAAACTCACTTCCCCCTCAAACTACGACACCTGCCTTGGGTGTGACCCAAGTCAGGGCAAAGGAGCTTAGTCCCACTACCCATGGACAGAAGTCCTGAACATCATGTCTGGCTGATTCATGGTTCCTGTACCATGAATTTGCTCTCTTTATGTGCATCGTTCACTCATGTGGAAAGCTGCTTGACTCCTTCAAAACAGAAAACTAATGCCATCATCAGATGGTTTCTAGTTCCCCAAGGAAAGCTAATTACTTTAAAATGTAAAATTTAATCTCAACAGATTTGTTATATCAAGCCTCAGGGCTGCTGATCTCAGAGAGTCCAGGAACTCAGTATGAAACCGGGGTACTAGTGCATGAAGAACTTTACTGTTCATGCTACTTAATAAACATCTCAAGTGTCTGAGTTCCTAATGAAGATTTTCCTTGCCTATACATCAGTTCAGTTTAGGGATAAAATGGCCTGAGATAGTCTGGAATAGGATAATGTCAAGGAAAGGCTAACAGGCTGAAGGTGGGTTTTGGGAACTTCATTTCTCCAATGAACATCTAACAGAAGTGCTTGGCCTCTGTAGGGTGATTAGAAAAGCCACAAGGAAGAGCTTATTATTCCTTTGACATGATCAGAAAAGAGGCTGGGTTATTCAGTGTCCCTATAGTGTTCTTATTCACAGAACAGAAAGTTGCCTGATAGTATGGTCCTAGCAGCATGTCTAATTTACCGTTCTTTTTGAGCATTTCAGTCCACAAGCAGTGAAAAATGTCAGCTAAGCAGAGGCAGCTACAAGAGGCGGTCAGGCAGCCTCATTTGTGTGACAGCCTTTGGTCAGAGCACTGCCTGGGCCAGTGTGTGGCTGCAGAGAGGGAACAGGGCTTAGTGCCATGTGGGCATGGCTGGGTTGCTGTTCTATACCACCTACAACATCACTGCAGGTGTGGTTTCAGGGGGAAGAAAGGGTGAACATCCCTGAACACAAAACGTTTTTGCCTTCCTCTATCCATTGGGAAGGTTGTCAGGATCAGCCCTGCCCCTGCCTGTCCCATCCTCTGGTGCCCATTGCCCTCCTGCTCGTCCAAGACTTGACTCAGGCACACGGTGCTGAAAAGCAGCGCTGGTGCAGGAGGCAGCTGCACGGAGCAGAGCGGTGGAGGAGAGCCCGAGCCCAGCCGAGTTTGAGCTGAGCTGAATGGGGGCTGAGTGGAGCTGGGTGGAGCTGGGTGGAGCCGGGTGGAGCCGAGTGGAGCCGAGTGGAGCTGGGTGGAGCAGTCAATAGCGCCAGGGCCGGTACTGGAAACAGCTGCACAGAGTTGAGTCCAGCGTCCGAAGCGGTGGCGCAGTGTGGTGGGGACAATCATACTTCCATATTTTCAGGGGTTTGTCTGTCATTGTTTTCTGCTGTCTCAGGCTCAGGGACAGAGAGAGTGCTGTGGTGAGTGCCTTCCACCTTGTCTTTGTCTGGGGACAGCCATGTTGTGCCAGGCATAGGAAGAGCCACCATTTTGGCTTTGTCCCAGGGCCACGTGGAACTAAGTCGAGATGGTGAATACCTTTTGTAGGTAAACCACCTTCTCTTTTTATGTACTTTTGTTAATAATATTGCTGCTGTTACTGTGCATCTCTTATTCTGTTGCTTGCTGCTTTCAGTAACTTGCTATCTCAACCCATAGTCTCTGCCTTTGTCCCTCTCTTACTGGAAGGGAAGAGGATTATTTGGAGTTTAATTTCTGGCTGGTGTTAAACCACGATGTTGTGGAAGCACTGCTGATTGTGTGCTGAGACAAAACCAAAGGGACAGACACTCTGCTCTGCAGTTTTACTCTCAATGAAGGACCCTTCAACAGGGCATCTGAGCAGTCTTAGGAGTGGAAAAATATTAAACCATTATAACAAGATTAGCTAAATATTTCCCTGTCAGAGACACTGAGAAGGTAAGTTTTTAATGGTCAAAAGTGCTGGACATTGTCCCAAGAGAAATCATGAAAACAGAGTCCAAAAGATTTATAAATAGCCAATAAATATATTGTTTTGAGCATACTGTATATAGACACTGGATGGTCTAGATGATTTAGAGTCCTTTGTAAATCTGAATATCCAGAGGGAGAAATATTAAGAAAAGAGGGAATCTGTATTATAACCAATGCATTTTTTCCACTTTTCTTGTGCAGAAGAATGAGAAAAGCTATATAATTTCTATGAAAGAGCATATTGCAAAGACTGATTCTTTCAAGATCCCTTTGGTTAAGCAAAACTGCATCCATCATCCAGAGCTCGCTCTCTCCAAAACATGGATTCAGCTTGGAGTCATCATCTTCTTCTTAATAATTTTTGGGTTATTCTCTGGCCTCCTGACCCAACTTAAAATACTTGTGTCAACTTCCTTTTATCCTGATACTGAGATGAAACGGATACATTATTTACATGCGAAATTACTCAAAAAAAGAGCAAAGCTACAAGAGAAAACTGGGAAGAACATGTTTGCAAGAACGGTAAGCCATGAGCTCTGGGGAAAAAATAAACCTTCTCATTGGGTGGTAGCCAGATCCAGGAAATACTTAAACACTTGTTAATTTCAATTATGTGCTAATAGACTTTCCCCAATGGTTGGGAGCCAGAGACATGTTGTCTAATGGTAAAATTAGATCATCCAATCGTTTTTTTCTGTACTTCAGTACACATGCCTCAAACTGACACTGGTATGCTCAAATGACTATGTGCTGGCAAGAAAATACTTCTCAGATTCAAAGTCCTCCAGAGAAGAAACTTTCGTTTCATGAACATATGAAAAGCACTTAGAGTATTCCTGCAATCTAGACAGCAAGTGCTAGGCAGTAAGAGCAGCCCTAAATGTAGGGAAAGATATTCTGGTATTGCTTAACAATATGGAAAGTGATATATTTCTGTTTTAAAACACAGTGTGACTGCATATACTATTAGGAAACAGAACTTTTGCTTGCAAAAACATTTATTCTGTACATATGTATATATATACGTACACACACACACACACATACACACACACACACAAATGGAAACAACTAACACACATGCATATACCTATGGCATATCCAGATAGAAAGCTGCAGACATATAGTTTGTTTAAGTTAATTTTTTTACAGCCTTCAATACTGACTATACAGGGTATTAGTGTCTGGGTGATCTTAACTCAGTAATACTATAATACAGATCATTTTTCCATTTTTTCAGGTCAACTTTTGGTTTCCAATACTCAAGGCAAGAGAGGCAGTGAGGAAGAAAGAAAGGAGTGTAGCAGAATGACAGGATGATGTGAAAGAGACCAAGTGAATCTTTGGATATGGCTGAGATGCTTTAGCTCCACCTGTGTTTTGCACCATTTTTCCTATAGAATATCAATTGTAAAATGTAAAAATTTCACACTCAAAGACAAGAATTTCAGACTCAAAGCAGCAGAATTTTGGAAAAGATGCCATTGTGGATAGTGTGCAGTTCACCACAGATTGCTCTGGATTGCATTAACAATTTTTTTCAGCTTGGAGTTTGCATTATCTGGTACTTGAGAAAATAATGGATGATCTGTTCCTCTGTCTAAAAGCAATAAAGTAGTTTGGAGCATTTAGGACTGCACCAGAAACCTCTTTGGGCTGAGCTAACAGAGGATGTAATGACAGCAGCAGGTTTGTCTTCTTCACGTTTGCCAGACACTGAAGATAGAAGACACAGCAGAGGCTGTATATCCATTCCCTTCTGGGATGGCCAAGAACTGGGTCTTAGATGTTTCTAGACATTTTTATGTATTTCTCAAGCCTCAAGCCACTCAGCCTGGATCTTTGCCATCCCTAGTTTCTAGTCTCCTACCTAGTCACCCACCCAGAATTCCTTACTTGGTCTTATATCGATGAAAAGGCAAACCCCGGTGGGAAGAAAACGAAGTGATGTCCGCGCAGATCAGAAGGCTTTGGAATGCTGAACGTTCTCTTTATTAAAACTATACTAAAATATATTAATATACTATTTAAAGAGATACTGTTCTCTACTACATACTTCTTACTTATCTATCAACTCTAACTAAAACTCGTGACCCTCTCGCTCGAGTCCAGACACAGCTGGCTCCAATTGGTCACTCTGGGTAAACAATCTCCGAATCACATTCCACAGGGGAAAACAGGGAGCAGAGATAAAAAATTGTTTTCTCTTCTCTCGGCTGCTTCTCCATGTCTTTCCCAGCAAATCCTTGGGAAAAGTTGTGCCTTGCTTTTCTCTGTAAAGAGAAATGAGGCGATAGTCTTAGTCCCCGCTTCTGCATATCCATAGACTGTGTCACTAGTGCGGATTGTTTGATGCCTTTGATAATCGTGGGAGGTCATGTAAAAGGCAGAAGTGAGAATGGTCACAAGAGCTAGAATAGAGAGGAATCAGGTGCTGTGGGTGCAAACAAGGTATCTTTAAAGGGTGAGGCATGTAAGTAGAGTGAACAATGTTTCAAATCTTGCAGACTGAGGAAGCTTGCAGAAGAGACAAAAATGGGCTTAATTATGCTGCATAAGCACCAATGACTTCAATTCAATTCAACTGAACCAATACTGAAGTGCTTCACCTATTCAACCAATATTGGTGATGTGACCTTCATATGATACAAGAGCAAATGCAAAACGCCTAAAGACGTAGGAATGACTTATGTAGCTTTAGAGATTTAATGTAGAGCTAAAAAATGTACCCAAAATATTTCTGATTTTCAGCCACAGCCAACTTCCTTTTTTAGTCTGAATAATAGGAAATTCTGCTCTCTTCCTCTATAATACATGCATGGTTTCAGGACAGTCATTGATCAATGTCTCTGTTATCTGAATGAATTAAGACTTAAAACTCTCCAGTAGCAAGTGTCAGAAGTTATTTTGCACTTAAACCACTGAAAACACAGACTGTTTTTCTTTGAACCTTCCAAAGTCTCACTTCTCCATGCATGCAGGTGGTTCAGGTTGCTGGTGTGACAACAGTTTGTCTCTGGGAAACGGTGCTGGATTAAAGCCATGCATTACTGAGGGTTGTGCTGAATGTCTCAGAGAGGCCTGACTATGTCCTTTTTGCTAAAGTGGGACAGCCCTGAATAGTAGCAGAATGTCAGCTTGTATTTTAGGTGCTACTGTCAAGCAGCAGTAGCAAGAAGCATTCTGGTAAGAGAGAAGCAATTAGAAGGTTGCTCTGAATTTGGACTCACAGAACAGAATTGCTATCCAGGTACTATTGATAAAAGGATCACACTCTTGTTATCATTGCAGATGAAAGGGGAAGAGTTACATGTCAATAAGAGCTAAATATTTTTGGCAGAGTTCTGACTAATTGCTGGCAGGAGTTGGATGTGCTCCTTTCAATCACAAGGGACAAGCTGGTGAGAAGCCCAAATATGTCTGATGGACAGCACTACCACAAAACACCATGCACTTATCATCAGGAGGAAAACTTTGGTTTGGAGTTTCTTGCCTTTCCTGTTTGATGGTGTTACCATTCAGATTACCTTTTCACTCTGTTGCTCTATGAGGAGCACATGAAAGCTTTGCAGCCCATGGGAATGGTTCATCAAAATGATTCAGATTTTGTCAATCTTTCGGAGAGATGCCTAAATCTTTTAGGATTTTGAGTTCTGTAGTACACTCTCAGGACAATGCCATGTCTATATTTTTCATTTACTTAAGGAAATTCAGCCAATGTTTAATATGGACGCTCCCCCCACTGCCTGCCAGGACAATTAAACATTGCTTAGTTTGCCCTTCAAATGGATAAAAACAATCTTTCTTGGGTAACTAATTGTAATTCTGTACAACATGTTCAGTTCTGGTAAATATTTTACCTAGATGCTTGACCCCACTACCAGTGACAGAAGACATGGAAAAGCCCAAGGTGTTTCTTTGTCTTGGTCTTTGCAGGTAAGACTGGGGTTTAGCCACAGACCTTTCAGACCTGAAGGAAAAGCTGGAGCAAGGAAGACTTACCCCTTGTAGTTAGAGAGCACTCAAACACACAGGAGCACTCAAACACCATGAGACATAAGGAGAGGTATCCATGGGTATTGAGGGTGCTGGTTGATGTCACTGAAAGGTGCCTTGATTTTTTGTAAAAGGTCTTGGTGATCAGGAGGCATTACTGAGGAGTGGAAAGAAGCACATGTCACTCCCATTTTCAAGCAGGGCAAGAAGGAAAATCTGAGAAACTACAGATTTGTCAGACTCATCTTAATCTGTGGGAAGGTGATGGAACAATTTCCCCTGGCAGCTGCTTCCAAACATAAAGGCCAGGAAGTTGGCTGGTATATCACTGAAACACAAGAAAAACTTTTTTACTGTGAGGGTGGTCAAACACTGGAATGGGATGCCCAGAGAGGTTTTGGAATCTCCATCCTTGGAGATACTCAAAAACCTCTAGACAGGGCTCTGAGCACTTCAGAGCAGCAAAGCTGAAGCAGATATCTCTAGAGCTGCCCGACAGTCTCAGCCATTATGTGATTATTGACTTTAACACAGCACATTTCAGGAAAAATACTAGATATGCACAGCAAAAGCTTGTTTTAATTTGTAAATATGCTGTGCCAGCATATAGGATGCCACCTGACAAATATTGTTACCATTACACTCAGACAAGTCACATACTTGAGTGGACTAATGCACACTTTGTTTCTGTGATCATACACATGCATACCTGTATGCTGAACATGACCTGAATGGCAGGCAAAGGAGATAAGTTTGCTCTCCCCCCATCTCCCTAAACGTGTTTTATCAGGGAAAATGGCACATTCTGCACCTTTTTTTTTTAAATTTTTTTAATAAATCAAATCTACCTTCTAGGCCTCAAAGACACTGAGTTTTATCTCAGCAGTAGGACAGTTCTTACCCTGACCTACAGTACTAGACCTATTCCTTCAGCTGCCCAGTGTCTTTCTTTAGCTGTACAGATGAAAAAGCAGGTCTGTCACTCCCCTGAAATTACGCAGAGACATACTTCTCATTCTCTCCAGACCTTATTTTCTTTTTGTTTTCTTCCATTTGATTCTGTCATATGAGCAGGGGAAGTCTAGGGTTTGTTTATCTTCAGCTGTCTCCTCTGCAAGTTGTTCAGCTATTTCCTTGGCCTCTCTACTAACCATAACCCTCAACCACAGGATTCAGTTGTTCCTTTTTCTTAAAAAAAAGTCTATGGGTTACAATAAAAACCAGTGTTCCACCCACAATTATTTCTTTTCCTCTTTTTGCCTATCCTCTCCTCAGATTTCCTACATTTTATTTTGGCTCTTCTGTCATTCATAGTCTTCTTTCCTCTTTTAGTATGTTTTCTTCTCCTTCACCGTTCTTTCTCATCCATGAAAGCATGCAATGCTTTTCTTTCTGCTGAGCACAATGGGACTTTAAGTGCAGTTGAGATTTTTATTCATTTGTTGGTATAATAGAAATCTATTAATATCATGTTACTGGGCTTTGTTTCTAAATTACTCTCTAGGGCTTGTCAGAAACACATTCAGCAGTAAGAATCTGAGAAGTCTGGATTTGGATTTTTTACTCAGTCATCTCTGTCATTCTCTCAGCTCATAGCAGAACTCAACTTCCTTTTTAAACATCCTTCACTAGTGGAGGAGTTGTTTGATTTACTGTAAAAAATCCTCCAATTGGATCAAATCTGGTTTGTAAAATTAGTGAAAGGCTGACCTGATTGTCTTGTGAAGGTAATTCAGAGAGACATGCTAGTGCTCCTGACCCTCCTGACAAACAAGGACATTTCCTTTCAGCAGCTGTGTTTATGGACCTCTCCTTATCAGCACCCCATACCCCCAAACCTGGCTGGCTTTTAAAGCTAAGCCAAGCTAAAGGCTTCTTTTCCTCTATGCTGGTTTTGTTTCAGCATTTCATGTGAGCAGCTGGGTGTGCAAAGGATGCTGGGTTATAACTGCTGTCACCGTGACCCCTGCTCTGTCAATATTATCACATTGACTCGCTGCTTTCATCGCAGTTTAAATAGCCCAGAGATGCAGTTAAAAAATAAATGGATAATCAAAGCTTTTCCTCTAATTCTGTTTTACATCGCAAAAGTGGAGAGTAAGGACCAAAGCATCACTCTCTGCTGCTGATAAAATAAAGCCTGAAAACAGGGATGTTTCTGTGGCTTTAGGGGCACAGATTTCAAACCGTGAGCACGCTTCATGGGTGCTGCAGTGCATGACAGTACCTTCCTCCTCTTTCACTGCTGATACCTTAGACCTGCCCTGCCCTCCAGTGGCCCAGTGCAGCCACAGGGCCCAGGATTGCTGCTCTGCAGAGATCCACCCGTGATGCTTCAGGCTGAAGAGAGAAGAGCTGCAGGTGTGGGTGTTTGCACCACAGCTGTGAGTTTCACGGGTGGTGAGCTGAGTGCCAGCAATAAGCGCATACCGTCCATATGAGGCTTTCTCTGGCAAATGACGGGGATGAAAGCAGTATTGTGAAATCAGGGATCAGATCTCCCAAACTGCTTTTCTGCTCCTGCCTGGAATCCACATCACCAGGGAGAATGGAGTACTAAAGATCCCAAATTTCTGTCTGGGTGGGGAGAGAGATGAAAATATGGTTAACAGAATTTTTTCCTTACTTTAACAAAGTGTTTGAATCTTCAACCTTTCCATAGAAGAAAGAGATGGAAACCAGTAGCATTCCAAGGAGAAATGCTAAGCAAAGAAAGGATGTTCTGTGTTTTAGTCTCGACAAAACAGTTCCTTGGCTCCTCTGCAAAGACACTGCTTCATAGAAAAAGGGTTTTAATGCAGCAGTATCACCGTGTCTCTAAGTAATCAGAGTGACCAACAGAATGAAGGAAGAGTCAAAGCAAGCAGACCTCTTTCTCAGTAGGTGGTGGAGAAGCCTGAGGATTATGGCTAAATGAGATAGGATTCAAACATCTGGGAAAGCAATTATTGTCTTACTTTCTCATGAACGGCTCAGGACAACTGTGTGGGCTGCAGAAGTCATCTCTAAACCACCTTTCCAACTTGGTTTGTGGCATCTTTTTTCTTAGCACAACATTTATAGAACAGAGCAACAACTTGAGAATGAAATGAGCAAGTGATAGCTCAGGGATGAGATTGTAGAATGAATTCAGAAGTCTTGTCAGAGTCTAGAGACTGAGGTACAACTGAGAGACCAGTCAGCGCTTCTTCCAGTGCTCCAGTTCAGGACCTGTGCTTACATAATTGTAATCCCATTGAATCCCAAACTATATGCCTACTGAAAAATCCCATACTACTCTTGGCTCTGCTGTCATTCCTTACTGGTGTTTTGGAGTAGAGACCTGGGCAGTCCCAAAATTATATCCCTATGAAGATCCCACCATTATAGCCTAGCACATGTAAGGGGAAAAAGAACAAGGATGACAGAGATTTGCAATCTGACAGTTTCAATATTAGTAGGAGTGCCTGAATGGCACAGTTGAAATTCTTTTGATGTCACACAGTTTCTCAAGGGCTATTACTTGGCACCTTGTGGCTTGAGGCAGGATTCAGGTACTAGGGCCAGCATGTGTCATGGCAAAACAAGTATTCATAAATATAACAAACCTGACAAGCTCAATAGCTTGTTGCACCCAAGAATGCAAAAATACAGCAGATGATTTGGTGTAAAACTCAGTTCACAATATGTAGGCAATTTCTTTCATCTGCACAATAGTTAAGACTCACTGGAACTAAAAAGTAGGTATTTCTTAAACAAAAAACAGTATAGCCCTTTAGGAAGAAAAGTCCATGATACAGAGCAGTAAGTACGAACTTTGTTAAATATACAGGAGGAAGCTCACTCATTTCTAATCTAATAAAAATTAGTAGGAAACCAAAAAGTATCATACATTTTTCCATAGATAATACATGTTCATAGTTTGGAGATTACTCTTATCAAATTTCTGCTCTTCCTCCAATGTAGCAAAGTATTAATTAGAAAAAATGGATTGACGGTTGACCTGCACTGTTGATGAGACAAAACATAAGAAAAGACAGGCATTCTTCATACAAGAAAGTTCCAGTTCTGAGAGGCAAAGATGGGCTGAGTGGAAGGCAGCTGCAGAGTAGAAGTCTGCACCATAGTTACACAGGCTGTATAATCTTTGTAGCCAATGGAGAAAAACAAGCATTGAAAGAAAACTGCTCTCCTCATCCCAAAGAACAGCTCCAGACAGATTTCTCTAACCTGTGTGAGATCTTGCTGCAGAGACAAAAAAAGTTGCAGAAGCATCTCTCTCTCTGTTGATTGTAAAGGGAGACTGGACAACAAACTGAGATGCAGAGTATGACAGTACAGAAATCTGTACTGAGCAGTAAACTCTGTTTCCTTGTAATAGTGCTGGATTGATGGTTCTGCTGTTCTGCCACCCCGAAGATAAACCTGAGAAATGGGAACTGGTGCTAGATCTTCTCGACAATACCCATGACTATCCTCCATAATCTTATAAGAAAAACTCTCTTTTTCTGTTTAGAGACACAAGAACTACTGACCTAATAGGAGTTTGTTTTTCATAAAAGTTCATACATCACTGTATGCCTATGAAAATAGCAGGAACTGCAAGTCTGCTTTCAACTGTCAAAAATAATAGTAACTACATATGTTTAATGTGTATGTCTTAAAACACGAAGCAGTTTCTGTGCCTGTTTGTCCTGTGGATTGCAGAATACAGGTTACATTGTTTCTACATATAGGACAGCCAACTGGCTGTGCAGGTGATTTTGTATTGTTTCTCATTTCTCTCTGTGGTGTTTTTGGCTGGGGTAGAGTTAATTTTCTTCACAGAGGCTAGTGTGGGGTTATGTTTTGGATTGTGCTGGAAACAGAATTGATAATTCAAGGATATTTTCATTATCAGTGAGCAGTGCTCACATAACATCAAGGCCTTTTCTATTTCTCATCCCATCCCATCAGCAAGAGGGCTGGGCATGCACAAGGAGGTGGGATGGGACACAGCCAGGACAGCTGACCTCAACTGACCCCAGGAATACCCTAGACCATATGCTCATGCTCAGCATGTAAAACTGGGGCAAGAAGCAGGGGGAACATGGAGAGTGCTTTGCTGGGGATGCCTGAACACCTGCCTGACAATGGGGAGTCAATTTCTTGTTTTGCTTTGCTTATGGGCATGGCTTTTGCTTTACCATTTAAACTGTCTTTATCCAAACCTAAGAGTTTTCTAACTTTTACCCTTCTGATTCTCTTCCCCACCTAACTGTCAGTGTGGTACTTAGCTGTCAGCTGGGATTAAACCATGACACTCTTAAATTTTTCCCAGTGGCAGCTGCTTAAAAAGAAGAGCTATTACATATGAAACTGCAACTTTAAACAACACTCCAGTTCTCCAAATCAAAATTTGTCTAGACGTGGTAGCACAATCATGCCTCTGAAAGTACTACAACCTCTGAAAATGGAAATTAGATAAATTGAGCAAAAGAGATTTTTTTTTTAAATTAGGAATCCTATCCTAAAAAAACCAAAGTATTAGTTACATTGGGAAAAACTTAATTTTCAGTTAAAAGGGTTTTTTGATATTAATGCATTATGGTTTTTCTCTGGTGATCTCACTTCATAAGCCTTCAGGTGATGGGTGTGTGTCTCTCAGTAAAGCTAGAATACAAACTATTACTGTAGGTGAATTCACAAGTATGGTTGGCATAGGTTTGCCATTTTCCCTTGTTTCTCAACAAGGGAAATAGCTGAACCCACCAGAAAAAGCTTGGTGGTGCAGTTGGCAGGGACAAAATATATAAAGTTCTTTAAAGTGACATAGAGATGTGGCAGCAACTCTAAAATAGTGAGTGTTCTGAATCAGCATATTTCTGTACCGACCCCTTCCAGATAGGGAAAATTAAAAAAATAAAATTCAGCATCTACTCTCAGATGCAGCAATCTCTGCATTGCCAAGCACAACAGAGATCTTCCTAACATATAAAATTAGTGAATTAGGATTCATCTCTTGGGACCCATGAAGCAGGAGTTTTAAAAAATGTTCTTAAACACCACTGTTCATTGCTTTTACTTTATTAGGTAGCTGATACCTTCTAAAGATAAACATTAAGAAATACCATCCCAAAACTTACATACTTTTAAGAATATACAGAGCTGTTGCCACATTATAATTGTAGGGGTTTTTTTTATTATTACTCCATTTTCTAAAAAGGATTTTCCAATTCTTACAGCAAAAGTATTTTCAAAGATAAATTTCAAAGACAATTTTATGTAGGAAACCAAGTATAATGCTTATTGGTCACTGTTGTTTCATGTTGGCTCTTGAGAAGTTGATTGTGGATTGATTGCTGGACCCAGAAGGAACTGCTGGTGGGGGCAGCAAGGTCATTTTCATTTGCTTTTATCTACAGAGAAGAAAAAGACAGTACAATATCATTTTTCAAAAGAAAATCTCTTCTTTGCAATTTGTCACTCAGAGGTAATAATGGAGAAGGAGTGCTAGGAGCTAGAAAGAATGATTATTGCTCCCTCACTCTACTGAAGCTTTAGCCTTTTGTCCTCTCTATTAGAAAAGCTTTTCCCTTAGGACAGACAAAAACAAATAGGATACTGCACTCTGTTGCTGCTACTGATGCCCTGGATGAGGTTCACTGTAAGGTAGCTTTACAGAATGATACCATGAAATGTGGAAAAGTTAATTTCACCCTCCTACCATAGCAGGTTTATTCCTGTCCCATATTAATTAGCACTAAGAACAGACTCGTTTTATCTGAGGTACAAACTGGGGCTTTCTGTTCACCTATTGGGAAATCATCTCTCAAACTAGCTGATCTCATTTTTGGTACACATTTGCACCCAAAACTTCAGCTTGGATTTTGGCATGCTTCTTGTCACTCACTGTTCCCCCAGCCCATATTAATCAACTCCTCTGCTGTAGCAGACAGCATTGCAGCTGCAGTTGGCACACAGCAGCAGCATGGCTCAACCGTGCTTGCTGAAGGACTTGCCTAGTTTTTACCTTTTCCTGAAGCATTTCCTCTGCTTGTTAAACAGTGGGAGAGTGAGGTGCTGTTGCTAGTCCTTGTTCCCAGCTGCCTCACCCCACTCATATGCTGCACTGCATTGATCTTTGCTTGGTTCTCCTAAGAGACACTTCAACTCACCAAGGCAACAGAAAACTAACACAGAAAACAAAGCTAATTGATTTCTGTTCACAGAAAGATCTGCCAAGCACCAGGGCATGTACAAGGACTGTCAATAACCAAGTTACACACTGTGAACACTGGAGAGGAGGGAAGGGGAGATGCTGGGTGTTACTCCTGTTAGCAATGATGAGCTCACACTAATTCAAACACTGCTGGCACTGCCTGCAGCACCTTTATTTGTGGAATCACAGAATGGTGTGGGTTGGAAGGAAGCTTAAAGGTCACCTAGTTCCAGCCCCTCTGCCATGGGCAGGGATACCTTCCATTAAACCAGGCTGCTCAGATCCCCATCCAACTTGACCTTGAACACTTCCAGAGATGGGACATCCACAAATTCTCTGGATAACCAGTTCCAGTTCCTTACCAACTTCACAGTAAAGAATTTCTTCCTAATATCTAATCTAAACCTACTCTCCATGTAATTCCATTCTACCTTGTCCAACTACTCCATGCCCTTGTAAAAAAAATCCCTCTCCAGCTCTCTTATAGGCTTCCTTAAGGTACTGAAAGGCTGCTCTAAGGTCTCCCTGGAGCCTTCTCTTTTTGTGAAGACAGCTTTTGTTTTTGCAAAACAAATCTGTCAGCTTAACCCAAACAGCACATTTGCTGGGGGGCTATTTTCTGTAACACAGAGACACTAACAAATTTAATTTTTCACATCAAGTTGTTTGTAAATTTGCAAGTGAAACAGTCATGCTTCATTTTGTACTCCTGTTGCTAACTGAACTCAGGTTTTTGTATGGACCTTCATACCCATGTCTCAGTCTAACAGCTAAACTTCATCAGTTTCTTTCAACTGAACTTTTTAAACAAGGTTCCAATCACAATGAGGTTCTCCATGCCTGGGATGCCAGATCTTTTTGTTGAATTTAGAGATACCAAGACAACTCAGCTTCTGAGAGGGCCTATTTCAGACAAGCCTATCACCAGATAGACAGCCTGCTACCCCTTTTGTTTTCTTGAAGTTTCAGAGAAGTATTAAGTAGTCTTTACTAAGCAAAGGAGATGGTTACCTGCAACAGCCAAAGCTGGGGAATGAGCCTGTTATTTTCGCATGACAGGTGTTCCTGAGACCGTGCCTGTATATGGTGTCCTCTTGACAGGAACAGGTTGGCATACCTGCAATAAAATATTTTAAATCTTTCACTATTTTGTCTTCTCTTGCAATTGCTAATTGGACAAAATTGAAATAGAAGTCCTATGATAATCCGTCTTTCTATGAAATGCATCCCAATACTTTCATGCAACTTCTCTCTGGAAAAGATCTCTTGCACTGGGATTAAGCTGTTCAGTTCTCAGCTTTCATCAGGAGCTGGGTGGCTAAATCTGCTCAAAGCTGTAACAATCCAATTCTAAATCCATTTTTTAAAGAAACAACAACATGTTCCACCTCATTTTACGGATTCTTCTATTTTTTAGAGTGTTCACATTTTCCAGTGATGTTTTTAACACATCAGGTAAGAGAGGTAAATAAATATCAATGAAACAAAGCAAATTCTGCCTTGTGTAGATATCTATCACTCACTATTCCAGTTGCTGGCTGTGGGAGGCTGAGCCGTTTGAAAAATCACTTCTGAAGACATGCTGCAATTGATATTTGGGTTAAGAGAATATTCTCTCTAGCTTTGATGGGAAATGGAAACCACTATGTTCATGGAAGTCTTTCAGAATTGTGTAATTATAAAATTTCTTACAAATTTCAGTTTGGTTTAGTTTTGATACTGTATCATGTGTATGAACGTACAGGCAGTTCACTACATCCTGTGAAATTGTGGTCTTTGGAGGAAAGCATCATTCAGCCACTTTTACATGCCCTTCTCAGTCCATCAAGACAACAGCAGAAAGAAATATACAGAATTATTTTGGGAGCATTTCACTGGGCCCTATTTTACCTGGATTCAGCTTTTAGATCCTGCAGTGAATCCCATTGATTCAGGTGGTGATTTTAAAATGTACTTACTCAGTGTGCTTTTGAAAATCCTATTCACAGTACACTAAGGATGCAAAAGCATCATGGATGCTTGCACAGTAAATAGGCACTGAAAATCCAATCTTTATGTATTTGAAATATTTCTCTTAAAAAAAATAGAAGAGAACAAAAGCTTAAACAGAGCTATCTTGCTTGGCCCTGCAGTGCCCTTTGCAGATGTTCCGTTTTAACACATTCTTGCTGGAACACAGCAAAATGTTCAACACTCTGCAGGGTTTAGCTCAAAATATCTGATCCATGAAAGAATTAGAAAATTTCTTATTTCTTTCTTCGTGCAATATTTCTTCCTGCATATGAAATTTGGGCTCTCTGACTTTCAGTGAAATCAGTGATGAAATGTAGCAGTTAGATTACTCAGAAGCAAAACTTTGTCCACTTTGATTGCAAGTAGGACGTGTTTATTTTTAAAAGTACTGAGGCTTAGTTCACAAGCTGGACAGACTACTGTAAGAGCAGGAACTAGTCTATGATATTTTTCTGTAAGAGAAAAAGCAATAAAATTTGAGTCCTTAGTTTCCTTTCCTCCCACCTTGGCATATTTTGATTAGTAAGGAAAATTACCATTGAATCCCCAAACTTCTTTTCCCAAAAGCTAGTTATCCTCATGTTGTACAAGGCATTACAGAGATTTATTGGTTTAATTAACCTGTTCCCGCTGCCTGACTCGTTTGTAGACATATGGAGGGAATGGTGGACGAGAGACATATTTGCCTTCTCCTGCTGTGACATTGAAAACTCCACCTTCATAAACCACTTTGCCTCTTGAAACTGTCACAACTGGAACTCCATGGCAGACCATTCCTTCAAATATATTGAAGTTATTTGCCTGGTGATGTGTCTTTGCAGATATTGTCCTGTGTTTGCAAAACAACACACAAAAATTACTATGATTCTTGCATTTGACTTCATTATAAAATTTTGATAAATTGATATAGGAAGAAAATTTAGCAACATTATTTAACTACAACCCTGTACAGTACATCATAGAGCAGCTGTAAAAATAGGATAGCGCAATAACATTTCATTGAACAGTAATTGCATTTCAAAAGCATGAAGAGGGAGTCAAAAGGACAGAACTCAGCAGCCATTAAATGCAAAATTTTCCACTACAAAAGAGATTAGTGGAAAAAAAATCAGGTTGTAATATTTTCTTTGGATAACATGATTTTATTTTGCCTTGTCAAGCAAATATCTATGCACAATTCGATCAAAAAATGCTCTGACCTTTTAGCTGGAATGACTTGCAATTTCAAGTTTGAAAAGCATGGCTGCAATGTCTCACAGATTGAGTCTCACAAATAACACAAAGACCATTTCATTGGAAAGTCAGTAGACAATAATGATTTTTGGTAATGCTTAGTGTGAGCTCGACTGATTCAATGACTGGCAGCCCAAATACCTTAAGGCTGGTAAATAATAATGACATCACACTTCTACATACCTTTCCTCCAAGGGTATTAAGTAAATTAGAACTTCAGACTTCAACAGTACTCATTTGAATGATTGTATTATTGCTTTTTGTATATATAGACCTCATTCTATATGATTTCCATTTTTCTAGACAATTTTTCCAACTCCAGCTGACTACTTTAAAGGCAGAACCAATGCTAGAGCTGACTTTACTACCTGGAAGTCCAGGCTGTGTATACTTCCTTTATTGTCTATTTTACCTACTAAGCTACTTGCTATATACTGTGATAATAGACTTTGAATTTCAGTTAATTATTTTATTAACTTCCTGTATCCAAGCTTCAGATTATATATATTATTTAGAGAGTTTATATTTTTATTGTCATTTATAGTTTCTGAAAAGAAAGAAGCTTCATGCTTTTGGCTACCAGTCGGGCTTTTTCCAGGATGGGTGCTCACACAATCAAAAATCTATCATGCATATATTATAACGCATATACATGCATTCATATTATTCCAGAGGCTACATCTTTCTGCAAAAGAATTACCAAAGTCAAAAGAAATATGAAATATTAATAGATTAAAATATTGATCAAGTTGGAGAAGATTTTTTTTAAAACTTCAGTCAATATCCTTATCAAAATGAGAAAACCACAAAAATCTGTATCTTACTTGAAGTATAGCCATTTTCAAAAACAATCATACTAAATATTCAAAATGATTGCTTATAAAGAAGAAAAAAGAATTCATGGAGGGATACTGAGTTTCCTTTCATATCATTCTGTTGAACTAAGACTAATTGGTTCTGCTAAGGGCTACATTTAAATCTTGATGGTAACTGACATTTCAATGGCAATATATATATGTAAATACCATCTATGACAAGTCTACCCATAGGAGTAAAAACTTTGCCTTATACAGCACACCTTGGACAGAAAACTTATGCATGCCTGCTCACCGATATCAGCATCACCTTGTAGGTTCATGTTGGGAAAAATCAAACCTCTCTTGTTTTCACTGGTCCTATCGAATGCTCTCAAACAAATTATCCATAGCTGTTATAATAGCCCTATTAGGAGTTTCTGAATATATTCCTCTAGCTTATTGCATTACCCTTATGGGTCCAATTGCTAGAACAGTAAGAACAACTGTAATATAATAATCTTTAGCATTCTCTGCGTATATATCCTATCTACTTGCACAATAGCACTGGGACGTGAAAAGAAACATGGAGAGGGTAATTTGAGGAAACACAGAAAAATAAGCAAGATCCTTCATCAACATGTGAGCTGTTTAAATGTGCTAGAACAGGATCACTAGAGGTAACCATGCCTCAGAGGTAAGTACATCCTTCATTTAAAGGTACAAAACGAATGGAAGTTAAAGTAATATCTCTTTGTACAGCTAAACTTTGCAATAGGACAAAACACATTTCCAGAGCTTGCCTCAGCAATAAACCTCAATAGAATTCATTTACAGCTCTTCCGTTGAAATAAGCTGTTGATCACGCTGCTCTTTCTGAAGGTGAATTGTATTTTCCCTGATGGAAATCATTAAAATTTGCCTGTGATTTAACCCTTTGACATGATCAATGTCAGTAAAAGTTTCAGGTAGCAAGCAAGCAGCCAAATAGAACTAGATGATATGTTTGGGTCTGAAGCTCACAATTCAGCAACCTTATGCAACAGACTGTTTACAGCTGTATCACCAAATTCAGTAGCAGGCAGCTTAGCAAAGTTCTGATGTTTATTCTCAGCTAACAGCAAAAGCAGTTGTAACCCACTAATAATCTAAGAAACCAAGGCTGCCACTGTGGTAGAGTACAACTTAACAGCTGTCTCCAGCATCCTAAGTGATGCCTGACATAAGGGGTTACTCAGCATGAAAACACATTCTGAGGCCAGGTTTCAAAAATTTGTATTGTATTTTTAAAATAAGACTTGTAAAATTATCTAATTCTGGTTATAAATTGCAGTAGTTCTTGTTTCAAACAACCCTTTCTCAAATGGAGGCTGAGATCAGAACAATTGTTTCAACATTTAAAAGAACATTCTCCTCTACAAAGAGGATACTCTAAAGACATCAGGTCCTATCTTGTTCTTACTCACATCAGTGTTTTCATGCAGTTCACTTCAGCTGCTTTTGATACACCTGGTTGCAAAGCTATTTGAAGCTATTAATATATACATTGCCATTCCTCTAGTACCAAAGAGGAAGACATGCTTCTGAAATTGTCTTTTTTCACCACCATACTTCTGTCCAACTAATTTAGAGTTGAAGTGTAATTTAAACTAAGAACAGCTGACAGATTTGCTCTGTGTGAAGACTCAGTGACTAGTAGTACTATATTTATTTACGCTCTATGTGAGAAAGGACTTTACAGCCACTCCTAGAGTATTGTAACTAAATAAACTACAGACTGCAGCTTGAAACTTGAAAAAGAGCAGCAGCTTAGACTAATGCAGCAATACGTAGGGTTAAATTCAAGACTATACAGGTAGTCAGCTCAAGTTATGACCTATAACTTTGTTAAGGAGTTAGAGGGACCAGTTTTAATCTCAACAAACATGTCTATGCTTCAGTCAGAGATTGAAACAGTAAACAGTGAGTTATAGTTGGGCAGGAGGGGGACATGGGTGAAGGGAAACCATTAGATATTAGATTGATGCATGGGACATGAAGCTACATCAGCTCTTGAACCAAAACTTTGACTATCATAAGTATTGTCCTTTTAATTGTCAAGGTCACATAAGCAAGCAAATGAAGAATTTAATTGTATTCAGTGGAAATGGCCACATACCTCACCCAGATAGCTTTAAAAAGTTCAGAGACAGGAATATGAAGGAATGCTGTAGATGACAACCCTCAGGCAAGAATAGCTGTTCAACATTTCAGTAAAGGGAGGACACCTATTTTACAAGCAATTAATTACCTAATTAAAAACATAGTAATAAAGTCTGTAATTGAAAACAGCTGCTTTGTTGACAGCTGCCAAAGAAAACCAGTTTATGTAGGAGTGAGTATTTGAGCTGTGAGTAACTTCTCTCAATGCTTATAGTGCAGTACCTCTGAGCTTTTCAGAGCTGGGGGTAGGTGAGAAATGCCAGTTTGCTGGGGACAGTATCAGCCTTTGTGACTTGCCTCTTCTCATCACTTTCAGGTGCCTTTGAACTCGAAAAAAGAAATCTTTCACCTTTCTGTGTTTTCTGAGTCACCACTCATTTATAATGATAATTAAGAGTTTTATTGAAAAGAAAAGCAAAGAACGGGAAAAAGAAAATAGAGGAACTATAAGAAAGTCTTAAAATCTGTGTGTAAAAATGCTAGCTATAAGCCTATAATGTGGATTAAAAACCTCATGGCCTACTTTATATTAAGGAATTGCAATAACTACCTATGCAAAAATATGCAGGCAACTATTCATAAAGTTGTGTTCCTAGCCTCTTAAAAGTATCTTCAATAAACATTACTTTTGAGTAGTCATATGAATTGAGAAGATTTGTAGATAAAAAGAGATGCAAGAAGAGGCAGGAAGTTGATGTTTGGAATCAGATCAAAGTGACTTATCTGAAGAAATGGGATATTTATTTCATGCAATCATATGTCCTAAAATTCATCATTTTAAGGGGGGTAGACAATGACAACAAAATAATTTTTTTTATTATGGTTAAGTAGCTCACTTGTCAGCAATATTATCCAGTCTGGTCCTACCAATTGTTTCCAAGCTGATACAGAATGGAAGTGAACGTTTTTGAAAAACTGTGGGCAGAAGAGAAGCAGTAATGAAAAAATAGCTTGCAGAAAAGCATACAAAAAGAGAACACAAATTAGTCTATTCAACGACTAGAGAAGATCTTGAAGTGTTTACAAGGGAAAAAAATCAAAATTATGTCAGGGGGAAATAAAGAATTATTTAATTTTTTGGGTAACATTTCTGAGATTCACTTCTCTGAAGAGATGAAGTGCTATTTTGGAGACAGCAAGTTACTAGGGAAACAAACATCAAGCACTCTCAGAGAGGCTTATCTTGTTACAGGTCACAGAACCAGTGTCACTGAGGTTGGAAAGCATCTCTGGAGATCATCTATTCCAAGCCCTCTGTTCTGATCAGGGTCAGTCAAAGTAGGCTTCTCAGGGCTATGTTAAATTGGGTTTTAAGTGCCTCCAAAGAGGGAGATCCACAATCTCTGTGGGCAACCTGTGCCAGTGTTTGATCACCATCACAGAAAAACAATATTATTTATCATGTTGAAATGCAATTTCCTATATTTTAATTTGTGCCGATTGTTTCCTTCTCCCCATTTTCTTAATTTGAGATAAGATATCTCTGGCGGGGTTCTGGTGAATTAGTGTACATTCATGCATGCACACTGCTTTCACTTGTGCAGAAGAACATAGGGCTATTGAAAATGCCAGAACATACTGGTCCTATGCATAGATATTTGTACGCCACTTTATTTCATTTTGTCTCATTGTGATTAGATGCAGTCATCCATATATTCAGTATTCAAAATTATGCTCATTCATCAAAAGAGTAAGACAGTTACAGCATTATTTATTCTAATCTTCTGCTAACATCTTGGTTTCTTCCTCTCTTATGTTACTAAAAATTACAGGCACTTACTTGGCAGAGTGCTTAAACATTGTAACGTCCCCACTTAAGCCTCTGATGCTGAAGGCTTGACTACAAATGAGACAGACATAGACTACAGATTTTAGTTCTAAGAAATGCAAAAGATTTAGCCATGAATATATCTGCATGGAAGCAAAGGCATTAAGGGAACATATGCCAGAAGACAGGGGAACTCTGACATTTTGCTGATTCACACCCAGTCACTGTTTCCCTTAAAATGCAAAAATACTAGAAACAAACTAGAAAACACATCTTCCTCTGTCATTTCAGGCAGGTAGATTACAAACTGACCTGTTCTTTTCCTCCCTCCCATCCCCACTAAAGGCTTCCTACACCTCCTGCTGGTCAGGGGCCCCAGTCTGGCAGCTGTACTGGGGCTGCAGCCACCACTGCCCTGCTCAGGGCTTGAGCCCAGCTCCACCAGCACATGTGGGGCACATGCTGGGCCTGCCAAAGTGGGCCACTCCAGCAATGCCCAAAGAGGATGATGTTATCTGCACAGCCAGCTCTGCCTTTACAATCAGAAGTATCTAACTTCTCAGCTATATTTAATGAGGGAAAAACCCTGGGGAATGTGGCTTCCCAATTTGCATGTTGTTATAATGAAGTGGCTGGACTTAGAAAGTTAAGCTCTATTTGAGACAGGTTTTTTATCCTTATGGGTGTTTGATCTTGCTTTTGGGACCTGATCCAGGGTTTACTTGCAAGGCTCTGACAGGTTACAGTGAATTAATTGAGCTCTAATATCTGCTGGGAGCTGGATGTCTCTTTACAAGATCTTTAGGACCTTCTGCCCCTGCTTTACAAGGGATGCTCAGTTCTTTTCACTGCCTGAATTGGGCACTGCAGTATTTAGATTCCTTGTTGAGCATTTCTGAAACAAACCCTAGAGATTTTATACTCTTGCTTGCTTTCAAACAGCTAAAGGCATCAGCTATAGAGGACACTGACTTGCTGACAGGTGAAATTCCCTTTCCCTTACTAGGTGAAATTCCCTTTCCCTTACTTACTCTGCTTTCTCCTTCTGAAAGTCTTTACAGTTGCTTTTGTCTCACAGACTTGCAGCTTTTATATTATTTGTGTGCAGCCACAAAAGAAGTCAGTGAACAGTCTTGATCAAAGCACAGATTAAAATAAGATAGTACAGTGAGTACACATTTGCTGCCTACATGCATTTTCCTGAGGAGTTTTCACAGAACAATCCTGTATGCACAGACTGTACTTGGGATGCTGAGGGTGTTGAAGTCTGCAATATGATATTCGGTAGCACATGGCTTGCAATAAACCAACAGATCCCTTTTGTAATTTTGTGGCCTTTAATGAATGGAATAAGTATAAGGAATCTAATGAAAACACCTACTTTGGCAGGACTCATAGCCCATCTTTTGTATTGCAGTTTCTAACCAATTTGTACATTTAGTGTTTCTTCCCAATAATGCTTGCTGTCATGCAGACCTGCTAAAACCAATATTCAGATGCTTTTAAACACAGTAGCAAATGTTATAATTGTTGATATAGTATTTTCTGCACAAATTACCAGAAAATGCTACAGAAACAGGCCAGTCAGTGAAGCTGACACTTGAAAGCCTTAGCTAGAGCAGCAGAGTGCTGGAAGCAGAACGTTAAACTGCAATTGCTCCCAGTCTGCAGAGCCGTCACGTTGAATTCACTAGGGTTTTGTAACCTAGAAAGACAAAATCCTGAGTGCTCAGATAGCACCCGACGTTATTGTGCAATGATGTGGGCGGGGAAATGCAGCTGATTTTGTGGGAATACAAGTTTTTGTATTAACGAGCTGCACTACCTTTCTAAATGACTCTAGAATCTGCCATATAGACTTCCTCTGACAGATAGTGATAAGATCAATTCCTCACAGCAATACTTCAGCAATTGTCTAACTCATTAGGCTGGTATCAATCAGAATTTTAAGACTACAGCAAAACAACCTCAAACCAGAACTGGAAAATTGCATTTCCCTCTTGCAAGACTTATGGTTGCAAACAAGAAGAAAGGTCATGCACAAAAGAGGAAGAACTTAGCAAGAAAGAGGAACAAGCCTATTGTGAAACTGAAAATCACTCCCCAGAATCAACAAAGTGCAGGAGGCTGCGCCTTGTGTAACATCTTAAATGGCTGAAATCCATTAGCTAGATCACTTTGTTCTGCTGGTCTGTTTATGCCCTCTTCAGGATTTGTAGTGAAATTAATAGACAAGTTCCAGTGAGATTTATTTATACTTTCTCATATGGTTCACAAAATTGCACCCGCAGAGAGACTGTTCCCAGCAAACCCAAATGGATAAACAATCGGAACGGTACCAGATCAGGAAGAAAAATAATGGCTGATCTTAAAATAAGGTTGCTCAATAAGAAAATACAGTTTAAATGTTTAAAAAAATGCTTAAAGAAAAACTGCGCCTGCACAGCCAAGAGGGTGAAAAGGCAACTAGAGCACTCAGGAGAGAGTGAAGGGAAGCAGAAGAAATGTTTGAGAGGCAAAAAATATAAATAATTACAGGAGCTGACAAAGCACCTTGAAAACATTGTCAGAACTCTGCTATCCCTCTAGATTCATTTGTCCCCAGGCAGAGCAGAAGAGAGCTCAGAAAACAATCCTTCAGGGGTTTTTAAAATCAGAGTTCATAGCTCCACTGTCCTGAAATAGCTCAGTGCTGGTATCTCAAAATATGCCTGCTCAACATGCCAGAAGGCATAATGCACATGGAAATCTCCCTGACCCAGCACTGGGCAAGCCTCTATATTTATTTGGGTTGTTGACACTCCTGAAACTTCTTTTGCTGGTGCTGTCAGTTTTTTTGTGGGACTTCTGAATAGCAACCTCCATATCCTCAAATGTTGTAGCTTAAAACACAGAAGACTTCACACTTTCACATGTTTTTGGTACTCATTAATATACTGAAATGAGTGAGAATTACATATCAAAAATCAAAAAACCAGAAGATTGGTCAAAAGACTTTTGTTTGTGTAAGGTAAATCTAGGATTGGGCAGAGAGTGTGGAGCATGTTATCTATTTAGCTACCAAAATCAGACATGTCCAGTTAGGTTTCAGAACTTTCTACACCATGAACAGAGTATTCAGCTCTTTTCTTCTCAAAAATCAAAGGCTGAAAGCACAGTTGTATGGTCACACTGCTCACTAGAGCTGAGCCCATGAAGAAAACCACCACCCCAGAACACTTCCTGACCTGTTGCTGCTGCTGTGTGCACAGGTGGTCAGAGGTAGGGCTTGGCTGTTAGAGTTCCTGCAGACTTGAGTTACCCTGCGCAGCACTGGAACAGTGGAGATGCACTCACAGAGCTCGTAGGCATCTCAGCTGAGAGACAGCTCCCCAGGAGACCTGGCTGTGTGACAGACAGCCCTCAGACCATTTCCAGGCAGTTTAAACAAGACCAGGATGGGCGCAAGAGCCAGAACAAGACTCAAAACATAATTCCTGAAATATTTATAGAGTCCTGACTATGGAGTTGGCTGATGGTGTGAGGACAGGAATCAGCTGTAATGCACAGTATGCTGTGTGAGTTGAGACTCCTAGAAAGACACTTTGTGCCCTTTCTAGCAAAAGTATACCATGGTATCAAGTCATGCAGGGTGAGACACCAGGACATTGTTTGTGCATATGTCAGTGCAACAAGCTCTATTCTAGCAGAATTACTGTGCACACAGTCAGAAGACTCCTTAAATAAAAGCATAACCATGAAAAGATTGAGCTTCAGAAGTAAGTTCAATCCACCTTTGAACATGTTTTAAGTGGCTCTAAGTTCAAAACACAAGTTTGTAACAGGTCATGCTGCAGCAAGCTCTTCTCTCTGCCCTTAGCAGTGAAGGAATTCAAACATACTCCAGCACTAAAAAGAGTTGCTCTAAAATCCCTGAGGAGTTGTTTTTTCTCTTAGGATACCAAGCCCTGGTTGCATAATGTATAGACTTTTTAATTTTTGCACTTGGTCAGCAATCAGAGAGAATGCTTTTTAATCCATCTAGAGATCAAAGATCTCTCCTTACATACAC
This sequence comes from Ploceus nigricollis, assembly GCA_013399945.1. Taxonomy (NCBI): domain Eukaryota; kingdom Metazoa; phylum Chordata; class Aves; order Passeriformes; family Ploceidae; genus Ploceus; species Ploceus nigricollis. Next base: position 331,697 of record VXBC01013226.1, read on the forward strand.
TATTGTGGGAGACAAAACCCTTTAATTAATTCACACGAGGTGCTATTTAAAACCACCATAACCTCAACTAAAGGCTTATTGTTGTAAAAGGCTTTGTGATGCTTTTTCCTGCAGACAGGCTGGAAGGGGCAGAGACGGGCGGGGGGGTGGTGAATGGGGTGAACAACTTCCCATGCATACCTTGTAGCTTTAGGATCCCAAATTACAATGTCAGCATCAGAGCCCACAGCAATTCTGCCCTTCTTTGGGTAAAGGTTAAAGATTTTTGCTGCATTTGTGCTGGTAACAGCTACAAATCTGTTTTCATCCATTTTTCCACTGTGCTGCAAAACAGTACACAAAAGCAAACTCATTACTTTTTTAAACAAGGAATGAAAAAATGTTCTTCTTGTTGAAAAACTAGGATGAGTGACATTCATATTTTTTTTTAAAATGTCATACTAAAGATTTTAGAAGTAAAAGTAACTATTTGTCTCAGATGCCCATAATGCAATATACTTTCACTAAATACAGTAACTTTATCTTACTTTATCCCACAGCAAAGAGGAAAAAAGAGACAACTTTAAACCAAACACTCTGTGGATCCAGCCTCAGGTCAACTAAAATCAAATGTTTTAGCTGGCTTTAAATCTGTAGTCCTGTTCAGCAATTTCCTCAGGAAACATAACATCTCTCAAGTATTCTGGTTTTGAAAATTGTGACACAGTATCAAGGGGAGCCTAGAAGGTGATAACAGCAAGGCAAGGTACAATGTGTAATATAGGAAAACTGATTTGCAGATTTCTTTAGCAATGACACAGAGTATAGCAGTGATCAGCAGATGCTGCAATCAAGTAGTATAAAAAACAGATTTGCTCACGTGACATTTCATCAAAATAGCAAGTAACAATGGATATACATGTGTCTTGAGACTGTCAACTACTGTGTAACTAATTTAATCCAGCTTCCATGACTGTTGTTTGTTCGGAAAGCCACCTACACTGGCAGTAATATTGTGCACAGGTCAGTCTGGGAATCAGACTGTCATAAAAACATGTTTATGGTGGCCTGTGAGCAGTCATCTGGGAAGAAAAGTATAATGGAAATGGTGAACACTGCTATTCTAAGTAATGCTGCATGGGAAGAGAGGGAAGCTGTTCAAACAGACTCACACAGCTGTATAATATTTTACAAATGAAAAAAGGGAGGATATTATCAATTGAAGACCTTTTAAAAATGATCTTGCCCAATAGGATGCACTGTTCAAAAGCAACACTGGTGAACACATTCATGTCTCTGTTTCATATGAACCACATGCTAGCTTCTGTTTACACCATAAGAGATCTTACTAGAGCTGTGCCACAGCCAAGTATAGGCACAAGCGTGTGTGTTTTGTACATACCAACTGGAGCTGAATCCCAAATACAGATAAGCAAGAGATATCATGAACCACATTCTTACCAAGTGTGTGAGGTAGGTAATTATACTGTGACAAATGAATATGTTTTACAGTGCATTAAAAACGTGACTTCACTACTGCAAGAGAACTTCAATAGAACTAGAGCTTCCAGAACGTAACAGTTTTGCATTAGCAAGAGCAATCATAACACCTAGCATTCAACAGATTCCTCAAGAGATTTCCTTACCTCCCCCCTCATCAGACATTGTCTGAGAAGCACTGACCATTCTTGTGTTGGTACGAGAATCTGAAGTCAATGGGACTTGAAGCTGCTCATTTCATGTTATCACATTAGAGAAGCATTCCTTAACACATAAATTAGAAGTTGACAGGCACACCACTGTGCAAACTCCTCCAATGGCTAAGTTGGAGAGAGATCAAAAAGGAAAAAATACACAGCTGATAGAGTTGAAACTGTAGGCACCTCTTTTATTTTCATTTCATGAGCTGGAAAAAATGCTTCAAGGAAATATACTTGCAGTGCCACTGAAACAATAGCAATCCCTTACTGCTAAACAATAGAAATGATTCTTTAGTGAAATACTTTAAACACTAAGAATCTTCTTCCATCTTCCATGAGCATAAAGTGAGAGCTAATAAGGACTGTTATAGTTTTCAATTGAATTAGTTATCTTATGATAAACACACTTAATAAAACTGAAGAGTTAATACCTGCTGAGAGATTATATTTTGTGGAAGAAATCAATTACCTCTGTGTTTGGACATTTTGATATACTTACAACGCCTTTTTCCCATATGACTGACATCCTATCCTCCACACCATTCACTCCATTAGGGATTTTTGTGAAGTCATCTTTGCCCAGAGCTTTCTGGCATATGTCAAAGGTGCAATTGTCTGTCCCTGTCACAGATAGGTCACCACTGCAAAGAAACAAAGTTCATTATGAATCAGCACATGTATACCAGACAGTACCACAGAGGAAAACCTGTTGTAAGGCTGGGTAGATCAAGACAGCCATCCTTCAAGAAAAAAATTTATATGCCCTGCCAGCCTGTCCTCAGTCCCATCCTCCAAGACTGGCTCCACAGTAACAGCCAGTTGCCCTATGAAGCAGTTTCCTCTTCAGAAACCCCTCAGAAGAAAACAAGCACCAACACTGACTCTTTTACTCTGGGTATGTCAAAGACATCCCACAAATGGAGGACTGTCCACTTTGCCCAAAGCAAGCAGCTTGGTTTCATCCCCACTTTGGGCAATTTTAGTCTGTGTCAGTCCACACGACCTCTGAAATTACTATGGATCTGCACAACAGTTAGCCTGTGTTCAGGCATTCCTTTACAGACTCTTCTGTCAAATTCAACCCTTTTGTAGGGTTAACCTTTACTGGTAATGAAATACCATCAAACCACTCATCTTGTTAAGTGCAGATATCCTAAAGATACTTCTTTTTCTACATCTTTCTGAAGTAGATGTTATGAAGTGAATATTTTATATGTACCTTCAGAAGTTAGCAGGCTTAGTTTTATGCCTGCTATGTAAGTTTTATGCCTGCTATGTTTTATGCCTGCTAAATGTAAGCCTAAGCATTTGAATTTCAAGTGAAAAAAGCAGCTGACAACAAACCCCAGAAAATCTAACTGTGACCTCACTTTTACACATTTCCCACTGACTTACAGCCTGTCTTCCTGGTCATGTTACAATTTTTGCTGTGGCATGAGCAAGGCAAGGCTTATTGAATAAAATCATATGTGGACAGAAGGCCATAAAAGTTCAGAGAAATAAAATATGAAAAGATAAATTCTTTTCATCTGTGATTTTACCCTCCATTTCTCCTTTCTGATAATGTAACATTCTGTACTTAGAAAATCTCCAGAGCATCAGCCTGCTATTATGTACTCCTGCCAAAATTTGCTGTGCATTTGGGTATCAGTGGCCACTGTTTGTTCATCTGCTTACTTGGCCAGTAAGTTCATGAGGAAACCAGGAGTGGATGGATCTGGTCTCAGTGGGGGTCCCATCACATATGCTGCAGCATGAGCCCAGTCTTTATTCCAGTAGTTGGTGCCATCAGTGCCAAGACTTGCAGCAATAGGCTCCCCATAAACCACCTTTCCTGAAAAATGTAGACCAAAGGTATCATCATCAAACAACATAAAAATGCATAACTTGTATTTCCTCTGCTAAGGATCTTTTTGGTGGCAATGAATTTAAATTTGAATGAGTGTTTCAAATTAAACACCTACATATGGAAGGATATAATAAACTAAGCTATAACACAGCATCTTTGTTCTGAATTTTCTGCTAGTGATTTCCCAATATATTTCCTCCTAAGAACATTGCTTGGGCAAGTTTTTTAATTAAATTGTTGACAGATATACTATAATGGGTTTTACACATTGTTTACTAGGAATGTGATTGAGATTTCAAAAGGAAAGCAGTCTTCAGTTGCATTAATTATGTTTAAGATTCATATGCTTGGTCATACCTGTTTGGTGCTCTGAAATTACTGACTACGTAACAGTGTAAGTTAATATATACAGCATACAGACTTTGCAAGGTGGCACTTTTAATTGTCAGGCTATAATTATACCAGGAAGAACAATATGGCAGGAGACATAAACCAGAAAGTATAGAAAGATTTCCCAAATCAAAAACTATATATAACTTAATTTTAAAAGTTATCTCCCAAATTTTAATCTTCTATCCTTTGCTACACAGTATCCTATTTTCCTCAGAAGAGGACACCAACCCAGACTGGCTGTTAGACTTTGGACAGAGCTAGCATATTTTAACTACTTTTTTTTCCTGGGAAACGTGGATTTGAAACTCATCAGAACAAGATTTCACTCCCTGAGCGAGTGGTCCAGACCCTTTGCAGTTCTGCAGCTGACAGGTGGAATTGCCTCCAACTGCAATGGTCACTAAAGAACCAGAATGAGCTGGGACCTCCCACACCCACTCAGAGGCCACTTGGTGCTGGTTAAATGCAGCCTCTGCTGGGTCCCAGCAAGAGCCTTCTCCCTCCCCTGATCCCTACAGACAGTGGGTATTTTGCATTGGATGCCAAATTTCACTCCAGGCACAGTTTTTATTGGAACCATCACTGCATTGCCCCAGCAAGGCCACAGCTGGTGATTGCTTGGTGATACAACACTGTGACCTTTCTCTGACTTTCTGAGTGTAAGTCATGAAGTCATGGTACTGTGGGAAAACAAAAAGCAAAGCTTTGCAGATCTCTCTCTGTACATTAGACTGCTACTTCTGTGTGCTACTGGATTGTAACTCTTGCACTGGCATAGGTCGCTACTGAGGAGCTCAATTATTTTCAAAATAAGTTTCTCATTGCAGTAGTGTCATTCCAGAAATCTTTGGTGCTAAATTTGCTAAAAGGCCTCATAAAACTTTATCTCTACATGGTGTCAAGGTCTGCTTTGGTGTTATTGTACATTTATTTCAAGTACTACCTAGTACAACTTCATCTACAGCCTAAAGACTCCCTATTAGCATTACTAATTTGCTACAACCACCTCAGCATACTCTGACATGCTCAGTGTGCTTGTCTTATATTGATGCTTTGGCTTGGAGCATTTTAAGTTCTCAGTCCCACTTATCTACATATTTTGCAGATTAATACTTGAGCTCAGTGGGATACCACCATTTTTTAGACTTGAAAACATGACTTTTGCAGTTATTTAGTGGTTTTTTACATCTTATTTTCGGAACTCAAAAGCACTGATTATGAGGCCATGCATGGAAGTCATATGACCACTCACTGATGAGGAGATTTGAGCAGATTAGTGTTTTCTTAATTCAGAGCTGAATGAGGAAACCTAAGAAGAGACATGGATAAAACCAGGAGAATGGATGAAATCAGGATGAAACCTGATTCACCGTAGTTCAAGGTCTTACCTTAGTCAGGTCTTACCTGACTCTTGCAGGAACCCTTGGCCTTCCCTGGCCAACTCCAAACATTTTATTTGAGGGTAGGCTGCCACCAATATAGATGTATATAAAGAAGGTCTGGTATATATAACCAATCTATCATATTTACCTATTAGTCTTTTGACAGATTTTTCATTATCAAAGCCACCAGAAAGGGGAGGAAAAGGGAATTGTGGTTTGTGTCTCTCCTACTGCATTTAAACAAGCTAAAGAAGCTTTCATCCAAAGTAAACCTGAGCTATGAAACATTAGGACATAGCTACAAATTATTAAAATTAAAATTGCAGGAAAAGAATATTTTTTTTTCTCAAGAAATACTTCAGAGAATAATAGGAAAATAATTTTCTCATCAGAGTTTCACCACATGAAAATGAAAAGAAGTTTCCAAGCTCCCAGTTGGATATGCTGAACTGATTCTAACTCATGTACCATAGCTGATGACAGTATTTCTGCAGTCAGATTTTGAGCTGACCAGCTCCCTTTGTTCCCATGAGTGGGGAGGAGTAGAAGTTATTCCCTCAAGTGATTTTGAGTCTGAGCACTGCAGTTTCAACAGACTACCTCTGGACAGTTCTGCTGAATGTGCAATTCCTTGCATTTCACTTGGGCATGACTAGCCAGCCTGAAGGATACAATAATATCAAGATTCTGCTTTAAACCTAGTAAAAAGGAAATTCTGCACTAAGGCTCTTTCAGCTGAACTGGCAACAAGGAAATTCTGCATTAAGGCTCTTCTTGCTTGATTGATTTCTGCCTATAGGCATAGAAGTGAAGTAATGCAGTAATAAATCATGTCTTTCAAATTGTTATATTTTCCAGCATTCAATTAAAAAGGAACCACTAAGTGTTCTGCTGTTTAGTCTTCCTGACACCTCTGAGCAGCTGGTAAACAGCTGTGTATTTGGTGACTTTTTTTCAGATGCCCTAACTGGCTAGCCAGAGCTATTTTTAATAGATTACTTTATCAAAAAGAAGAGCATTCAATTGTTATTTTTGTACCACCTACTAGAACTCAAAAAGAGTTGCAATATTGATAAACACCAACTAACATTTACAGATTTGAAAAACTGGTCCATATGTTCTTACTCTAATAGAAGTTTTAGAAGCAATTAAGATAGGGTCATATGGGGCAAAGATACTCACAAGCTGTGCTCTGAAAGGAGCAGGACTGCAAGGCAGGGCTTACTGAATCAAGGATAGCATTGCATCCATTAGGCTATATACAGCCTGGACCTGAGATGTCCTACATGAGACAGCTAAAAAGTTGACACTTTTAGTTGCATTCCTGTGCTCAGAATCAGCTTGAGAATTTGTATTTCCTCAGCAATGGACATGCCTTTCCTCCCACTGAGAAGAGACATAACCCATGACTGTTGGTAGGAAGAAATCTTGTAAGCCTAAGTAAGCTTCTTAGCATCTGGCCAAGGACATATATTTCTGTGCACTTTTTAAAAAGGAGAAACTTTTATAAAAAATTACTTTTTCAGTAAGATTGTGCTCTCCAGGTTTCCACTAGAAAGTCCCATTTTCTGGCTGTAGCATCACATTAAATGAGGAAAGAGACATGATCTTTAAGCATCACACTGGATGATTCTTAAGGTCCCTTCCAACCCAAACCACTCTATGATTCTATGGTCTCCAGCTTTAGCTGAGATTTAGCTTAGATTGAAAACATTTTTAGGGGGAGACAGTATAAATCATGTATCCCTAAATCACATTCTATTAGCATTGCTCTCTCCACAAGCATTTCTGGTGGCAGGAGTGGGTGACAAGGCCGCATTAATTTTCCCCAGTAAGTTCACATCAGGTAATCCTAATAAGGAGAAGGAGCTGCACTGCCTGGCATGAGAGCTCTACAGCCTTTTATTCTCACAGGAGGGAAGATTTTACACAATAGCAGGAAGAGAATCCCTTTTGTCTTCCCACTTAAGGGAATGAGAGTGTCACGCACACAAATATATCAAACTGCCCTTTTGTAGAAGAATACAGCTCCTCTACCTACTCTGTCAAGATTCAAGGCCATATTTTGCACAGGGATGAAGAAACAGCCCACCGAGACAAGCAAGGACAGAGGTGCTGTCACACGTGTCACACACTGCTGTTCTCGCAGAGGTGCTGTCTTTGATCCTCTCAGTGGAGAACTGATGAACCATTGCTTTTGGCAGACAGGTTGGTAGGACCCCTCAAAAATAACAGGATGGGGGTATGAGTTAGCCTGTCCCTCTCCAACATGGTCACAATGTGGAATTTTGGATTCCCTGTTGAATATTCAGCAGCTATTACAGATGTACATGAAAAACATGCTGCTATAATCTGGCGGTTTCGTTGCTTGAGTGGTGTTGCTGGAGATCAGAGCAGACACAGATGGTGAACTCTGGCACGGAAGAGAGAAGGAAAGACTTTTGCTCACCTCATTCTCTTAAATTTGCTTAATCTAGAATAAGAACTGCTTTTCCTTTACAGTGTGTATGACTGATTTTAACCTTCAAGGTCTGAGCCATAGCTCACTGAAGACAACAGAATTATGCCTACTGTCTTAAGCAAGCTCTATCTGGCCTTCAGCCTCTAATATTAGCTCTCACCTTGTATAGCTAAATGAGTGACAAGGAAGAGCTGGGCTCTGACTTACATTTTTTACTAGGAAAATCACTATCCCATAGAATTTGAGAAGCAATGCAATTGCAATTCAATTCTGGTATCACACTGTCAACCAGAAAATAGATTTCACTCACTGAAGATTCGTTTTTCCCCTTCTGAGGTCAGTGATGGAATTAGAAGGGATATCAATCTTCCTCTGACATGAGCAAGGGATGAATATGCACACACACTTTGTATTTCATGCTAAGTGCTTGAAAAGGAACATGAAAAATTTCACAATTTTGAATAGCAGGAAGCTAGCATTAAGACATGGAGAAATGATCTTGAAAAGATGCATAAACTGTTTTAGAGAATATTTCAAATGCTTGAGAGGCTTCCAGTATTTAAGAGTTTACACAACTTTCACATTTAGAGTAGTTTTTAACCTGTCCAAATTGAATGTCTTTCATCAAAAATACTTGAGTTTTATTTATGTCATTCATACAATACTTTGAGAAAATTTTTTTGTATGGAACTCCTTGCTTTTTATTACCACTCTTTACTGAAAAATGAAAAATAACTTCTACTGAAACCAACAATAGTGAATTTCTAATTACCAAAATTCATACAGATCAACCTCATTAAAAATTACAATTCTTGTAACTACCTTTGTGGTACTCTAGTTATCTTTTGAAATTTCTTAATCAATCTTAGATTTCTTTTTCCTAAACAGTATACTTCTATGCAGATCAATATGAATTATGAAAATATGTTATATGTTGCTGTGTACAAAGGAAAGCATTGGTGAATCTGACTGCAGCAGCCCAGGAAGCTATAAAATACAATTTGCACCACAATGTGCATCAATTGTCCCAATTTTTTCTTAGTACATATTGGAAAAGCATACATGTATCCTCAGTAATCAAACTGGCACTGCAGACTTCTTACAACACACACACCCAATCAATGTTTTACAGTATTTACTGTCAGCATAAAATTCTTTACTTGAGCAGCGTATTATAAAACACTGGCTTAGGTCTTCACAGCCAGTTTTTCATCTTTAATCTGGGCATTTCAACTGTTGTCATAACTTCTTTTAGTTAATGTTCTCATGATGCCTGTGAATGTACAACCAACCGATGGATATAATCCACATTCCTGGCAGCACTGGCATCTAGTGGAGGAATCCAATATAGCACAGTACAAAAAGATGTGCCAATAAAATATATTCTGGTAAGTTCTTTTACCAACTTGAATTACTGCTAAATCTTACTAGAAGTCATGGTCATACATATTGTGCATAAACATATCCATCTATATTAGTACAATGACATCACACTGCTTTATCATGATAACATACTCTACATTTTAATATTAATAACCTACGCCCCCTGTGTAGGCATTATCTAAAGACAAGAAATAGGGAGACTGAGGTCTGTATGAAATTCATATCAGGTCAGGTGAAAACAAGCTGTAAATGCAAAAGATGTAAAAACATAGTAAAAAAGATGTTAAAAGATAATGAGGACAGATAATTTTAGGCTCTTCAAATCTTGGGCTCCTGTCCTGCTCCTTCCACCTTGATAATGTCTCCTCACAGTGCTATTGTTCCACATGCTGCTTTGGATGAACTTATAGATGAGAAGATAAAACATCCTGAATACCTAGGGCCTTCAGGCTGCTTCTAGTCTACCTAACAGATGCTCGGGAAAGTCAGGCCCCCTTGGCTGACCAGAGTTATTTGTGAACACTGCAGTGCAAACCTGAGCAACTCTGCACTGGTGGAAATCAAGGTTTCCAGACACTGTCATCTTCACCATGACTTTTAAATGCCCAGTGAATAGGAGTCATCATGGCACTGTCTGTAAAAATATGGTGTGGTCTCTGTTATAGAATTTCTCATCAAGCTATCTGGTAAAGTCTTGCAGACAAACTCAAGAGAAGAGAACAGTAGAGTATTTAATCTCTTGAACTGGTCACATAATTTTTAATGCAATAATGCTGTTCTGGTGATCACTTTGACCTTCGCCTGTACTTTGGCAGTACAAAGAGAAAAAAGTGCTCTGGGGAGAAGGGAAAGTCTCAATTCTGGTTGCTGTTCTTCCACACTGCTCCCCTTGGGCACAACAACACACACACACACACACACACACACACACACACACACACACACACACACACACACACAGAGAGTATAGACATCCTGCTCTAAGAAATTCACCCATCTGAGGCTTATGACACCCATGAAAAGTAAGACACTAATGCTGTGTTTGGTTTTCCATGACCCTCCCCCCAGTGCCATTGTCCAAGCATAAAAGAATTACAACTTTTACCTTCTCTTCGTGCATTGCTTATCACCTTTGCTGAAGATTTACTCATTACATGGACTACATAAAGGGGGCAGTTTACAGCATTTGCTATGGTAATCGCTCTTTGTGTAGCTTCAGCTTCTACTTCTTCAGGACGACACAGTTCATGACCCTCAGGGCCAGTTATTCCCATTGCCAGCATCTTCTTTGCACCCTGAAGACCAAACAAAAGCATGAAAGAGTCAGTTAAAATGTATCTATGGTGTCATGAGCATGCTGTCAGTCAAATTGATTCTGAACCAGCCATTGTAGCCAGTTCAAGGAAAAAAAAACTAGGCAGTTATGACTTTTTTTCCAAAATAAGTTACTGTAGTTTTATCTGAAATCTAATATATCTCTCAATAAACTCAGGTCTCAGAATACCTAAGTAAATTCAGAGAACACACTTCAGTGGCTTGCAGGATTAAATCACTGCTCTTAAAAACCCCTACCCCTCTCTCAATACGTGTGCATATCATGGCCAGTGATGTCCAATGATGCTACTAACCCTCATTGGAGACAAAAAAGGAAAAAATTCTTACTAAGCACAAAAATGCATATCCAGAGCCTCTGAAAACTCCAAGGTTTTAAGAGGCAAAAAGGTTTCATCTCTACTCTGTTCCAGGAATTTTAGATTTGCTGATTTGAGATTATTTATCAATTAATTAATTTCCGTTACGGGACCTGGGGCAGAGTCAAAGCGCTGTTGACTGGAATAGTTGAAGAAACGATGCCCCTCGAGTTATCACTGATGTCGAGTATCACCAGTGTAGTTATACCCTCAGGGCCCCAGAACTCAGTGCCTCCGCACAGCACTAAGGTGGCAGTAGCAAGTATGAAGTGAAGCTAATTATGCATAGAGGGATGTTGAGACTTCTGTGCCCACTCAGTGGAGCTTCCTCCATACTTCTGGATTTGCTTCTGTTACATGAGCTGACTATGTCTGGAGACACCTAGGGTTAGGACCATCTATATTCCTGACTTCGATAGACAAAATGTCAAATATGCACCTGTGCAATTAGCTCCCCATTCTCTGCATGGACTTGAGCAACTGCCCCAAGTTCCTTACAGCAGGAAAAGGCTTCATATAGCTCCTCATCATTGACCATGTATATATCTTTATAGGCCATAAACATCTTGAAGGAGTTGACACCTTTGTTTTGAACAAGACTTTCCATTTCTTGCTTCACCTGAAAAATACAGCAATTATATTTTACATATTAATAATTTTGTATAAAGAAATTGTAAGCATGAAGGGTGAACCTTTACTCACCCATCAACATATGTTCAGTACAAATGGCCCAAGTCACATATTTAAGGACTGACTTAGTCTTTAAACATGTCTTCTTCTTGTATCAAATTGATTCTCAAAACATATAAAAGAGTAGCACTGCAGTGCAAATATTGGAAGCACAAGCTAATTGCAGGAGGGAATGCTTTTTACAAAAGGTAATGAGGCAGAATTTTATTCCAAGTAAACCTCCTGATGTTGAAAACATCCATCCTAATATTACAGTCAATGTGTCCAAATCACACAACATGGACATTTGTGTAAAACTGATTTTCAAAATTGGATTGCAACGGGCTGCAGCTTCTAGCAAACAACACAGTGACAGAAAAGATTTCATCTTTTAGAGCTTTGTCCTTACTCTAAACAACATGCACAGCCTTTTGAAACATTTTGTTGTCAAACAAAACAGCTACAAAATGCTAAGTGCAGGCCTGCTTTTTTTTTTTTTTTTTGTATTCACTACTTGTTAGTCTAAAGGTTTCTTGCACAACTAGTTAGCTAGAAACATATATTACATAACTTTGGCTCTCCCTTCCCAGTAAAATGATGGTTACAGAAATTGACATGTATCTGTAATGCTATTACAATTTCCATGGGATTAATTCCTTTCAAAAAGTAAAATATTATTTTTCATCTTCTCTCTAATAAATCTGTTTGGGTCTGTCCAAGAAGGATAAGATATATAAAAAATTCAAGGAATTTTTTTTTTAGCTATCCAGAGGAGGAATGGGAGCACATCTTGAGTGGGAGTTATCAAATAAATACTTGGCAGAAGGCCATGCTCTGGTACAAATATAGTGGCATGTCATTTATCCTCTTCACTGTTGACTACAACTAACAGAAGGCATTGTAAAGAATGTATGCTTTTTAATTAATAGTTCAAATCCTGATGAGATGAGAACTGATCAGATGGGCATGACATATCAGTCTTTTTCACCCAGGCCTTTTGCAGCTACAAAATGTCCAACCTATTTCTTTTAATCTTGGCCTTTAAAAACAGTTACAGTCTTAATATGAAGTAGAACATTTAATTGAATTACATCTCCCTATTTTTATTTGATTCATCAGTACAATTCCACTATTGTCTGCTGAGGCTGTTTCAAATGCACATTACTCAAATTTCATTGGAGAATTTATTTCATGACTTTGCCTTAAGTTAGAAATTGTGGTCAGCCTATTTTAGCACTCAGTACACAGAATACCAGAATACCAAGGATGGTGCTGTTTGCAGAGTGAAGGCTTTGGTGCATATATTTTAGAATTTAAAAATTAGAAGTAGTACTCATATATAAAGTAGGAATTTACTTAATATATCTGTGTACTGATGCATAGTTCTCTGAGAATCCAAAGTCATCTTATAAAACATGAGTCTGATTCCAATAGATATCAAGCACCTGAAAAATTAATTTATCAGTAAAGCTTTCAGGCTATCAGCAAACATTCACTCAGCAAAGGTGATTCTCCCATATGTAAATTCAAAAAAGGTTTTTAAGATTATTTCACTGTACTATTCAATGTATTCAATGTACTATTGGCTGCAGTCCTGCTTTACTTTAAATGGGTTTTACTGTAGTCACCCAGGAAAAAAATTTCATTTCCTCTACAAATGAAGTCAAGTACCATATTTTTCATGTATACCCTTATTAAAAAAAACCAACCAAAACTACCAAAACTCATCAGAAGCATAAAATATCAAGTGTTCAAGCAACAAAAGTCAAAATTATCGTAAACACCTCTTTCCCCCTCTGACCTGCCTGGTCTTGGTCTTGCACAATCCCTACCTTTAACTTTGTGCAGTATTATCCAGAGATACAGGCTATCTGCAGACTTTCAAATACATATACTCTCAGAAGGGTGTGGGCTATTTCAAATGTTGTTTTTAATCACAAAACCACTAACCAGCAAGCAATATTAAGCATGTAAAGACTGATTCAAAGCAGGTGTGGCACAAATTCATGGAATTTAAATCAGCTCTTGTGTCTACCTTGTTGCTCCACCATGTAACTGCCACGTGCAATGAATAATCACAGCAGACTTTAGGGTCTGCCCAGCTTTTCCATGTATCAAAAGCTTCAGTAAGAGAACAACCTTTCTGAGGGATGGCAAAGTCGATGATCATAGTGGTTCCTCCTGCTATAGCTGCCTGAAAAGAAGAAAGTTAATATTTAGCAATCAGAAAGAATGCAAATTTCCTCCCACCCTCTCCAACTCCCTTACATCAATTAATCTGGATAGACTGAAAAGCCAAAAGCCACTGAGGAGTTCCCCTGAGTAAAGTCCAGACTTGAAAAATGATTACGGAGATTAATTTCATTTGCTTTGAGAAAAATGTTCTCAAAACCATGCTCAAGAGAATCCAAGTGAAATTCTCTTGCTGAAGGAGAAGCTTCTCTTCGTGTACAAAAACATATCAAAGACTGGGAGATGTGTCTGTAGTGTTCATGCATCAGTGACTTTCCTCAAATATGTGGAATCACTGAGGAAGAAGAGCACTAGAAGAGCACAGTCAACTTGATACGTGCTTCCTCAGAGTCTATGCAGTAGAAAGAACAAGCCTGAGTGACTGGCGAGTATTAAGGGGCAAATACACAACAACAACAAAAAACCCCATTGAGTTTGAAAATACAATATGAAAACCCCCAAATTCTTGACTAATACTGAAATATTTTACAAGTGTTTAAAAGTGTATTTTTATTAGCAACAGGACATCATTTAGTAAAACTGTATAGAGGGTTTTAAATAGAATGAGGAATTTACATCCTCTACATAAATGTTGTCAAGTAATAAAATAAACTACACCTTTACTTAACAGATGAATGGTGATCAAAAATTGTTTTTTAACCAATCATTTCCACTCTTCTTTATGGGCAACTGAATTATTACTTTTCTTGCCTTTGGAGGGGAAAAAGTTACTCAGATGCCAGATCCTTGACTAAAAGAAATTGATCCAGTACAGAAGTTCCTTTGTTGAAATTGTTGCTTTCTTCCAGATTAGCAAAAGAAATCCTCTCTATTGCTCTGAACAAGGTCCCTTTGCAAAACAGTAACAACCAATTCAGATCAAAATATGCACAGTTCAAATTCACAGGATCAGAGAATCACAGAATTAGCTAGGTTCAAAAAGACCTTTGAGATCAAGTCCAACCTATGACCTAACACCACCTTATCAACTAAACCATGGCACTAGGTGACACATCCAGTCTTTTTTTAAACACCTCCAGGGATGGTGACTCCACCACCTCCCTGGGCAGCCCATTCCAATGCCCGATCATTCCTTCTGTGAAGAATTTTTTCCTAATGTCCAGCCTAAACTTCCCCTGACTCAGATTAAGACTGTGTCCTCTTGTCCTGTTGTGGGTTGCCTGGGAGACCAAGCCCCACCTGGCTGCATCCTCCTTTCAGGGAGTTGCAGAGAGTGCTGAGGTCTCCCCTGAGCCTCCTCCAGGCTAAACTGCCCCAGCTCCCTCAGCTGCAGCTCACAGAGCTTGTGCTCCAGACCCTTCACCAGCCTCGTTGCCCTTCTCTGGATGCATTTGAGCACCTCAATGTCCTTCCTGAATTGAGGGGCCCAGGACTGGACACAGCACTCGAGGTGTGGCCTCACCAGTGCCCAGTACAGTGGAAGAATGGCCTCCCTGGTCCTGCTGGCCACATTATTGTGGATACAGGCCAGGATGCCATTGGCTTCTTGGCCACCTGGGCACACACTGGCTCATGTTCAGTCTGTTGTCACCCAGCACCCCATCCCCTGGG
This sequence comes from Ploceus nigricollis, assembly GCA_013399945.1. Lineage (NCBI taxonomy): Eukaryota > Metazoa > Chordata > Aves > Passeriformes > Ploceidae > Ploceus > Ploceus nigricollis. The sequence continues at coordinate 347,008 of VXBC01013226.1, forward strand.
CACTGTCCAGCCACTCTGTCCCCAACCTGTAACACTGCAGGGGGTTGTTGTGGCCAAAGTGCAGGACGCTGCACTTGGACTTGTTAAACCTTGTATTGTTGGACTCGGCCCATCTATCCAGGCTGTCCAGGTCCCTCATGCTATATTACTCTTCCTTTTCCTACAACAATTAGTCTCTTTCTTCCATCTGTTCACTTAGAAATCAGAATAATTATAAATATGTCAGTATATTTTGCAAAAAGAGAAGATTGGAGAGTGACACAAGTATTTGTAATCTCTAATGAATTGAGCAAAACATTTTCTCCAGGAAACGTTGTTCAAACTGTCAAATATTTTTCAACAAGACTGATTGACTTATTTGTTAAACAGGATTTAAAGAAAATCTATAGACTTCAAGAAAAAAAAAGTCATGGGTTCCACAACCCCACATGAAATCTCTTTTTATTCCCCACATCTTTTTCCCTCTCTATCTGGAAAGAGAGGTGTCTTTACTTATTCACCTGAATGGGTATATCTTAGCTAATCATTGTAGCATATTTTGCAATAGCTGGAATACAACTCTGTCTCAGTGAATTTCTTGCCAAAATATTTGTCAGATCATGACCTTCAGTGAATAGGTCTGAACACTTTCCACACTTTGACCTGGGTAGCCACAATATCTAACTTTTTGACATCTGATTGCTAAGCTGGATCTAGAATTTTCTTGTAGGCACTGAAGTGACTTTCTGGACATCCTGTTTTGCGTATACAGCCTCTGTTTTGCAGCTTCCCTGTCCTATAAGTACCTCAGAGTTATTCAGAAAACCTCAAAAACTTATTTTCTGCTTTTTAGTAAAGCAGAAAGTTCCTCTCCAGTAAGAGGAACTGGGTATAACAGTGTCTGTGAAGGTGATGGCTAGCAGACAAGCCAAGTAGGGCAATGTGATCCTTTCTGTGAGCAAACGATTTCAGTCTGCACAACAAAGCTCTTAGAAAAGTGCCTTGAAAATTTTGGTTATGGAAACTGTATGGAGTTGATGCATAATACTGTTAATATGAGTAATTGATACACTGTTCATATTCAAGAAATATAATAAGATCAGCTACAAAGCTGGAAAAAAACTCACTCCAAGTGTAAAACTGGGAGAAATTAGGTACTTTCATAAAGTGTATTTGAAGTGGACTTTCATTGAGAGACACAGTAAGCACCAAAGTGAATGACAGAAAAAAAGCCTGCATTCCCTTATGCTAACAGAGGAAAAAGATCAGATTACCACAGAAGTGCTTCAACAGCACAGGGGAATTAAACTGTTGCTTTAGTTAACCTTTGCTCAGAGAAATATGAAGCTTGATGCATGTACCAAAGCAGGTTGTAGTCTGCATGCTGACAGCCAGGGTAAATGCCTGCCCCACTTGACCCCCGCAATCACAATCGTTTCTGAAGGAGCCCAAACAACATACTGGTTGAGGGTGGACCTCTGAGTACCCCAACTGCTTTATGACAATGTCCCGGTCAAAGGGACAGGAACAACTGGCCATGCTTGATTCACATTCTATTCTCTCTTTTAGAAATAATACTGGATGACCAGCAGGCACCCCTCTCTGAGAAAGCCCAGATGCACACACAGACGTGCACATGTGCACCCACCTTGGTTCCAGTATAGAAGTCATCTTTTGACCTGCTACCCATGAAAGGGAACTCCATGTGTGTGTGAGTATCAATGCCCCCCGGGATCACCAGCTTGTTGGTCGCATCCAGCACAACGAGTCCAGTCAAGGGCTCCAGGTTTAGGTTTGGTCCCACCTGCTGCACCACTCCATCTTCCACATACACATCAGCCACCACAGAGAGGTCATCATTCACAACTTTTCCCCCTTTGATCAAAAGTCTCTGCCGAGCCCGGGTTTGGGGTGGCATGCCAGCAGGTGAGAGTGAGGCCTCAGCTCAGAAAGTTGCTCTTGCCTCAGAATACTTCACTGCCCCCTCCTCCCAGAGCAGCAGCCCTCTCCAAATAGCCCTAAACACACACCACATCACGCTCTTTAAACAGACACTGGAGGAGCTGCCCCCTCTGCCCCCGGCAGCTCCACCTCCCTCCTCCCGTGCAGCCCAGTGACACAGATGGGAGCAGGGCGCTGCCCTTGGGCCCTTTCTGCTCCGGACTCTGCCTGGACAAAGCGAGCCAGGCTTTCAGGGGGTCTGGGGTGTTCTCACGCACACGCTCCAGCCTGGGGCGTGCAACTGGGGATTTGCAACTTGCTGAGCTGCTTTGAAAATGTGGCTATTTTATCATCTTGTGGTGCCCAAAAGCAAACTAAGCTCTTTGCAGCCACATTTGAGGAAACCAAGGGTGACCTGAGCTCTCCACAGAAGCAGCCAGGGAGCCCAGGGGTGACCTGAGCTTCCTGCAGCCATGTCTGGGGAGCCCGTGGGTCCAGCCTGTGCAGAGGAAAAGGCAGAGTGCAGTGCTCTGGTGACCCAAGCGCTGCATCCTTCTCAGTGGAAATGGTGGGGTCCATGCTGCTCCCAAGCTGTTTCTCAAAGGATTTGGGACACACCACCCTCAGGATCCAAACACGGCTTCCCCCTGCCACTGCAATGACACCACATGGACAGTGCTCTGGCCTAGGGAGAAGCCGGGGTGTGTGTGCCACCATCCACGTGAAAATCACATTTCAGTATCTGATGCTCCATCTGCCCCACGGCCCTGCTGTGCCCGCTCGGCAGGCCCGGCCTGTGCTCGGCCTGTGCTCGCCACACCCCCCGCCCTGCGGCCCACACAGCCACTGCCGGCCCCGGCTCTGCTGGCCCCTCGAATCTCCCGGCCCCACGGGAGCCCTTCCCGAGGGCCAGGGGAAAATCAGGACTTCTGTGGTGGGCTTCACACGAGGCTGGTGTGATCTTGGCAGGATGTGGCTTGTGTGTTTCAGAATATACACCTGGGAAAAGAGGTGGGAAAGTAAAAGGAAGACAACTGAAAAATGAGCTAAAGACTGGCACAGAAGAGGAAAGAGCTGCTCTGTACCATCTCAGAGGCACTAGTTTCTATGGCATTTTCCCACTTCTCCCATTACCCTGGATTTGCATACTCAGCAGTGACATGGCAGTGCTCAAGTGTGTCCCTAAATCTGCTGAGCACTTGCATCTTCATCCCCTCACCTCTTCCAGTTCAGTGATGATGATTTAGCAGGACAGAACATTGTCTCTGAGGGCTGTGAGAGGGTACCAAATAGGGTATCACACAGGGTACCAAAAAGCCATTTAGACAAAGGACACAAGATTTGGGAAAATCTCACCTTTCCATCAGCATGTCACCTTTGTTCCTTCCCTTATGATGGGTAAGAGAGCATTATCATACATTTACTTTTCTATCTGCTCATCTCAAACTATCTTGTCTTACACCTCACCTTTGTGCAACGGAACAGAGACCTACTGGGATTCATAACCTGACACAGCAACAAAACAGGTCAAAACTCATTTGGAAAAGCAGCTCCACTATGCATAAATTAAGTGACCTTTGTTAAGCGAGGAGAGGGGGCAGCAAAGTCAGAGGTTCATCTGATCATGTGGCATATAGCATTTAAGTTCCTATGCCCACCCCAATGGATATTTAATGATTTGATGTAGAACAGCATCAACAGATTTTACAGTATTTATTGGCAAAGAGACTTCACCCTGAAATTTCAGTACCACTTCAGTACCTAAACTGCCAACGTAAAATAGTCGCTTTCTTGTAATTTCTCCCTGGCCAATGATAACTTAGTATTTTCTGTGAAAGGAGTTTCAACATGACAGACCTAGATAGTCATCTCTGAGTATGTTCTTGGACTACTGGCAGTCATAAACTGTTTCTGCTCAAATCCTTCTGCCAAATCAGGCAGAGGGAGATCTGAAGGCAGATCAGCCACATTATAGCAGATCACAGTGTGCACTGGGATATCCAGTTCCCTTTCTATGTGTGTTGCACAGGAAAGAGCTGATACAACTTTCATACATAAATGCATGAAGAGTAGCACAGCTCAAAGTCCTATTTATGTCTGTTTCTGAACAAGAACAGGCTTGAACTCTGTTTCCCCTACTCTGATTTCCTCCTGGATAATTTAGACTTTGTGGATCCTACTCTTAAATGTTTAAATCTTCCTATCTGTAATTTCATGCCCAGCTCAGAATTGCAGAGCTGCCCACAAGCCAGCAACATAACATCTTAAAATGCTGTGCCTAGGAAAACTGAATTTATCCCACAGGTGGTTTTGAACACATTAAATAACATATTGGTATATAACAAGGTTCTGTCTAAGCAGCCCTTTTATTTGAACCATTTGGACCAAAAAGATAATCTCACATCAGTTGCATTTATGTGTATTTGGTAAATATTTAATATTTCACAGCTCAGCTGTCCCTAGAAAAAGCAGCCTGAAATACCACTGGTGGAACAGAAATAATACTTAAAATACTCAGAGAAGACAACTGGCCCTACAATCTTAGTGATCACTGATATCTACTGCTGCTCCAACAGGGCTTCTGGCTCCTAATTGACTTCATAGTATTTACTTATCCACAAAACATTTTACCTTTTTATCCTTCTCTTTGCAGAGTTTAAAACAAATTTTTGCTCCATAATCAATGTCTGACTCTGCACTGTTGTAGTGGTCTGGGCTAGAAGAGAGTTAAACTCTGTCATAGTACCTGGTATTGCTCCGTGTTTTGCATCTGTGCTGAACGCAGTGCTAGTAACAAAGGAAAGTTCTCATTATTGCTGAGCAGCACTTGCACTATGTTAAAGGCTTTTCTGCATCTCATACTGCCCCACCAGCAAGGCAGCTGAGGGTGCACAAGAAGCTGGAAGGGGACAAAGTCATGACAGCTGAACCCCAACTGACCACAAGAATACCTCAGGCCATATGGTGCCATGCTCAGCATATAAAGCTGGGGAAAGAAGAAGGAAGGGGAGGGACATTCGGCGTATATAGCATTTGTCTTCTCAAGTCATCATTAGTGGATGGTGGAGATCTGCTTTTCTGGAGATGGCAGAACAACTGCCTGCCCCCGGGAAGTGAGGGATTAATTAGTTTTGCTTCTCTCACAAGTGCAGCTTTTGCTTTACCTATTAAACTGTCATCATCTCAAACCCACGAGTTTTCACACTATCACCCTTCCAAGTTGATTGAGTGAGTGGCTGTGCAGTGATCAAATACCAGCTGGGCTTAAACCACAACCCTGCAGAGAAGTTTCCCGTTAGGAAACATTTACTGATCCTAAAATGTTACATAGTAGCTCAACAATTTGAGAGCCATTGCAGAGAGCCTTCCCAAGCTCACAAATCTGAAGCTGAATCACATGCTAATGCTTTTGTTGTGTCTAGCAAAGCAAATAATCATAGAATCTAAATATGGAGTGTCTTGTTTCATGTAACTATCACAGAAATACAATCATAAGAGGTTTCTCAGTAGCCTAATGATTAACTGATTCCATTTGAACAACCCTGAAGGAAACACAATCCATATCCATGATTTACCAAATGAAAATAATTTAACAAATTCAGGAATAAGTTTGCAAGAAACAGGGGATTGAAGTTTGGAACATCCAGCAAACCTTGAGGACATCTAAAAGTCATTATAATACAGACACCATCAGTTTAAAGTCTTCTGAGACACACATACTCTCAGCCACTTCATCCTGGAACCTTTAACTGCTACCTGCCTGCATAAAATACTATTTATTTTTAACTTCTCCTTTAATTATCACACCTTACTCTTATCTTCCCTTTGCTTCCATTTTCACATTCTTCTTACCATACCCTAGTGCTGTAAAGCTCTTCTATTATCACAGAGTCTTCAGCTTTTTCTTAACTCCAGGAGTCTTACTGGCATTAACCTTCAAATTAAAGTTGGTGAAACTGAAATGTATCTCAAAATGCAGGAGCAGCAGACAAATAGGCTTTTGAACAAACAGAGACATTTTGTGAAGGAAACTAGAAGTTGATAATGAGCAGTGGAAAGAAAGCTCAGCTAATAAAGATGTGTGATTAATATTACTTATTTTTGACAACTTTCCACCAAGGAAGAAAGACTGGATCATGAATCACATTTGCAGCGTGAGAAAATTAACAAAAACAGTACCAACAACTTTCAGTAATGATTGATAAAGCACTAGGTTTTGGAGAATTGGTGAGTTTGAGGTGCACTCTGGACTTGCAGAAAGGAAAGAATGGTTATCTTTTGCCATATTCAGAAAGTCAGAAGGACTGAATACTCAGTAGGCATTTCTTTGCGGCTCCTATAAAAAATCCATAATGTTCACTGGGAATTTACTTTCACACTCTTCTCTGCAGTGTGAATTTAACATTCATTCAATAAAACCAGGTGGTCTAAATGTAATTGCACCTGTAAAGTTTCGTAATTGTGAGATGAGTCAGGTGCCCTTGTCAAAATCTCAGAAGTTTTCACAAGAGTCTGCTGGCTACTTTCATGAGATGGATTTTCAGACACAAACAAGTGGTAAGGCTTCAAAACCTAAGCTCTCAATCCTTCTTCAGTTGTAAAAGCTTTCCAAAACTAGCAAGTGTGCCCCATGGCTTTCTATAATAAAACAAGGCTAAAGAACATTAAGAAAGGAGTTCAATCCTCTAGTTCCAGATCACCTGAACTCTAAATATGCTCTCCTAAGTGCTAGGCTATATCCAAGATCCTAGTGCCAGTCTTTCCCCAAATGCATTAGGAGTGATGAAGTCCATTAGCACCCAGCCTTGGGTCCCACACGTGTGACACAAAGGAAGGCAGCCAAAGGTGCGTGTGTGTGTGCTGAAGAGCATTCTACTTTTTAGAGAAACAGTAAGTAGTGACTGTTCTCTCATTTTCATAAGGCCAAGTGCCTCCTCCTCTTTGATCAACACAAATGGTGAATCACAGACAGTACAACCAATAAAGAAAAAGGAATGACCAGGAATCCAGCAGAGGAGGAACTAAGAAACCCTCATACTCTCTCTCAAAGTCTGTTTGGTCTTTTCACTATTCATTGGCTCAATAAAGGTCCAATAAAATGTCCACTTTTTAAATATGTGTGAGACAGCTCAACTCAGGCATTGAAGGTCTAAGTCTCACAGTGCTCTGGGAAAAAAAAAAAACCTCATCATACCTGTCAGTTACTTCCCAGTGCATAATCTCAGTCAAAGAAACTAAGTTCTTAGGTGGGATTTTTCCAAACTCCAAGAAACAAAACCACAGAAGCACAGGGATTAGCTATCTTTGGAAACTGTTATCTTTACTAATGCATTGTCTAAAAAAAACACTGCAAAATATTAGTTGTATTTTCTCCAGCTCTCAAACTCAACATCTATTGAAGGAACACAAAGTCAGAACTATAACTGCTGGCCTCAAGAACAGATGAGAGAAAGCAAAACTGAACATCTCTGTTCCTTGCCAGGCCACTGCAGAAATACAATGTCAGTTTATGAGATTCCTCACTATCCTGTATATTGCTCCTGTTTTTCCTCTGGTGCACAAGAACTTCCTCCAACCATGGCTGTTCAAGGTGGTTCTTAACTAACCACAGGAAAGACGACAGATTTAAATCAATATATTTTACCACTTGTTTTTCCTCAATTATATAAATTGGAAAAGCAGATAAATCTATTTCTTCAATTCTGTTGGCACCCTTTTGCTTCCTGATTATTTCACTGCAAAGGTACAAATGCAATTCTACTAAACCTCTGTAACACCACAAGTCAACAAGGTTGTAATGAAATCTGAGATTTCTGCTCTGAATTCAGACACCTGCCTCTGTTAGATAATATGCACAATGTATGCTTATTTCAGGGATCATATTCTTATTCCTTAAAGCAAGTTTACTTCTTTGTCCTTTACATTTTGCATAAGAAACCCTTATTATTTGTAAGGAAGCCCACACTAAACCATAACTCCTTCTTTCTTTCTCTTATCTCCTAATTTGACATGTCCTACCCATTATAACTTATTTTTGGGAAGGTCTCCTGCAATTGTTTGTCTCAAAAAA